>WNGS01163731.1:12501339-12523679 GCA_020271785.1 Procambarus virginalis | reverse complement strand
GGTCAATTTCAACTAATTATCTTGTATTATGTTGTGTATCATGTCTCCTAGGTTGTTAGATCTAGTCTCCGTCTTAGTTCAGGCGCTAAATCTTGTTGGAAAAGCTCTAAACTTTTAATATTTTTGGTTTATGCTTCACAATGTACCGGATTCCTAGGTCGGCTACATAACATGCTCCAAGTACTGCTATACAGGTTGTATAGATGCACTGACAAGAACTGATACTAGGCTTGTAAATTACAATTTAATCTTTACCACCCTTCCCCTCCTATTGCTTGGAAATGTGATATCGACTTCAACAATTTTGTCATCGGTTTCAATTTTCTGCAGTTTCCCTTTATTATTCGTTGATACCTCCTAGTCTTGTTTCTTTCCTTTCACCGTCTTTATTATTACACTGTTGGGACTAGAATTCTAACAACCATTGTCTGCTCCTCTCCGTGAGGTGGAAGAAGCAATCTGTAAGAGATAGCACTTAAGAGGCCTCACTTCACTCCCTCGGATAAGAGTTCGTTACATATAATTCAGAACATGGTGGTACCCAGAACGAAGCCTTGAGGGGACCCACTTAGTCACATGTCATCAAAACTCATGCATTAGTAAAACCGACAGAAGGATGGTCTTAAATCAGGCTACTGTGGAAGACTGGAAACCTGCATAAATACATATTTTTGATTTGCCCGAAACGCTGTTGTAGTAGCTTTAGGGTATTGTATGCTCTAACTATCATCCACGATTGTGTTTGTAAATCAAATATGGTATGTACTTTGTCCTGAATAAAAACGTATTTATTAGTATTATTATTGATATATTGAGTTTCACTAGAGGAGTAGGATACTGTCAGATCTGCATGCAATATTACTAGGAACAGTTAGCCTCAGGTCCGGTCTATAGTGATCTTCCTTGCTAGAAAAAGCATTCGAAACTGCAAGCCCGCAAGCAATTTCTCACACCTTAGTTAAAAAAAGATGTAAACGGAAATATGCTAGATGGATTCAAGATTACATAAGCACGGTATGCCAAGTAAAGTTTAAGGACATAGTGTCGGACTACACTGCATGAGAATGGGACTCCAAGGAGGAGTCCTCAGTCCGATCTTTTTAACATCCTTATGGGAAACCTTTACCATTACATTTAAAAGGGTTAATTGTAAGCTATGCTGATGATTTAGCATTAGTCATTACAGGTCTTTACTTTAATAAGACAAGGGCTGAGATAAAGTAACATCTGAATGCGCGTTTTAGGGCTAAATAATCTGCACAGAAGTCTCAGGCAATGAGACTTAGTGGCAACACTCCAGACAGCACCTACGCATTCAAGACATTAACCTTCAAGGGGTGACACAACATCAAAATCTCTGAGTGTCAACAGATTCTACAATGACTTTCAACAAGCAAATTCAATATCTGAAGGAGAAAGCAAAATCACGACTGAATATAATGAGAACAATCACAGGGCCCCGTCTAGGAGCGGGACACAAACTATTAAGAATGTCTTACATGCTGTTCGTTCCCTAGTTGATTATACAGCGCCTGCCTTACTCACTCTTTCTCCTGGCCAGTGGGCAAACGTTGAGGTTATTCAAAATGATGCAATGCGAGTCATAAGAGGGGCTCCCAGATGGACAAACAAACTGATGGATCTTCACATACTTCACAAATGGATCAGTAGACCAACAGGGACAGGAAACTGGAGCTGCAGTTAAGGCAGGAAATTCTGTAAATAGTTGGAGACTCTGAAACGGGTGTTCAACTTTACAGAGATGCTAGCCATTCAAAAGTCTTTGGAACATGTTCTTGCTGAACACCGATATGCTATCATACATACAGATTCAAGAACTGCCACTGAAACCTTGTAACAAGAACACATATGTGACAACATCCATCTGATCACAAATGTCGTATCATTAATGCAAATATTCAAATGTCAAGGCCGTTGGGTACTTATTAACTGGGTGCCAAGTCATGTGGGAATATTAAGAAATGACACTGCAGACGAAGCTGCAAAATTTGAAACTAAGAAGAAATGTAGACATTTACATACCCCAGAGTTTATTACAGATTAAGAAAGTAATTAGAAATAGAGCAAAGCAGATGATGTACAGTGACCACAACACAGCAGTTGCAACATCAGGATCTGCAGATTGGTACAAGAATTCAACCAACTACGAACCACTTATTTCGATGAAAGGGAGCAGTAGAATAACAGGAGTACACTTAGCCTGGACGGTAGAGCGACGGTCTCGCTTCCTGCAAGTCGACGTTCAAAATGATTGATGATATGACCCATTGATCAAGGAGAATGTTTGCTTGTTTTAGTGGGCAGTGGTTTGGTTGGGTTGCTTCTATAGATTTGTCGTATCCTTTCCCAAACTTCAACAAGTGATGTTTGCTCGTTTATACTTAGTAGGAACTCTTCCCAATGTTTATTCTGTATAATATTGTACATGTCTCTCACCTCTGTATTTGCGACAGGAAATGCATGTAAATCTTTTTGTGATTTGGTTCGTTTGTATGTATCTCCAAGCTGCTTTACTCGTTCATGTTCTTTAACAAATAAGGGGTCCATGCGTTCCACTTGAGGGAGTTAGACAGGTGCCGCAGCACCATCCCTGGGGCTCAAGGCCTGGCGTACGGCTGTGTGGTAGTGTTTGAAGTTAATGGAAAGTCAATTGAGGCTATGGAAAATTAACATTTAAGTAGACATCCTAGTTCAGTTATATATATATGGTAATACTTATTTTTATGATTTTGATGACTGCAGTATATGATTGATCATTTCAGTAAATGTTACGAAGCATGAGTAAGTTAGCATTACTCCTTCCCTTGGTGTCCTTGGGAAGAAGTTGGTCTGACTAAAGGTTCTGATACTCTAGCTAGCCCAAGCATGTTGTCAATATTAATCTGGCGAGGATAGTTTGTGGGAGCAGGAGGAAACTGGTGGGAGACGCTGGTAACTTCAGAGGCGGCAGAGACCAGCAGGACAAAGTCAGCAACAGTGTACCTGACACAGGCCGCTGGCTCAAGACCCTCCCACAACCTGCCTGGGGCGGCCATCCCTCAACTGTCCTGCAGGAGCACCAGAGACCACGAGTCTCCACACACGTACGGGCTCACTATAGCCCGTGCTACATGGAACTTTTGTTCCGAGTAGCTGAATCTATATCATCATCTCCCCACAAGAGTTTGAGTTGCTTGTTTTTCTTAATGTGACCTCCACACCACCTACCTAGTCCTTACCCTTGGGGGTCTCTGACCAAGCAAGGGGCGCTGGTACCTCACACCTCCCAATAAGAATAAGAAATATTGCCGAAAAAAAACGAGTGTAATTTTTTAAACATTAAACAATTTCCTGCAAAAAGTGAGGGACCAATCGGGTTGTAGTGTATATGTGCGCCTGTGGGACGCTGTAAACAACAGTCTGCTGGACCAAACCCACACAAGTCAACCCTGGCCCCAGGCTGGGCTTGGGGGAGTAGAACTACTCCCAGAACCCCATACCAGATATGATCCACACCTGACGTTACTCAATGATGATGCGACCAACTGGGAATCTGCATCATCACCATCTGGTAAGCCAATACCAGGACCACCAGGAAGGTGTCTGGTAGCAACAGTAACATGTCAACTGAAAATGGAACCATTATTAACTGAGCTAACCAGCTGGACCACGGCAACCATGCCTGGTCGGGCTTCATTAATTAACACACAAACATTCAGTTCACTCCAACATCACCACACAGGCTACAACACTACACAACATTACAATACAGGGTACAACACCTCGTTTGTGGTGGTGGTGGTGGTGTTTGAGGTGGTCTTTGTGGTACTGGTGATTGTGGTGGTGGTGGTGTTTGAGGTGGTCTTTGTGGTGCTGGTGATTGTGTGGTGGTGGTGTTTGAGGTGGTCTTTGTGGTGCTGGTGATTGTGGTGGTGGTGGTGTTTGAGGTGGTCTTTGTGGTGCTGGTGATTGTGTGGTGGTGGTGTCACTAAGTCTATATATATATCTTTTCCAAAAATGGTATACAAGGTATCTTTACAATATCTCGTTTTCTTTATTCCATTTACACCAATACAAAAAAATATCTAATTTACATCTACAACATCTAAACCTTAACGACATTAATTACAAATTTGTATTTGATTTCCAAAATAAGATTAGGAGAGTGTGTTGCCACAACAAACCAACAATAACGAAGGGGGGAGGTGATGTTGCTGTTAATAACGTGACGTTAACAACAGCAACGGGAGCAGTGTTAGCGTACGAAATTAAGGGAAGAGGCAGCGATGGTAACGCTGATAATGGTAATTATAAGAATCATTTAAGTAATAGTGGTCATGTGATCAATTGTAACAATTGCTAATTCATCACATGTGTCTGGGATGCTCTCGGACGCAGGTTCGAATCCTCGTCACGGCCCTTGTGGATTTGTTCATCACATGTGGGTGAGATTGTTCGTGGTTTACTGGAAGTCTGTTGATAAACACAAATAAAGCAGTAATAAAATTTGATAAAGAATAATGTCATCCTATGATTAAAATCCATTGGTGGATTTTAGTCATAGGATGGATTTTAATAATAATATAATTATATATAACTGCTCAAATATCAAAGAGTGACGGCTAACAGAAGGAGAAATTATAGATTCTATAAAGACAATAAAGAGATAATTTTTTTTATTAAGGTAGATCGGTTTACCGTAAAATAATTCTTGAAGAAGTAAAACTAATCTCATTAAATCGCCCGAGACCAGACTTGTGGTGTCTTGAGTTGGGAGTCACTCCCTCACCCCGCCCACAGTTACCTAACATCAAGATAATTGAGCAGTCTTCTGAAACTTGGACATCCCCTGGGGGAGTCCCTGGGGGGAGTCCCTGAGGGGGGAGTCCCTGAGGGGGAGTCCCTGAGGGGGAGTCCCTGGGGGAGTCCCTGAGGGGGAGTCCCTGGCGGAGTCCCTGGGAGAGTCCCTGGCGGAGTCCCTGGCGGAGTCCCTGGCGGAGTACCTGGGAGAGTCCCTGGGAGAGTCCCTGGGAGAGTCCCTGGGAGAGTCCCTGGCGGAGTCCCTGGCGGAGTCCCTGGCGGAGTCCCTGGCGGAGTCCCTGGCGGAGTCCCTGGGAGAGTCCCTGGCGGAGTCCCTGGCGGAGTCCCAGGCGGAGTCCCTGGGAGAGTCCCTGGGAGAGTTCCTGGGAGAGTTCCTGGCGGAGTCCCTGGCGGAGTCCCTGGGAGAGTCCCTGGCGGAGTCCCTGGCGGAGTCCCTGGCGGAGTCCCTGGCGGAGTCCCTGGCGGAGTCCCTGGCGGAGTCCCAGGCAGAGTCCCAGGCAGAGTCCCAGGCAGAGTCCCAGGCAGAGTCCCAGGCGGAGTCCCTGGCGGAGTCCCTGGCGGAGTCCCTGGCGGAGTCCCTGGCGGAGTCCCTGGCGGAGTCCCTGGCGGAGTCCCAGGCAGAGTCCCTGGGAAGCATAATCATATCATCTAATGCAGGCGATGAGTCACAATAACGTGGCTAAAGTATGTTGACCAGACCACACACTAGAAGGTGAAGAGACGACGACGTTTCGGTCCGTCCTGGACCATCCTTATCTGGACCTTATGGACCTGGACTTATCGTGAAGTCCCCCAGGGACTTCACCTTCTAGTATGTGGTATGGTCAACATATCATCTAATGATGAACGCAGAGGCGCTCTACCTGAGATATAAACACAAACTCTTAGTTATACGGGCCTCTCTCCACACATCTCCTGTGCCTGGTGAGTACGACGGGCTCACCATAGCCCGTGCTCTGTGCAACTTCTTGTTCCGAGTAGCTGAATCTAAAAACAACAACAACAAGTTACGGGCTATTCATGTCCGTGCCATCTCTTGGGTGGCTTAATCTTCATTAATCAATCAATCTTGTTCAGAACATTGTATACAGCACCTTCAGAAATTATGTAGGTTACATCCGTTGTTTTTTTGTTGTTGGTTTAGATTCAGCTACTCGGAAGAAAAGTTCCAAAGTAGCACGGGCTATGGTGAGCCCGTAGTGGACTTACCTGGCACAGGAAAGGGGCTCTAACTGGGTTACAACCGAGAATTTGGCTTTTAATACTCTTACACGCATACTGGGTCTATCCTTCACCTTCATTCAAGCACTACGGTATGGTCGAAAGTTTCTCCATTGAAAAAGTGTTTAAATCACATCTACTCGAATGCCCAATAACTCTCTCTCTTTACTGACGCAGCTCTCTAACAATGTTTGTATGATAAACAAATATGCATTGTGGTTAGCATTGTAGACACACCACAGTCCCCTGTGGCTGAATGCTCACTATAACTCGGTAAACACTCCATGCTGTCTAACAGACCTCAATCACTCTCCCAGGAGGACACAGGGAAAATGTGTATATATGCTGGTCAGCGGTGTGTGAGTGAATGGTCACGTCTGTGGTTGTAAATGAACAAAAACAAAATATATCACTAGAGGCCGACTTTATGATTGGATTACTGTATGCAGCGGCTTCCGTCAATGTTATTGTGTGTGTGCTGGAGGCCTCGGAAGATCCCGCTCTCCACTCCATTACTTGCTTACCTACATGAAACTACCTTCAACAACCTACACGAAACTACCTTCAACAACCTACACGAAACTACCTTCAACAACCTACACGAAACTACCTTCAACAACCTACACGAAACTACCTTCAACAACCCACATGAAACTACCTTCAACAACCTACACGAAACTACCTTCAACAACCTACACGAAACTACCTTCAACAACTATACGATGACCAAGACACTCTAGCACAAATTTCATTACGAGGTTTTAAGTCAATTATGAGCCAAGCTAATTACTGCCACTAATGTAGTGGGCTGCAGAGCCCCCGGGACCTGCCGGCCAGGCCATCAGTGGTAGTGCTTGCTCGGCCTCCGCATTACTTAAGTGTCACTTCTCCCACTCAAGTGTCATTGTCATGGGTCGGCTGGGGCGCTGTGGCACACATCTCGTTGGTAATGTCTTCAGCTACTCCTCTCACTTAATTCCTGCCTTATAATATATATATATATATATATATATATATATATATATATATATATATATTTTTTTATTTTTTTCAACAATCCGTTAAAAATGCGACGTATTTGTCAAACTGAAATGTAGTATTGACGTTTTTTAGGCATCGACCTCGATGGGTTAGGTAGGTTGCTTGGGGTTGTACGTTTCTAGTTACAGACAAAACATTGACATTTTATACATTGAGGAATATAGAGAACCGGTTGGTATTGTGGCCCGTCAACCTTTCTCTAGTCTATAAACTTCCTAGGGAAGTTTATGTCGAAGTTCAGGAATGTCGTCCCTCCCAACCCACCCACCCCTTTTTTGTGTGTGTGTGTATGTGGGAGTAAAGAGGAAGGAGAGGCATAGGTGAAGGGAAATTTAGAAGTGGGAAATACAGTGAGAGGTATGAAAGCAGGCGGGCTGTCCGCCTTGCTGACACGATGTGTGGGTGTTGGCAGCTAAGCTAAGCTGGCTCCCTCTTGTCAGGGAGCTGTGAGTGTGTGAGAGGTTCTTCACATGTGTTTCACCATATATGGATGTCTATAGATGAAGACTAACATTCATACATACACACTCCCTGATGCTTCCACACATGTTATTCTGTTTAAGGCTCTTTATTATTATTATTATTATTATTATTATTATTATCATTTGTTGAGTTATACATACACCTATACATATATACTCGTATACATTGCATATACACAACTATACACATACATACTCAACTTTTCCAATTATTGGAGGAAGGATTTCTGGTCAGTATTTCATCTGGGAATTATGTACTGTGGGGCGGGGTTTGCATCTAGTAAATCGAGGCTCTTGGGCCACCAGCTGTGGGAACGGGGCGTCTCATCTTGGAGCAATCTTTCAAACATTGGGTCCTCTAACATTTCGATGGTGTTCCACACCCTGATGGCTTGGTGCTGCAGTCTGATGTTTAGTGGCTGTATGTTCAGGAGTTCATGGAGCTCCTGTATTGTCTGATCATATGGTGGACGGTGTTTTGCTGCTCTCCTTAGCGCCTTATTTTGCACTACTTGCAGTTTCTGCATGTTAGTTTTCTTTATGGTGTGTAGTGGTACTGGGGGATACTCTAGATGCGGCCGAACTAGAGCCTTATATAGGTGGATCTGAATGTTTGTACTGAGGCTTCGGAATCCTCATTTTCCTAAGGCTGCTTTGGCTGTGTTTAGTCGGTCCCTTACATGAGTTTGTATCCCTGTTCTATTTATCATAAGTCCCAGTATTCTGCCTACTTCCGCATATTGGATCGGATGGTTGTCAAGGATGATGGGGTCTGGGTTTCTTTTCGCAATGTGTATTATCTGAAACTTTTGTTTGTTGATGCTAATTTTCCATTGCTTCTCAAAGTTCTTTACGAGTTCAATTCCTGCCTTGGTCTTGTCGGCTAGTAGCGGCTTTGATGGTCCCGGTTGGCAAATTATTTGGGTGACATCGTCAGCGTATGTGATGTATTCTCCATGTTGGGGTTGGGGTAGGTCAGTTGTATGTATGTTGAATAGAGTGGGGGAGAGGCAGCTTCCTTGTGGTACTCCACTTTTCAGCTCTATTACCTTATCCCAAAACGCGTCCCTTCCCTCTTCCCTTCCTGCCTCCCCCCCTTCCCTCCCTTTCACCTCCTGACTATCCCCTCCCTCCCCATTACCTCCCACCCCGTCCCTCCTTCCCCAGGACAGTCTGCCTCCTGCAGGAAGTGCCGGCCTGTTAGGGATGTGAGGGCCCTTCGGGTTGCTCCAAACAAAAGCCTTGTACATCAAGCTATCACAAGACAAGCCAGGCCGCAGGACGGGCTTGGGAGGTAGAAGAACTCTCAGAACCCACTCCAGGTATACTCCAGGTATACTCCCACTCCTCTTCCCCAACGCTCACCCCCCCCCCCCGACGACTTTTACAAAGGATTACAAAGGCTTACAAACGGTAACAGAATTAAATCCAAACATCCAAGCCCCGTCAGGATTGCCTTCAGAGATCTAACATAAACCTAACAATTGTAATTATTTGCTTCTGTACTAGTAATGTCCTCGGGGGAACTTTATTTACATTGTGTGCTGTTGCCTTCTTTATTCGCGGGTTTAGCTGATGTGAATATTATTATATTAAATAATTATTGTATTATACAAAATCTTCTAAGCATAAGAATGCGGTTAAACATTATGCAATTTACTAAAAAGTTACATAAATACAGGAAAGACAAGTTGACTATTGTTGGTCATGCAAATAACTAGAATGGTAACATGTTGGCACAACTCCTGTACGATTAAATTGTTATAAACAATATTTTTTCAAGTACAAATTAAAGTTAAAATATTTTAATGGACTAATCTACCAGCCAGTCCGCTAATCCACCAAGGCAAGTCTGCTCATTCAAACTGGTGAGTTAACCCCATTCATGGGTCTCTAGTCACTACCACAGTACGAAAGAGATAACAAGTCAACCCATTTATGGGTTTGTAGTCACTACCACACTACAAGTGAAGCAGCAAGTCAACCCATTCATGGGTCTGAAGTCATTACACACTACAAGTGAAGCAGCAAGTCAACCCATTCATGGGTCTGAAGTCATTACACACTACAAGTGAAGCAGCAAGTCAACCAATTCATGGGTTTGTAGTCACTACCATACTACAAGTGAAGCAGCAAGTCAACCCTTGCCCATGAACTCAGCCCCTGAGCCTGACTCGTGGAATTCAATATTCATAAAGAAATATAAAGCACCAGTAGCGCGAGCGCTCAGTGTAATATGGAGAAAGAGCCTGGATGCAGGGAAGATACCAGCTGCACTTAAGTCCGCAGGTATAGCTCCTCTGCACACAGGGTGTAGAAAAGTTTTGACAAAAAATTATAGACCAGTTGCACTAACATCACACACAATAAACGTTTTTGAAAAGAGTGATTTGGAATCAAATTTCAAGTTTTATGGAAAATGAGCTACACAACCCAGGACAACATGGATTTAGAGCGGGAAGATCCTGTTTGTCACAGTAACACAACCACAATGCCAATCACAGAAGCTTTAGAAGAAAAGCAAAATGCAAATGTTGTTTACACAGACTTCACAAAGGCATTCGACAAATGTGACTGTGGAGTGATAGCACACAAAAATGAGGTCAATGGGAATAACTGGTAAAGTAGGACGCTGGATACTCAATTTCCTGTCGAACAGAACTCAAAGAGTAACAATCAAATAAAATAGAGTCCAATCGCAGTTAAATGCTCTGTACCTCAAGGTACAGTCCTTGCACCACTGATGTTCCTTATTCTCATATCAGATATAGAGAAAAATACAAGTCTTAGCTTCGTGTCGTCCTTTGCAGATGATACAAAAATCAGCATGAAAATTACCTCTGCTGAAGACATTGAAAAACTACAGGCAGATATTAATACAGTTTTCGACTGGGCAGCAGAAAATAACATGATGTTTAACAGTGATAAATTCCAAGTGTTCAGGTACGATAAAAATGAGAACCTTAAACATGATACAGGGTACAAAACAGTCAAATCTGCATAGTACGAAAGCAACATGTTAACGATTTGGGAATAATAATGTCTGACGACCTAACGTTTAGGGAGCATAACCAAGCAAATATTGCGACAGCCCGAAAATAATAGGATGGATTACGAGAACTTTCATATCCAGGGATCCCATCACAATGGTTGTACTCTTCAAGTCACTTGTGTTGTCCCGTCTTGAGTACTGCTCAGTACTCACTTCCCCCTTCAGAGCAGGAGAGATAGCTGAAATGGAGAGAATACAGTGACACGACCACAGACTGACAGTGACACGACAGACACTGACATTGGCACGTTAGGACAACGGAGCACAGTCCCCCAATTTCCGAGACAATCACAAAGGCCACGTGTGGTCTCCCACCAGCACCACCACCTGGCAGTCTCCCCTCACCCTACCTGAGCACCTCCCCCCACGTGGCAGTCTCCCCACACAGTCACAACACTACGTGAGCAGTCTCCACACAGTCACAAACACTACCTGAGCAGTCTCCCACACAGTCACAAACACTACCTGAGCAGTCTCCCACACAGTCACAAACACTACGTGAGCAGTCTCCCACACAGTCACAAACACTACGTGAGCAGTCTCCCACACAGTCACAAACACTACCTGAGCAGTCTCCCACACAGTCACAAACACTACCCGGCGGGAGCCAGACAACCACAAACACCAACCGGATGGCTTCCATACATCGTTACAAACACCATTCAGCTACACACCGTCACAAACACTGGAAGTGCATGTAGGCGAGTACTTGTAATCTAAATATTATTATATTTAGCGAGAAGACTTAAGTCATCCCCTGTGTGTGTGTGTGTGTGTGTGTGTGTGTGTGTGTGTGTGTGTGTGTGTGTGTGTGTGTGTGTGGTGTGTGTGTGTGTGTATTCACTTAGTTGTATTTTTACGGGGGTTGAGCTTTGCTCTTTCGGCCCGCCTCTCAACTGTCAATCAACTGTTTACTAACTACACTATTTTTTTTTCACACACACACACACACACACACACACACACACACACACACACACACACACACCCAGGAAGCAGCCCGTGACAGCTGACTAACTCCCAGGTACCTATTTACTGCTAGGTAACAGGGGCATTCAGGGTGAAAGAAACTTTGCCCATTTGTTTCTGCCGGGTGCGGGAATCGAACCCGCGCCACAGAATTACGAATCCTGCGCGATATCCACCAGGCTACCTGGCCCCCCTGTGTGTGTGTGTGTGTGTGTGTGTGTGTGTGTGTGTGTGTGTGTGTGTGTGTGTGTGTGTGTGTGACCTTGTTATCTATGTCACAGGCTTGGGTTGATTACGTGGGTCACGGTCCGAGGTATTCAACAGTTGCCGTGTCTGTCACGACTGGACCAATAGGAATTAAAGTTCAAGTACGTTTATCGAGATAATAAGATACCTCTCAAAAGGATCTTCTTGACGTTATCTTGAGATGATTTCGGGGCCTAGCGTCCCCGCGGCCCGGTCCTCGACCAGGCCTCCTTTTTGTTACCCCCCCCCAGGAAGCAGCCCGTAGCAGCTGTCTAACTCCCAGGTACCTATTTACTGCTAGATAACAGAGACATCAGGGTGAAAAAAATTTGCCCATTTGTCTCCGCTTCCACCGGAAATCGAACCCGAAACCTCGGGACTACGAATCCGAAGCGTTGTCCACTCAGCTGTCAGCGCTGTCAGGATAGAACCTAGGCTATTTCTACCCTCATCTACCTCGGGTCCCTCAAGGGGCTCACAATTTCATTCAGTAGACAAATAATAATAATATACATTACAAATACATGTACCTTAATTCAATAGTCGTCACATTGTACATATAAAATATATTTCAAGAACCTTATTATCACACTCTTGTGGCATAATGGATGATCTTACCAAGAATTCTATCCATCATACCGTCAAGATGCTCACTAAGAATACAATAATAATAATGTACATTTGCCGCTCTATTTTTCAGCCCGTTAACGTTGCAAGACATTATCCTCGCACCATATTTTGTCCATGAGCAGTTTACAATCCCCAAACGTTACCGTTTTCTGCAAGTTGACTAAGAAGCCATAGGTTCTTAGACACAGACACCCAACAATGTGACACAGCTCCTTGTTCCTCACTTGTACAGCAACTAACATCAAAGGGGAATTTATTCTTGAACTATGTCCTATGTTTCGACGCCTCACATCTGGGTGGACAGCGCTTCGGATTCGTAGTCCTGAGGTCCGGGTTCGATCCCCGATGGAGGCGGAGACACATTTGCAAAATGTTTCTTTCACCCTGATCCCCCTGTTACCTAGCAGTAAATAGATACCTGGGAGTTAGACAGCTGCTACGAGCTGCGTCCTGGGGGTGTGTAAAAAAAGGAGTCCTGGTCGAGGGACCGGGCCGCGGGGACGCTAAGCCCCGAAATCATCTCAAGATAACCTCCACTTCTAGTTTACTAACCTCTTTACGTACAATATGCAACAACAGCATTTTCCGCCACAGAGGGTTGAGCACTTCCATCACCAGAGGATAGTTTATTTCCCAGTCTCTCTTCCATCCACGATGCTCCATCCTCTTCCTCGCTTCCTCCGCCTCTGTATTAATGATGATAACCGTGTGTTATATGGTTAGATCTTTCCCACTCCGGTTCCCTCCCCACTTCACCGTCTACCTGCCGTAGTTATCTTTTTTCAGAGCTTCGATCCTCTCNTAATTTGGGAGTGGAAAAGCGGTCGTTAGTTTCCGCCAATTACGGGTGTTAAAAAGCAGTTTGTTATTTCTTGCCGTGAGCCAGTGGGAGACATGACAGCTTACTGAACCACCAGATCCTACCCCAAAAGGTTTAAACCCAAGTTTATTGGGTAGAAAACTGGACACTACTAGTCCAGCACAGCACGGAGGCTGCCTTCACCACCGTCCAGCACAGCACGGAGGCTGCCTTCACCACCGTCCAGCACAGCACGGACGCTGCCTTCACCACCGTCCAGCACAGCACGGACGCTGCCTTCACCACCGTCCAGCACAGCACGGAGGCTGCCTTCACCACCGTCCAGCACAGCACGGAGGCTGCCTTCACCACCGTCCAGCACAGCACGGACGCTGCCTTCACCACCGTCCAGCACAGCACGGAGGCTGCCTTCACCACCGTCCAGCACAGCACGGACGCTGCCTTCACCACCGTCCAGCACAGCACGGAGGCTGCCTTCACCACCGTCCAGCACAGCACGGAGGCTGCCTTCACCACCGTCCAGCACAGCACGGAGGCTGCCTTCACCACCGTCCAGCACAGCACGGAGGCTGCCTTCACCACCGTCCAGCACAGCACGGAGGCTGCCTTCACCACCGTCCAGCACAGCACGGACGCTGCCTTCACCACCGTCCAGCACAGCACGGAGGCTGCCTTCACCACCGTCCAGCACAGCACGGAGGCTGCCTTCACCACCGTCCAACACAGCACGGAGGCTGCCTTCACCACCGTCCAACACAGCACGGAGGCTGCCTTCACCACCGTCCAACACAGCACGGAGGCTGCCTTCACCACCGTCCAACACAGCACGGAGGCTGCCTTCACCACCGTCCAACACAGCACGGAGGCTGCCTTCACCACCGTCCAGCACAGCACGGAGGCTGCCTTCACCACCGTCCGACACAGCACGGAGGCTGCCTTCACCACCGTCCAGCACAGCACGGAGGCTGCCTTCACCACCGTCCAGCACAGCACGGAGGCTGCCTTCACCACCGTCCAGCACAGCACGGAGGCTGCCTTCACCACCGTCCAACACAGCACGGAGGCTGCCTTCACCGCTCCTCTACTACACCTCACTGGGGTTCTTCCCTGGAACACTTCATAGTGAAGATATTGACAGTTTCTCAAATTATCAATCTCTCCTCCTCATGTAACTCCAGTTTACCGGAGTTTACCACTGCTTTCATCAAAGTTGGGGTTTACCAAGTAATTATCAATAGAAGGCACCAAACCGGGAAGGCTATGTAGCACCACCAAATGTGCGGGATAATCAGAGGGCGCTAAATATCACCAAGGATGCCAATACGAGAACAAAAACCCATAAGGCGAACGATATCAAAAGTATCCGAGTCGCCAAGAATTCTATCCAGGGACAAGCGACCGCGAGGGACGGTCGGAAAGCATGACACGCGCTCGTCCTGGAAGTCAGGACATTCAACAAGGATATGCACGACCGTAAGAGGGACAATACAATTTGGACAATAAGGAGCAGGGCGGCGCTCCATCAAGTGACCGTGAGTTAAGCGTGTATGGTCAATGCGCAACCTCACCAGAGCCGTTTCCCAACGCCGGTTACGGTGGTAGGAGGACGGTCATTGGACACACAACTCTTAAGAGTACATAGTTTGTTACCAGTAACAGACGACCAACAAACCTGCCAACGGGTAAGGATGGTGGAATGGATAACCGGATAAAAGTCGGAATAAGGAATACCTTTACGAGATGGAACAAGAGCAGACAGCTTCCCTGGCGGCAGCATCCGCATGCTCATTTAAAGACACCAATATGGCTAGGAACCCAACAAAACTCGACGGACTTAAATTTACTGTGAACAAGAAACAGCCAATGTTGGGTCTCGACAACTACTGGATGAACCGGATTAAATATGTTATCCTGTTAATGAATATATGAATATCCTTTGGAAGGCTAACTATCTCTAGGCGTTAAACTTTAAGACTTTTCTTCCATTGGGAGCCGGGCCTAGCCCGTGACAGGGTAGGCCTGGTATTATAAATTGTATTACTTGATCAAGGCTGTTTTACTGACTCGTGTTAAGTCAGGTTTATACTAGTATTCTTCTGAGTATAATTACCTATTCATCTCCCACCCACAAGATATAACGGAAACATTCTAAGGCGATGGTTGTCCTAGGCTGCCGTCTCTACGGTGCTGTTATGTTCATACAAGAGTCCATCTCTTATCACAAACATCTCTCAGAAGTCTAAGTTTTCTTTCTAAGTTTCTAAGCTAACTTTCTAAGTTAAGAAAGTTTCACTTTCTAAGTTTTCTTATTTGTTATCTCCAACATTTCTTGTTCACTTCCCAGAGAACACTTCACATTTACAACATGTCCTCAATACATTTCCATGACTACTTGTTAACTGCTTAACCCCAAACAACCATATATAAAACAGATTCTAACGAGAGGCCAAAGCAACAAGCCCAGTCAACCCCAACCTTAGCATATATTTGATTCTGTCCAGAGAAGCGTTCACAGTTGTCAATGTATGATATTGCAGAGCCGTTGCAATATTGTCAAGTAGGCAATTGACTCCAATTGTCCTGCACAGCCATTCATTCCCAACTTCTCTTTTTGGAAGAATGTCATTTATTGTCGGGAATTTTGTCTCGTCCCTGATTTATTAAAAAATTTCCCCTTTCCCCAATTACCCCCATCCCCCCTTTACTGACATTCCCCCCTATTATTCCCTACACCGCGGCAGACCTGTCACCCGGGGAACACGGGCCCTCACCAGCCCCACACACCCGGGGATCACGGGCCCTCACCAGCCACACACACCCGGGGAACACGGGCCCTCACCAGCCACACACACCCGGGGAACACGGGCCCTCACCAGCCACACACACCCGGGGAACACGGGCCCTCACCAGCCACACACACCCGGGGATCACGGGCCCTCACCAGCCCCACACACCCAGGGAACACGGGCCCTCACCAGCCACACACACCGGGGAACACGGGCCCTCACCAGCCACACACACCCGGGCCCTCACCAGCCACACACACCCGGGGAACACGGGCCCTCACCAGCCCACACACCCAGGGAACACGGGCCCTCACCAGCCACACACACCCAGGGAACACGGGCCCTCACCAGCCACACACACCCGGGGAACACGGGCCCTCACCAGCCCCACACACCCGGGGATCACGGGCCCTCACCAGCCCCACACCCAGGGAACACGGGCCCTCACCAGCCACACACACCCGGGGAACACGGGCCCTCACCAGCCACACACACCCGGGCCCTCACCAGCCACACACACCCGGGGAACACGGGCCCTCACCAGCCACACACACCCGGGATCACGGGCCCTCACCAGCCACACACACCCGGGGAACATGGGCCCTCACCAGCCACACACACCCGGGGATCACGGGCCCTCACCAGCCACACACACCCGGGGATCACGGGCCCTCACCAGCCACACACACCCGGGGAACACGGGCCCTCACCAGCCACACACACCCGGGGATCACGGCCCTCACCAGCCACACACACCCGGGGATCACGGGCCCTCACCAGCCACACACACCCGGGGAACACGGGCCCTCACCAGCCACACACACCCGGGGAACACGGGCCCTCACCAGCCACACACACCGGGGATCACGGGCCCTCACCAGCCACACACACCCGGGGAACACGGGCCCTCACCAGCCACACACACCCAGGGAACACGGGCCCTCACCAACCACACACACCCAGGGAACACGGGCCCTCACCAGCCACACACACCGGGGAACACGGGCCCTCACCAGCCACACACACCGGGGAACACGGGCCCTCACCAGCCCCACACACCCGGGGAACACGGGCCCTCACCAGCCCCACACACCCAGGGAACACGGGCCCTCACCAGCCACACACACCCGGGGAACACGGGCCCTCACCAGCCCCACACACCCAGGGAACACGGGCCCTCACCAGCCCCACACACCCAGGGAACACGGGCCCTCACCAGCCACACACACCCGGGGAACATGGGCCCTCACCAGCCACACACACCCGGGGAACACGGGCCCTCACCAGCCACACACACCCGGGGAACACGGGCCCTCACCAGCCCCACACACCCAGGGAACACGGGCCCTCACCAGCCACACACACCCGGGGAACACGGGCCCTCACCAGCCACACACACCCAGGGAACACGGGCCCTCACCAGCCCCACACACCCAGGGAACACGGGCCCTCACCAGCCCCACACACCCGGGGAACATGGGCCCTCACCAGCCACACACACCCGGGGAACACGGGCCCTCACCAGCCCCACACACCCAGGGAACACGGGCCCTCACCAGCCACACACACCGGGGATCACGGGCCCTCACCAGCCACACACCCGGGGAACACGGGCCCTCACCAGCCACACACACCGGGGATCACGGGCCCTCACCAGCCACACACACACCCGGGGGAACACGGGCCCTCACCAACCACACACCCGGGGAACACGGGCCCTCACCAGCCCCACACACCCAGGGATCACGGGCCCTCACCAGCCACACACACCCAGGGAACACGGGCCCTCACCAGCCCCACACACCCGGGGAACACGGGCCCTCACCAGCCCACACACCCAGGGAACACGGGCCCTCACCAGCCCCACACACCCGGGGATCACGGGCCCTCACCAGCCACACACACCCGGGGATCACGGGCCCTCACCAACCACAGCCAGAACACACCCCGTGGGCCGAGATAATCTCCAACGAAAGAGAATCTGACTCGAATCCAATTCCGTATCTTGTCCAACTATTGGTTTTGTGATTCGCTTGAGCCCCTAGTCTTTGACCTTCAGTTGTGTTTGACCTCAGATCACAGGAGAGCTGGACACGCTCTCCCGCTGGCCAAGTCTTGGGGTAATCCTCTCTGAATGATGGCCCCGTGGACCAGCATTTAGATCATAAATCATCTGAATCACTTGATGCAAACCATTACAGAGGAATTCAAGCAGCAATGAAACCAATAGATTTAAACTGGCCTGTTTATTTATGAAATGTATACTTTATTTTTAAATGTATTCATTGTATGACACTGGATTATATCACTCAGTAAGCTGTTCCTTGTGTTTACTAACTGGTAAAGTAGTAGTATTTTGCTTCGATTGACTGAGAATGTTTTCCTATTATATTAATCGTCAATGCTTCCAATCATATTAGACAATGCAAAATAAAGTACTTCTCTAGTTGAAGATTGTCATGCCCTGTAGTGACCCTAAATAACTAGACTAAGTTGCCTTATGTTTTTTTCTCTTTTCAGCACTTTTAGTAGATGAGATTAAGCAATCCCCGTGGCACAATGGTAAGACACTCGCCTTGTGTTTCGCGCACGCTTTGGCCTAGGTTCGTATCCTGGCCCGGGAGGATTGACTGAGTGCCAATCCTTAACTGCCTCTGTTCACCCAACAGGGAATGGGTACCAGTTGTTAAACGATTTGGCGGGTCCTATTTAGAATTAAGGACTTGCCCGAAACGCTATGCGTGCTAGTGGCTCTTCAAAAATTAAGAGCTCTTGTATATATAAATAACAACAAATTGAGTTCCAAGTTCCACTTGTCTTACTCTCTCTTAATTTAACGAGGCGACTTTTGTTCACCTTGTCAATTCAACTAATTATCTTATATGTTGTGATCATGTCTCCTAGGTTGTTAGATCTAGTTCCGTCTTAGTTCAGGCGCTAATCTTGTTGGAAAAGCTCTATACTTTTTATATTTTGGTTTTATGCTTCACAATGTACGGATTCCTGGTCGGTACAACATGCTCCAGTACTGCTATAACAGGTTGTATAGATTGCATTGAAAGAATGCTTATTAGGCTTGTAAATTACCTATTTAATCTTTACCACCTTCCCTCATATGTTGAAATTATATCGACTCAACAATTTTCATGTTTCCAATTTCTGCAGTTTCCTTATTATTATTCTGTTGATACCTCCTAGTCTTGTTTCTTCCTTTCCCGTCTTTATTATTACACTTGTTGGGACTGAATTCTAACAACCATTTGTCTGCTCACTCCTGGAGGTGGAAAGAATCTTAAGAGATACACTTAAGAGCTCACTCCCTCGGATAAGTCGTTTACATAAATTCAGAACAGTGGTGGTCCCAGAACGAAGCCTTGAGGGGACCCCACTTATCACATTCATCCAAACATCATGCATTAGTAAAACCGCAGAACGGATGGTCTTAAATAGGCTACTGTGGAAGACTGGAAACCTGCATAAATACATATTTTGTTGCCCGAAACGCTATGTGTATTAGTAGCTTTAGGTATTGTATGCACTAACTATAAATCCAACATTATGTTTGTAAATCAACTATGTATGTACTTTTCCTGAATAAAAACGTATTTATTTATTATTATTTATATTTGGCTTCACTAGAGGAGTAGGTACTGTCAACTGCATAGCAACATTACTAGGAACAGTTGCCTCAGGTCCGGCTATAGTGATCTTCCTTGATCTAGAAAAAGCATTCGAACTTGCAAGCCCGCAAGCAATTTTACACACCTTAGTTAAAAAAAGATGTAAAGGGAAATATGCTAGCATGGATTCAAGATTACCTAAGCCACAGGTATGCCATAGTAAAGTTGCAAGGACAGGTGTCGGACTACCACTTGCATGAGAATGGGACTCCACAAGGAGGAGTCCTCAGTCCTAGTCTTCTTAACTTCCTTATGGAAAACCTCATTACCATGTCATTTGCAAAAGAGGTTAAATTGGTAAGCTATGCTGATGATATAGCATTAGTCATTACAGGTCCTTCACTTTTAAATAAAGAACAAGGGGCGTTAGATAAAGTAACATCTGAATGCAGCAATTTAGGGCTAAAATATCTGCACAGAAGTCTAAGGCAATGAGACTTAGTGGCAACACTCCAGACAGGCACCTACGCATTCAAGACATTAACCTTCAGTGTGTTACACAACATCAAAATCTCTGAGTGTCAACAGATTCTACAATGACTTTCAACAAGCAAATTCAATATCTGAAGGAGAAAGCAAAAACCAAAATCAGTCATTTACGTTAAAAAGAAACAGAAAATCACTATATTCAGAAGTACACATAGTTCTCATGTATACTTTAGGGTATACAATAATTCTGGTCTGTGTTGTGACACTTATAACTTGTTATAACAACGGTGTGTAACATGAGGCGGCGGTTCAGTAGAAGCAGGACGGTATATCAGGGGCAAGGTTCACGAAGCAGTTACGCAAGCACTTACGAACCTGGGGCCAGATTCACGAAGCAGTTACGCAAGCACTTACGAACATGTAAATCTTTTCTCAATGTTTGTCGGCATTGTTTACAATTATTAAACAGTTAATGAACTCGAAACACCAGGAGGCTGTTTATAACAATAACAACAGTTGACTGGGAAATTTTCATGCTTGTAAACTGTTTAATAAATGTAAACAAAGCCGTCAAAGATTGAGGAAAGGTATACACGTTCGTAAGTACTTGCGTAACTGCTTCGTGAATCTGGCCCCTGGCCACCACTGGTCCGGTATGTTCACTATAGTGGTTGTTGTTGGTGGTATATTAACTACTTCACTGCATGTTCATTATATAAGACGCCAGGGGGCCCGGCGGTGTGGTCGACGCCAGAGGCCCGGCGTGTGGTCGACGCCAGAGGCCCGGCGTGTGGTCGACGCCCAGAGGCCCGGCGTGTGGTCGACGCCAGGGGGCCCGGCGTGTGGTCGACGCCAGAGGCCCGGCGTGTGGTCGACGCCAGGGGCCCGGCGTGTGGTCGACGCCAGGGGCCCGGCGTGTGGTCGACGCCAGCGGCCCGGGCGGTGGTCGACGCCAGAGGCCCGGCGTGTGGTCGACGCCAGGGGGCCCGGCGTGTGGTCGACGCCAGACGGCCCGGCGTGTGGTCGACGCCAGGGGCCCGGCGTGTGGTCGACGCCAGGGCCCGGCGTGTGGTCGACGCCAGGGGCCCGGCGTGTGGTCGACGCCAGGGGCCCGGCGTGTGGTCGACGGCCAGGGGCCCGGCGTGTGGTCGACGCCAGGGGCCCGGCGTGTGGTCGACGCCTCCACCTTTAGAACTGTAACGTACGATTATGTTACGTCTTGAATTGCGTCATCCAAACCGGCCAGAATGGCCTGTAATCCAGCGTGTGTGGATGAAACACAACTTCCGAGTCGAAGTTCAGTGTTCTTGTATTCCTGCATCAGGCCACCACACCCTGCCTGCCTTCTAAGGCCACCGACCCGTCACAATATACATGTAAACTATTCCTCTTGGTAACCGAGATATATCATGCCTCTTGGTAACCGATATATCATGCATCTATTTTCATCTTGACTGGCACACTTTCTAATTCCACCTTCCGTAACTTTCAGGGAGATGTTCCACTTCACTACCGAGAGGTTTCCCAGCATCCAGATACATCCTATTTCCTGAGATATCACGAGCCAATCCCCTCGTGCCTGTTTCCTGGAAGTTTGCCCGTCACTCAGACAAGTGGAAAGTTTGTCTGAGTGACGCTTGGAAAGAGCTTATCTCCTCTCCTCCTCATGAAGCAATCAGGTGACCTAATAGCCTAGTACTCTATCATACACTGTAAATCTTATTCACTTTGTCATTACATCAATGCATTTGCGTGACTCCTAAGATAAATACTCATAGCTTCGTTCTGCATCATTTCCAGTTGTCTTATATTCCGCCTTGACCTGAGCGGCCGTTATAGAACAGCAATGCCTGAGCGCTTCACCCTGATTGGTTGCTGAGACTAAAACGAGCTGCCAGTGAGACAGAGAGAGAGAGGAGAGAGAGAAGAGACCACGAGAGAGAGAGAGCAGAGACAGAGAGAGAGACAGAGAGAGAGGAGAGGCAGGAGAGGAGAGGAGAGAGAGAGAGAGAGAGAGAGAGAGAGAGAGGAGAGAGAGAGAGAGAGAGAGGAGGAGGAGATAGGCAGACAGGGAGAGGGAAAGAAAAGACAGGAGGGAGAGGGAAAGAGAAGGCAGGAGAGAAACAAAAGGGTAGTAGAAGGGAGACGAAAGAAGAGGAAAGA
>WNGS01163731.1:12478625-12490094 GCA_020271785.1 Procambarus virginalis | reverse complement strand
AAACAGATGTCAACAAAGTTTCGATTGGGCAGCAGAAAATAATATGATGTTTAACAGTGATAAATTTCAGGTACTCAGGTACGGCAAAAATGAGGATCTGAAACATAATACAGGGTACAAAACACAATCAAATCTTCCCATAGTAGAAAAACAGCATGTCAAGGATTTGGGAATAATGATGTCCGACGATCTAACGTTTAGGGAGCATAACCAAGCAAATATCGCATCAGCCAGAAAAATGATCGGATGGATTACGAGAACTTTCAAATCCAGGGATCCCATCACAATGGTTGTACTCTTCAAGTCACTTGTGTTGTCCCGTCTCGAATACTGCTCGGTACTCACTTCCCCCTTCAGAGCAGGAGAGATTGCTGAAATAGAGGGAATACAGAGAACATATACGGCACGCATAGACGAGATAAAACACCTAAATTATTGGGATCGTCTCAAAGCTCTCCAAATGTACTCTCTAGAAAGGAGACGAGAGAGATACCAAATAATATACACGTGGAAAATACTGGAGGGCCAGGTCCCAAATCTACACAGTAAAATAACAACGTACTGGAGTGAACGATATGGAAGAAAATGCAAGATTGAACCAGTGAAGAGCAGAGGTGCCATAGGCACAATCAGAGAACACTGTATAAACATCAGAGGTCCGCGGTTGTTCAACGTCCTCCCAGCGACTATAAGAAATATTGCCGGAACAACCGTGGACATCTTCAAGAGAAAACTGGACTGTTTCCTAAGAGAAGTCCCGGATCAGCCGGGCTGTGGTGGGTATGTGGCTCTGCGGGCCGCTCCAAGCAACAGCCTGGTGGATCAAACTCACACAAGTCGAGCCTGGCCTCGGGCCGGGCTTGGGGAGTAGAAGAACTCCCAGAACCCCATCAACCAGGTACCAGGTATCAACCAGGAGCCCTCCAGGTGTACACAACACTGGGGCCTCCAGGTGTACACAACACTGCGGCCCTCCAGGTGTACACAACACTGGAGCCCTCCAGGTTTACACAACACTGGGGCCTCCAGGTTTACACAACACTGGAGCCCTCCAGGTTTACACAACACTGGAGCCCTCCAGGTGTACACAACACTGGGGCCCTCCAGGTGTACACAACACTGGGGCCCTCCAGGTGTACACAACACTGGAGCCCTCCAGGTGTACACAACACTGGAGCCCTCCAGGTTTACACAACACTGGGGCCTCCAGGTTTACACAACACTGGGGCCTCCAGGTGTACACAACACTGGGGCCTCCAGGTGTACACAACACTGGAGCCCTCCAGGTGTACACAACACTGGGGCCCTCCAGGTGTGCACAACACTGGGGCCCTCCAGGTGTGCACAACACTGGGGCCCTCCAGGTGTACACAACACTGGAGCCTCCAGGTGTACAGAACACTGGGGCCCTCCAGGTGTACACCACACTGGAGCCCTCCAGGTGTACACAACACTGGGGGCCCTCCAGGTGTACACAACACTGGGGCCCTCCAGGTGTACACAACACTGGAGCCCTCCAGGTGTACACAACACTGGAGCCCTCCAGGTGTACACAACACTGGGGCCCTCCAGGTGTACACAACACTGGAGCCCTCCAGGTGTACACAACACTGGAGCCCTCCAGGTGTACACAACACTGGGGGCCCTCCAGGTGTACACAACACTGGGGCCCTCCAGGTGTACACAACACTGGAGCCCTCCAGGTGTACACAACACTGGGGGCCCTCCAGGTGTACACAACTCTGGAGCCTCCAGGTGTACACAACACTGGGGCCCTCCAGGTGTACACAACACTGGGGCCCTCCAGGTGTACACAACACTGGGGCCCTCCAGGTGTACACAACACTGGGGCCCTCCAGGTGTACACAACACTGGGGCCCTCCAGGTGTACACAACACTGGAGCCCTCCAGGTGTACACAACACTGGGGCCCTCCAGGTGTACACAACACTGGGGCCCTCCAGGTGTACACAACACTGGAGCCCTCCAGGTGTACACAACACTGGAGCCCTCCAGGTGTACACAACACTGGAGCCCTCCAGGTGTACACAACACTGGAGCCCTCCAGGTGTACACAACACTGGAGCCCTCCAGGTGTACACAACACTGGGGCCCTCCAGGTGTACACAACACTGGGGCCCTCCAGGTGTACACAACACTGGAGCCTCCAGGTGTACACAACACTGGGGCCTCCAGGTGTACACAACACTGGAGCCCTCCAGGTGTGCACAACACTGGAGCCCTCCAGGTGTACACAACACTGGGGCCCTCCAGGTGTGCACAACACTGGGGCCCTCCAGGTGTACACAACACTGGAGCCCTCCAGGTGTGCACAACACTGGGGCCCTCCAGGTGTACACAACACTGGGGCCCTCCAGGTGTACACAACACTGGAGCCCTCCAGGTGTACACAACACTGGGGCCCTCCAGGTGTACACAACACTGGGGCCTCCAGGTGTACACAACACTGGAGCCCTCCAGGTGTACACAACACTGGGGCCCTCCAGGTGTACACAACACTGGGGCCCTCCAGGTGTACACAACACTGGGGCCCTCCAGGTGTACACAACACTGCGGCCCTCCAGGTGTTGTGAAACATAAGTGCCACTCACACAATTATTATTTAAGTAATTGTTCCTGTAATTAAAGTTATACTGAAGACATCATCACAGTAATTATTAGTTTTATGATGGATTAATTCCTTTATATTTGAATTAATTTACTTGTGTATGGGACAGCATAGGCCTTGAAATATTTTTATAGGCCTACTTCACACACAGAGGGGAGGAAGGGACATCCCCCACTGCTGAGGGGAAAGAGTTTATGTCCCTCAACTAGAGGGGAAAGGGATATAACCCCCCTCCACCCCCACAGCTGGCGTGGTGGGGGGGGGCTCACCCCCCTCTCCTGAAACTCGCCCGGCAGTAAAAAGTAAAATTAGATATTATTGTTTCTAGGCGAGCCAGACCTGTCCTTCACTCTACCCTTCAAGGTCATGAAGAATGAGAGCGTGTCTACACTATGCAATATTCACCTCACACGATGTGTATAACAACTTACTACACTGTGGACCACGGCATGCGTCATGCCAACCACCACAGCCAGGTGAAACAGGCCTGGAAGCTCCTACTCGATATTCACATTAATACATTTCCTACCTTAAACGGCGGGACCAAAGAGGCAGAGCTCAACCCCCGCAAACACAACTAGGTGAGTACACACACACTACACTACACTGCAACACACACACACACACACACACACACACACACACACACACACACACACACACACACACACGACAGGCAGGCCGGAGGTGAAGTGAAGCGGGCCGAAAGAGCCACAGCTCAACCCCCACAAGCACAACTAGGTGAACACAGCACCGTTGTCGCCACCTAGCGGCGTGTGTCAACAGTTTATCACCCGCCAACGTCGTCCTGGTGATTCACGACTCATAATACAAAAGCCAGAGGAAGGCAACCTTGCTGGCGTGCGTATATATAGCCCCTCACTATGTATTCATACATTCACATATTCATGTTCTCGCACACACACAAAAGATTTGTTTTGACCTTCCAGCAGAATCATTGTGGACCCAAGACATGTATTATATACATTTTAAACATACATACAATATTATATATATATATATATATATATATATATATATATATATATATATATATATATGCGAACAAGCTTGAATGGTCCCCAAGGCAATATGCAACTGAAAACTCCACACCCCAGGATTCGAACCCAGACAGCCAGGAGCACTATGCACCATGGAGTACCCGGTTCTTTAACCACTCGACCAACCGTGACTGTACAAAACATTCGTAGCCGAGGCTATTTCCTCGGCTCGGAAATCTCGGAAAAGAATGAGGGGGACGCGTAGCCTCAGAGGAAATCACACATAACGCATTAGAGGGAATGTTTAGGTTCCCTCCAATAGAGTTTCTATGTATTTGGTCTGGACATAATGTGACAGTTTATACCTAGATTCAAGAGTGATTTGGTCCTCGGTGAGGTTGATTCCAGCAAGGTTTAAGAAGCCTTCTCTGGGTCGAGGAATCGCCATAGGTCCTCCAAATAATGTTGTCAGTTTCTTGATGATCCTGGTTTTCTCGACCCAGAGATGGCTTCTTAAACCTTGCCGGAACCAACTTCACAGAGGACCAAATCACTCTCTTGAATCTGGGTATAAACTGTCACATTATGTCCAGACTAAGTGGGATTGCTCGGAAAGTGGAGTTGGAAATCATGTTGGACGACATATTCGATCTCGAGACGCAAAAGAAGGTAACCACTAAAGACACCTTGCAACCGGAACTTATTGCAGAAGGAGGTAAGACTCGAGGTAACTACAGAAGCACCATACTGTCCCCCGAGCTCAGAGCGGCAGCTAAGAGCCTTCGTGAGAATAAGGAGATTGTCGTCAGGAGAGGTGATAAGTCGCCAATATATGTTATTCTTAAAAAAAAGACGAATATCTGGCGAAAATGAACCTCATACTCTCTGACTAAATTCCAAAGGGTAACGAAGGACACTACAGCCGAATTGAAAACGAAGGTAAACAGATTGATGGAAACTGAACGCCAAGAAATACGGACTCCACCTGCCAAAGGTTATCGAGAAATACAAACCTGGGTATGCGTATGGGAATGTCAAGACCCACAAGCCTGGAAACCCACTTCGGCCAATCATCAGCCAGATACCCACACCCACATACAGATTGGCTAAGCGACTCAACTGCTTGCTCACTCCTTAAGTGCCTTGTGCCTTTAGCTTGAAATCTCCAAAGGAATTCATTGACTTACTGCGAGAAGCATGGGCCACAGGGATAAGAGCCTCTTTGGATGTAGAGTCGCTGTTTACCAACGTACCTGTGGATGAAACAATCAGGATGATAATGAACAGAGTGTATCGTGATCCGGCTTGTACTCCTCTTGACATACCAGAGTGCATACCGAGAAAGTTACTCCAAGCTTGCACTAAAGAGGCCCCCTTCTTGAGTCCCGATGGGCACATGTACAAGCAGTACAAGCAGTACAAGCAGGTAGATGGGTCGCCATGGGTTCTCCTCTAGGTGTCCTGTTTGCAAACTTCTACATGGGTATCATAGAGCAAAGGGTCTTAGTTAACATGGACTGAAACCTGCCATATACTGCAGGTATGATGAAACACATTTTTATGCAGGTACCTGATGTCAGACGTCTGCAGCAGCTGAAGGAGGCATTAGAGCAAAATTCATTGAGTTTCACTTACGAGATGGAGAGTGATGGCAAGCTGCCCTTTCTAGATATAACAGTCACGTAAATGAATGGAGGCTTCCACACTGCAGTCTACACTAAGGAAACAAACATAGGAATGTGCCTTAATGCCAATAGTGACTGCCCAGGCAGGTACAAGGAGTGTTGTTAACACTTATGTCGACCGTGCTATCAGCCACAGCTCAGGATGGAAGCAAGTCGATGAAGAACTCTGTAGGGTAAGGCAGGTCCTTGTCAACAATGGCTTCTCTAATGGTTATGTTGAAGACGTCATAAAAAGAAAGGTGAAACGCCATGCAACCTCTGAAGAGTCAACTAACACAACACTTGTACCCCTTATTAGACTGTTTAACAGGAACTTCTTTTACACAGCTCATAAAACGAAGGAAAGTGTCCTGAAAGATATTATTAATAGGAACGTTATCCCTACAAACAAAAATCAGAAGATACAATTGACAATTTACTACAAAAACAAGAAAACTGCCAACCTACTCATGAAAAACTCTCCAGGCACCAAACACAACGCCTTGAAAGACACTAACGTCGTCTATGCGTTCACATGCCTACTTGGGGACTGGCAACTCCAAAAATCTCAGTATATATGTAAGACAAGAACGTCTCTTTCTAAGCGATTAACAATGCACAAACAACAGGGCTCCATTAAGGAACATAAAATCTCATCTCACAAACAGACTATCACCAGAGAAATCTTAACAAGCAACAATGAAATCATCGATAGATACAACGATAGCAGGAGACTTGACATCAGCGAGGCCCTTCACATCAAAAAGTCAACACCAGCAATCAACAGCCAATTAATACATAACTATATTCTACCCACTTCAAGACCCCGAACTAACATAGAAGCAACAAGAGAAAATATGGGCCAATAAGCCTTCTGTAGATACTATCATTCTTATGTTCTTATATGCAAATTATATCCACTGATTCGTGTTCTATCTTTTGTCACCTCGCCCAAAAAGATTGGTGTCATATCACCAATTCTCTGGTTCTTCTCCGGCCCCGACCACGGCGGTCTCCGGGGTTGGAGGTTCCTGTGCCCTTCTTCATCACCTTCGAGGTCAACCCCGGAACTTACAGTTCCTGCGACGGTGCTGGAACCAATCGTATTGGCGTATGCCTTTCCATTGGAGACTTTCAGCGCCGTGGAGAGGGGGGACCTGCTGCCTAGGTAACAGCTTCTCCCCCGATTCAACCTACCCTGGCTTTGCGCCCTGGTGAGGCCACTCCAGTCCGACAACCAGAGCGCAACTCCATAGTCTCCTGAGACTGATGGATGCCTACTATATCACCTCACCCAAAACGAATATCAGCATGAAATGATACGTGCAAACATGTCTTTGAAAATGTGAGAAGTCCTTGCGAAACGCTTTAAGTCATCAGACCATAAATAAAAAATGAGAAAAGGAACTTTGGAGAGTTAATTTTTTTAATTACCCCCGACAGTGAAGAAAAACAAAGAAAACAAAGAAATATTGAGAAGATTCGTGTCAGAATCATTAATCTTATCCTTTCGGTCATATTCAACAACATATGTTTACAAGACTGCTACCAAAATATTATATATATATATATATATATATATATATATATATATATATATATATATATATATATATATATACATATATATATATACACATATATACATATATATATATATACATATATATATATATATATATAAGGTATCAACCAGGTATATATATATATTCTTTGGATGCAAATATAGTCAGGTATCGAGTGATAAATTGTGAATCTGCATAATAATACTCCTGTGAAGGGTGGAAGAAGGCGGAGGCGCGAGAGATCCCAGATGTTTAAGCGGTTAACCCTTTCACAAGTAAACAGTGGCACGGGCAAAATACCCAAGTGTTGGGAGACGCAATAAAGCGTTTACAACACTAACAGAGCTGAGCAAGGCGACGAGAGCGTTTAACCTGTGAAAATATACCATCCCAAGGTGAAACTCTCCCTGTGAAAGCAGGCCGCGCGCGCGCCTGTGTGTGAATGTGCAACTGTGTGTGTATGTATGTGCAACTGTGTGTGTATGTATGTGCAACTGTGTGTGTGTGTATGTGCAACTATGTGTGTATGTGCAGCTTTGTGTGTGTATATGTGCAGCCGTGTGTGCGCGCCAGCACCAACTTATGGTAGAATTGATAAGGTAGATAAACACATTATTTAACAAGAGTGGGACACAAGTGGAAGCTGAGTACCCAAATGAGCCACAGGGACATTTGAAAGATTTTTTGTTTGAGAATAGTTAATAAAGGAATGCATTAGGCAGTGATGTGGTGGAGGCTGACTTCATACACAGTTTCAAATGAAGATATGATAGAGCCCAGTAGGCTCAGGAATCTGTACACCAGTTGATTGACAGTTGAAAGGGGGATCAAAGAGTCAAAGCTCAACCCCCGCAATCACAACTAGGTGAGTACAAGTGCAAGGTGATGGAAAAGAATCAGGAACGAGGAGACCGAAAGGCCAATATACGTCATCACACACAGAGATCACACTAACGTGATGCATCAAATGAATCAAGGCAGTGTCTGGGATGCTCGCGGACGCAGGTTCGAACCTCGTCACGGCCCTTGTGGATTTGTTCGCCAATATACGATGAAGGGAAACTACCTCCATATATCGTCTAGAGAAAAAGACCTGGGAGTGGACATAACACTAAACCTAACTCCAGAGGCTCATATGAACAGAATAACGTCAGCCGCATTATCTACTTTGGCAAACGTCAGAACATCCTTCAGGAACTTGAGTAAGGAGGCTTCTAGATCACTGTATACCGCCTATGTGAGGCCAGTCTTAGAGTATGTCGCCCTATCGTGGAACCCCATCTTAAAAAACACATAAGGAAGCTCGAAAAGGTGCAGAAGTTTGCAACGAGGCTCGTCCCAGAGCTACGCGGGATGAGGTACGAAGACGGACTGAAGGAACTAAACCTGGCGACGTTAGAAAAGAGAAGGAAGAGGGGGGGACATGATACAGACTTATAAAATACTTAGACGGATTGACAAGGTGGAAACAGAAATTGTTTACAATGAATAACAATAGAACACGGGGCACGGATGGAAGCTTGAGACTCAGATGTGTCATAGAGATGTTAGAAAATGTTCTTTTAGCATAATGATAGTGAGTAAATGGGATGACCTAATGGAACAGGTTGTAGGTTATCTTGAGGTTATCTTGAGATGATTTCGGGACTTAGCGTCCCCGCGGCCCGATCCTCGACCAGGCCGCGGAAGTTACGCACACCTCCCATGAACACCCAGGAACACACCCAACACCCAGGGGGGGGGGGTGTTTGTTACACATCCCCAGGAAGCAGCCCGTAGCAGCTGTCTAACTCCCAGGTACCTATTTACTGCTAGGTGATCAGAAAAATCAGGGTGAAAGAAACTCTGCCCATTTGTTTCCGACTCCACCGGGGATTGAACCCAAAAACTCAGGACTACGAAACCCGAGCGCTGTCCACTTAGCTGTCAGGCCCCAAAGAGGCTAACCCTCATTCATAACTTTAACAACAGGTATGATAGAGAAATAGGCGTGGAGTCATTGCATTAGACAACCAACGACTAGAAAGGCGGGATCCAATAGCTTGAGTTCGATCCTGCAGGTAAAAATAGGTGAGTACACACACACCTTCGCAAGTTTTAAGATAAACAAAAACTGAGATCCAAATTATACACATTATTTTTAAACCAAACTCAAATATTTAGCGTCTCCGTCAACATACATTTATGTATATCCCTCAAAGTTTATATCTCACACTAAGTTAATCCTTCACCAACTTGAGAGGTCATTAGTGGAGGGAAAGGCGAAGAAAAGTAAAGAATAATAAAAGAATAAAATATTGAATTTTGTGATGAATGACTATGTTGATGATGGTGAATGAATAGTAGTGACGATGAATGATGATAGTAATGATGAATGAAAATGATGATGCAAAAAATAGCCACAATGATGAATAATGGTGACACACTTAGGACGATAGTAAATAATGAGGACCAAGAGATCCAAAACACAAACCTGGACCCCGCCATACTATGCAGGGATTATGTGTACAAATGGTTTAACAGGAAGCACTAACGGAACCTGCAAATATGGTCACCCAAGGTCACGTAGAACTATCCTAAATACAGGTAAACAAAGCTCCAGGATTCACAAGGTTTTCCACCCATAAAGCTGTACAACTAAATACGAGAGAATGCTATGACACAGCCTGCGCGGCACTTCATAGCAAAACCAGGTGAATAAAACCAAATGAATGGAAGAAAAGTTATGATCCAGCTACAACCCTACATCCAGGGTGACTTTTTCATGGGAGGAAGAGAAAAATAATGGCTAGAAATGTCAAGGCTTTACCACCATGCCAAGGCCCCCCCCCCCATACAGGGTACCAAAACAAATTCAGTCCATTATAACAAATGGTCTCCTAAATGAGCGAAAATGCAGTGTTTGAAGCCGTGACTGAATCTCACCCAATGGACTATATGCAGCCCGTCCCCTTAAGGTTCCCAACGTCAAGAAAACGGTTCAATTTAAAGTGTCTTCTCCTAACCTAGCAGAGGACCCAAAACAGAAAACGGGACCGTACGTCATTTTCGCGAGCCGCTTCCATTTTCTAATGCGACAATTTTTGGCCTTATGTAATGCATACGGTCGAAATGCGTCGTTCTTTGTAGAGGGACAGGTTGTATTGTGACGGTGAGACAGAGTACCGGGGTACAACCGTCTCAGATGTGACAGAAAACGTGGGCTGAAGGGTGGGTGGGGGTCGTGGCTGAAGGGTGGGTGGGGGTCGTGGGGCTGAAGGGTGGGTGGGGGTCGGTGGCTGAGGGGTGGGTGGGGGTCGTGGGCTGAAGGGTGGGTGGGGTCGTGGGCTGAGGGGTGGGTGGGGGTCGTGGGCTGAAGGGTGGGTGGGGTCGTGGGCTGAAGGGTGGGTTAACATAAAGTTACGTCGAGATTGTTACCAATATTTAATTCGCAGAATTTTCCTTCTTGGATTCTGAGACTGGCTTTTTATCCATGTTTTTTTTTTTCTGAATTTAGAATAGATTATGATTTGAGTAACGAATAAGCTAAAAATTTTTATTATTCCTTGTCTCTAAATATGTGAACATTATGGATAGATTTAAACATGGGACATTTCGCAGATATCCCACATAATTGAAAAAAATTGAAGATTGGCTACCCGATGACGTCATTGGCCATTGGCTATGCCTGTGCATGGGTCATTGGGGTAACTAAAACGGGTACGCAAGTACCGCCGTCGACGGAAAAAGCAAAACGGCAGGTGCAAGTCGTACTTTATACTACGTAACGGATACCCCACCCACCCTTCAGCCCACGTAACCCCACCCCATCCTTCAACCCTCGGACCCCCACCCACCCATTCACGCAACCCACTCCCACGACCCCACCCACCCTTCAGCTCACGACCACCTACCACCCTTCAGCCCCACGACCCCCACCCACCCCTTCAGCCCACGACCCCCACTCACCCTTCAACCCACGACCCCACCCACCCTTCAGCCTCGGACCCCCCACCACACCCTATCAGCCACACCACGCCCCTCACCCCAGCCGATCCCGTCTACCACCCTTCAAACCCTCGACCTCCCACCCCACCCACTGACGCCAGCGACCTACCACCCACCCGTTCAGGCCCACGACCCCCACCCACCCTTCACGCCCACGACCCCCCACCCACCCCTCAGCACCACGACCCCCATCCACCCTTCACCCACGACCCACCACCCCTTGCAACAAAACACCTATCCAGTAGTCACACCCCCAGCCCTTCGCAGACCCAGCACCCACCCTTCAGCCCACGACCCCACCTCACCCTTCGCCCACAGTACCCCCACGCCCACCTCAGCCCACGCCCCCAGCCCACCCTCAGCCCACGACCCCCACCCCCCCTTCAGCCCACGACCCCCACCCACCTCTTCAGCCGACTCCCACCGACCCACCCCACCCCCTTCAGCCCCGACCCCACCCCACCCACTTCAGCCCACGACCCCACCCACCCTTCAGCCCACGACCCCACCACCTTCAGCCACGACCCCACCCACCCTTCAGCCCACGACCCCCACCCACCTTCAGCCCACGACCCCACCCACCTTCAGCCCACGACCCCCACCACCCTCAGCCCACGACCCCCA
>WNGS01163731.1:12431035-12461769 GCA_020271785.1 Procambarus virginalis | reverse complement strand
TATGTATGGACGCGCCGGGTGCGAGTGTCCCGGAATTACAGTCAATGTTTGCTGTACCGAAAATGTAATTAGGATTTCACTGTAATTTGACGGGCCAAATTTTCCATTGGAGGAATATTCCAACCTGTTCTCTCGCCTAATGCGTCGTGTTCGCTACGGTATCGACCAATACCAATTGTTACGTATTAGTACAAATTAAAGCACTGTTAAATTGACGTTTTTTTTCTTGGCATCGGCCTTGACGAAGTTAGGTGGGATGGTTGGGTTCGTTCGTAAGTAGTTGATGGTTGTCCAGGTTGTCTCCTTGTTCCTGTGTAAGGTCAGTCTGGTCATTCCTGCGGTTCCGGGTTTGATCCCCGGTGGTGGCGGAAACAAATGGGCAGAGTTTCTTTCACCCTGATAGGTCTGTTCACCTAACAGTAGATAGGTACCTGGGAGTTAGACAGCTGCTACGGGATGTTTCCTGGGGGGGGGGGGTTCAACAAAAAGGAGGCCTGGTCGAGGACCGGGCCACAAGGACGCTAAGACCCGAAATCATCTCAAGATAACCTCACGAAGGCACTCTCATACCGTCTTCAACATTTATTTTTTCCTTGCCTTTGTTTTAATGTGAAAAAAAGGTTTAAAATTCGGTCTGACGGGGATAGGTGGAGGCAAATGGAATCAGAACTCGGAAGGCAAGCATGGTACCATCGTATTATCACTGAGGCATGGCTATGACTGAGGCGTATGACTGAGACTATGGCACACAAGAATTAAGTCAGCGATTTTTCATAAGACAGATCACGCGTTGGGAATCATTTAGCAGATCCTACAGCTCATCCTGGATTTCTTCGGGAATCCTGGATGCATCCAGGGAAGTAAAGAATGAGTCCCTTTGCCTCCCTGGATGCCTCTTCTTCTGTGAGCTCAGTGGAAACACCGATGATATTCCTTTTCAAGGTATTCAAAGTGCCCGGTACTCTCCTCCTTGAGGATCTCATCTGATTCACCTTCAGATTCCTCTACAACACTTCACAGTTTCTCATACATGGCAATGTTTCCATGGCTGACTTTCCAACGCAGGTTCTGCTGTTTGGATACACATGCCTGCAGATCGTCTTGAAATCGGAGAATGTGTGTTTCCTTTCGAAGAAGTTTCAGGTTCAGCTTATTCAGCTGGTCAAAAATATTTGCTAAGTAAGCCACTCGTTTCCTCCTATCTTCAACATAAAAGTGAGCCAGGGCGGGTCACTATGTATTTTGGACTTAAGAGGAACGCTCTGATTTCATCTTTCAGTTCGAAGATACGATTGGCAACATTTTCTTTTGACAGCCAGAGTGCAGAAGAGATCAGCCTCATGGTCAGAGTTCATGTTTTGTTGCAGAATCCTTTGAGCAGACGGGTGTTGAGGACCTCAGCTTTGAGCAGACGGGTGTTGAGGACCTCAGCTTTGAGCAGACGGGTGTTGAGGACCTCAGCTTTGAGCAGACGGGTGTCGAGGACCTCAGCTTTGAGCAGACGGGTGTCGAGGACCTCAGCTTTGAGCAGACGGGTGTCGAGGACCTCAGCTTTGAGCAGACGGGTGTCGAGGACCTCAGCTTTGAGCAGACGGGTGTTGAGGACCTCAGCTTTGAGCAGACGGGTGTTGAGGACCTCAGCTTTGAGCAGACGGGTGTTGAGGACCTCGCTTTGAGCAGACGGGTGTTGAGGACCTCAGCTTTGAGCAGACGGGTGTTGAGGACCTCAGCTTTGAGCAGACGGGTGTTGAGGACCTCAGCTTTGAACAGACAGGTGTTGAGGACCTCAGCTTTGAACAGACGGGTGTTGAGGACCTCAGCTTTGAACAGACGGGTGTTGAGGACCTCAGCTTTGAACAGACGGGTGTTGAGGACCTCAGCTTTGAACAGACGGGTGTTGAGGACCTCAGCTTTGAACAGACCGGTGTTGAGGACCTCAGCTTTGAACAGACCGGTGTTGAGGACCTCAGCTTTGAACAGACCGGTGTTGAGGACCTCAGCTTTTAACAGACGGGTGTTGAGGACCTCAGCTTTGAACAGACGGGTGTTGAGGACCTCAGCTTTGAACAGACGGGTGTCGAAGGCCCCAGCTTTGAACAGACGGGTGTCGAAGGCCTCAGCTTTAACATAATTCCAAGTTTTGATAAGAGACTTTAACACAGTTGCAGAAGTACAAGAAGAGCGCGAGAAATAAATACAGACGACTCTGAATCACATCAGGATGATCTAGATAGGATTTAAAATCGACTAAAAGTTAGTAGATGCAGTTTAATGTTGACGAATGTTAGGGAATCTGAGCCTAATTAATATGAATATAGTTCCCAGATATCAGCTAGATAATGATTAAATTGGAAGATCTCAATGCTACAAAGATTTAGGAAACATGAATAGTAAGGAATTTAAGCCAAATAATTAATTCATAAATGTGTTTAATGAAGGTAGTATGATATTGGGATTAATTCCCAAAAATCTCTACACTGAGGTGTATAACTCTCTTTGTATATTTTATTATCTCTATTTATTTAGGTATAAGTATTTATTTATTTTAAATACCTCCGTGTATTTTTTCTCTTTGAATATTCCTTTTCATCTCTTCTTTTACCTTTCACCTTGATCTTTCCTTATATTTCTAACACCCACCTTTTCTCCTTAATATCTTCTCTTCCTTTTATACCTATTTATTTCCCAACACTGTCTCTTACCTTTTTAATCTTCCATTCCATTTCAACTTTAAAAATTTTCGTTACCATAAATATTCCTTCTCATCCTTTTCCATTCCTTCTCATCCTTTTGAATTCACTTTCTACTCTTTTTATTCCTTCTGAACCTCTCAGCCTGTTGGACCAAGTTATCACAAGTCCAGCCTGGCCCCAGGCCGGACTTGAGGAGTAGAGCCTAGAACCCACTCCAGGAATACTCAGATATTCTCCAGGTATACTTCAGGTATACTCCAGGCATACTCGGATATTCTCAAGGTATTCTCCTATTCGTTTCAACATACCTTCCATATCTTTTCACCCTCTTCTGCTCCTCAACTCTGTCATTTCTTGTCAACTTTTTCCAACTTTTCTTCCCTTCAAAGCCTCTTCAACTCCCTGGCGTTTATCAATCCCAATCTCTCTGATTCCTTTTGAATCTCATTGTCTCTCCTGTTCACTAGTCAACTGCTGGACTAAAAGTGTCCCTAGGCGATGTAAACCCATTATGACGGGGAATATAAAGTTACAGAGCGGGTTTACCTACCACACCAACCACCACACGTACCGTGGTTGACGGTGCTGGGAGCCGTCAACCACCGTCAACCACCACACATACCGGTGTTGACGGTGCTGGGGGGGAGGGGCCGTCCACGATGACTTTCCCAACACTATCAGCTCATTAGCGGGCATCCCAATACCTCTGCTGCCATTAGTGCCAAAAAATGGCCAAGTCCGTTTTCTGTTTCTCCAGGATGGTCAAACTTGGAGCCATCATTAGTTACAGCCGTCTTAATGGTCTCCTTGAGATCTCTCTGCTCCCTGTCTTTGTTATACAGTAAGAAATTCGTGGGTTTTGGTGGTGGGCATTCCAATTTAGGGGTAAGATATACACCGGGTATACCAGAAAGAGTGGTATACCTCTTGATGTATACCATCGTCCTGAAATGATAGTCCTTATAGTAACTATTTGGCCCAAAGTACCAATATGTTGTGATGGACCACCAGAAAACCACTTTTTGGTACTATCATACCACAAACTGTGGTATGTGTGGTGACTATTAATTTTATAGTCTGGAAAAAAAAAGATAAACTAAACTTAAATATTCCTAGGCTTACTATAGTGCATGTGTGTGTTACATGAGGCCTAAAATAACCAGTATTAGGCCTAGGGTAGCTAAGAGAGCTTATGGCTTATATTTATATTGTGGTTAAAAAAAATTCCTGTTAGTCTAAATTCAGTAACCCAAAAGTCAACTTTTTGGTGGTCAATCACTGCATAGTGGTACTTTTAACCAGTCACGATAAGTATTTTTGTTTTGGGATAGGTTGTTCGGTGAATATGTTAATTTTGTTGACATACATCAGCTGATATGAAAAGTATGTGAGTGATGTGTTGTGCAGTTCATCTGGCACCGCTGCAATGTTGCCATTTTTTAAATTTTTTTTTTAAATTTATATATATACAAGAGTTGTTGTATTCTTGTACAGTCACTAGCACGCATAGCGTTACGGGGAGGACCTTAATCCAAATGTTCCCTGGAATACTACCCGCCAAGTTGTTTAACATCCAGGTACCCATTCACTGCTGGGTGAACAGAGGCTACAGTTAAGGAGTGACGCCCAGTCAATCCTCCCCGGCCAGGATACGAAGCCTGGCCAAACCCCTCGCGAAGCGCCAGGCGAGTGCTTTATCATTACGCCACTGGGTGTGTGGGTGTGGGTGTGTGCGTGTGCGTGTGCGTGTGCGTGTGCGTGTGCGTGTGCGTGTGCGCGTGCGCGTGTGTGTGTGTGTGTGTGTGAGAGAGAGAGTGAGTGAGTGGGCTGGATCACATATTCCCCTTACATAGTCTCCCTTTACCTCAGTCTGTGATAACCAAACAGCAATTACTGAGGCAGTGAATAATTACCCAGTTGTGATTCTCGGTAATGGATGTTATTATTATTCCAACTGTTCCACTTAGCATATTTTAATTAAATTATTTAGTAATTGTTATTTATATTGATGTGGCTTATTCTACAGATTAGTTGTATTAATTACAGTGTTTCATTACATACATTGTTTGGTTTCAATTATAGTTTTGTAGGACTTATTTTATTATTCAGAGTTCATGTTATTAGTGATATTATTTGTATTTTTTGTAAGTTAATGGGAGCATTACATGAGTGTATAGGTAAGGGTGAGTGGAAGAGCAGTAAGGGGTGGAGCATAGAGAATAGGGGGAAGGGGGAGAAGTGGTAAGGGGGGAGGGGAGGAAGACCCCATTCCCTGCTCTTCACGTCCAATCCTTCAACTCCCCAACACTTCAGAGATCTAGACGCTATAGTCGCTCTCGTGACCAATAAAGATAAATTCTGTAGGTATTTGACTGACACGTACGGCTTAAACCACCTTAACGTGCACAGTTTAACCGCTGACCAAATTGTTAACTGGTTATCGGAGGCGGTAGTTGACCTGCTCCTGTCGGTGATTGGCCCGGCTGCCGTCCTCGACGACGTCCCCACTGAACCACCTGCCGTCCTCGACGACGTCACCACTGAACCACCTGCCGTCCACGACGACGTCCTCACTGAACCACCTGCCGTCCTCGACGACGTCCCCACTGAACCACCCGCCGTCCTCGACGACGTCCCCACTGAACCACCAGCCGTCCTCGACGACGTCCCCACTGAACCACCACCCGTCCTCGACGACGTCCCCACTGAACCACCTGCCGTCCTCGACGACGTCCCCACTGAACCATCCGCCGTCCTCGACGACGTCCCCACTGAACCACCCGCCGTCCACGACGACGCCTGTGCTGGACTAGCTGTCGTCAGTGAACTTCAACTTCGCGGCGAGGTTCGCGTNGGGGGGACCCGGCAGTGTCCCTGCCTCGGGGGGGACCGGCAGTGTCCTGCCTCGGGGGGACCGGCAGTGTCCCTGCCTCGGGGGGACCCGGCAGTGTCCCTGCCTCGGGGGGACCCGGCAGTGTCCCTGCCTCGGGGGACCCGGCAGTGTCCCTGCCTCGGGGGGGACCCGGCAGTGTCCCTGCCTCGGGGGGACCGGCAGTGTCCCTGCCTCGGGGGGACCGGCAGTGTCCCTGCCTCGGGGGGACCCGGCAGTGTCCCTGCCTCGGGGGACCCGGCAGTGTCCCTGCCTCGGGGGGACCCCCGGCAGTGTCCTGCCTCGGGGGGGCACCCGGCAGAGTTCCCTACCTCGGGGGGACCCGGCAGTGTCCCTACCTCGGGGGGAGCCGAGGCAGGGACACTAGGCAGGGACGAAACAAACACCCAACATTTTGGTTGCGTTTCTTGACAATAATTAAGAGGCTTCAACCAAGAAACACACTTCGTTATCCTGCTGTTGACACAGTCTAAGGCTGGCAACACTTCCTTGAAATCCTGTTATCTTAAGTGTCGTGTTGAGAGGGACTCCTGAGGGGGTCTGGAGAGAGGAATGAACCGTTACAAGCTTAGAAGAGGCGTCTTGGAGGCGTGGTGGTGCAGGTGTGGTGGTGTGGGTGTGGGTGGTGGGGCAGGTGTGGTGGTGGTGCAGGTGTGGTGGTGGTGCAGGTGTGGTGGTGGTGCAGGGGTGGTGGTGGTGCAGGTGTGGTGGTGGTGCAGGTGTGGTGGTGGTGCAGGTGTGGTGGTGGTGCAGGTGTGGTGGTGGTGCAGGTTTGGTGGTGGTGCAGGTTTGGTGGTGGTGCAGGTTGGTGGTGGTGCAGGTTTGGTGGTGGTGCAGGTTTGGTGGTGGTGCAGGTTTGGTGGTGTGCAGGTTTGGTGGTGGTGCAGGTTGGTGGTGGTGCAGGTTTGGTGGTGGTGCAGGTTTGGTGGTGGTGTAGGTTTGGTGGTTGTAGGTTTGGTGGTGGTGTAGGTTGGTGGTGGTTGTAGGTTTGTGGTGGTGTAGGTTTGGTGGTGGTGTAGGTTGGTGGTGGTGTAGGTTTGGTGGTGGTGTAGGTTTGGTGGTGTGTAGGTTTGGTGGTGGTGTAGGTTTGGTGGTGGTGTAGGTTTGGTGGTGGTGTAGGTTTGGTGGTGGTGTAGGTTGGTGGTGGTGTAGGTTTGGTGGTGGTGTAGGTTTGGTGGTGGTGTAGGTTTGGTGGTGGTGTAGGTTTGGTGGTGGTGTAGGTTTGGTGGTGGTGCAGGTGTGGTGGGGGTGGTGGTTGTGGTGCAGGTGTGGTGGTAGTGGTGCAGGTGTGGCAGTGGTGCAGGTGTGGTAGTGGTGAAGTTGTTAAGTCATATATATTGAAATGTAAATGTATTTGAAAAAGAGAGAACTAAACCATTGTATTAATCTAAACTGTTAAACTCGCAGCCAGGACCTGACGCCACAAACTCGCAGCCAGGACCTGACGCCACAAACTCGCAGCCAGGACCGGACGCCACAAACTCGCAGCCAGGACCTGACGCCACAAACTCGCACCCAGGACCGGACGCCACAAACTCGCAGCCAGGACCTGACGCCACAAACTCGCACCCAGGACCGGACGCCACAAACTCGCACCCAGGACCTGACGCCACAAACTCGCACCCAGGACCTGACGCCACAAACTCGCACCCAGGACCTGACGCCACAAACTCGCACCCAGGACCTGACGCCACAAACTCGCACCCAGGACCTGACGCCACAAACTCGCACCCAGGACCTGACGCCACAAACTCGCACCCAGGACCTGACGCCACAAACTCGCACCCAGGACCTGACGCCACAAACTCACCCAAGTGATTACATGTAAGAGTACGTTCACTTGGGCTCTCAGAGTTAGGTGTTATAATTAAAAACATACTAACGTGGTTGTGCGTGTCTGCAATATAAACCTATCTGTAAATTTTTCACACAAACTGGCAAATACTTGCCAGCCCTCGACCACTGTAGAGTTATTTCCTCCCCCAATGTTGACGTGAAGTGGGTGATGACTCTTCCTATCTCACACCACCCTCCCTCACTCCCTGTCTCCCTCCCTCTTACCCTCCCTCACTCCCTGTCTCCCTCCCTCTTACCCTCCCTCTTACCCTCCCTCCTTCACTCCCTCCCTCCCTCAGCTCACCTCAAGTCCTAAAGGTAAATGGGACCTCATATACGGCGTGCAAGATGCTGTATTTCCTACCAACACAGCCAGGTTCTCTAATCAAGTCAATACGTTAAGAATTGCATGGAGAATCCTCCGTTTAGGTAAAAAAGTTGAACTTGCATTGTTATATAATGACGTAAACGTCTAGAGTAAATCAACACAACATTATGATGCATCAAAAGTTGAGTTGCTGTTGCGCCCAACAGCAGTGTAGTGACGGCTCTCAGCACAGGACTGCAATAGTGTACAATCCTCGCCCCCCCCCCTCTAGTCACCCACCAGCTGATGACCACAGGCTTAGGCACTTACTCTGATGCTGCGCTCTCTCGCTCGCTCGCTCGCTCGCTCGCTCGCTCTCTCTCTCTCTCTCTCTCTCTCTCTCTCTCTCTCTCTCTCTCTCTCTCTCTCTCTCTCGCTCTCTCTCTCTCAGCATGGTGTGGTAGGGAAATGAGAACACTCGCCAGAGCTCTAATATACTCTTTTGTACCGCCCACCCTACACGACGCAACAATGCAGAGTTGCTGGACCGCAAAAGCCTGCAACCTCGGTCAACTCTCCGAGTCAAACCATCTGTCAACTTTAATTTGTTTTTAAATGTAGGTACATTTACGCTTGGGTAAATGTTACGTTTGTTAACTATCTCACTACTCCCCTCTCACCACCTCCCTCACTAAATCTCTCAATTCTTTCCTACATCGTTCTCACTTCCTCCTTACACACCTCTCACTTTTTCCTTCTTGCATCTCTCACTTTCTCCCTCCCTAAATCCCTCTCACTCCCTCCCTCCCTACATGGAGTTGCCTGTATGACAAGTACACCTTCACACACTCACATCAACAAAGTGTCCAGCCTCATTACAAACAGTTTTATACTGTGAACGTATTAACTACACCCGATGATCATTCAACCCTTCCTCCTAAGGTTTCCCAACGTTAAGAAACTGTCGTACTAAAGTGCCCGTATCCTAACTCACCAGAGGACCCAAAACAGAATACGTGACATGACTTCAATATCGCGAGCCGCTACCATTTTCCAGTACGACGATTTTAAGCAGATTATACGTCAAAATGCGACACACTGTTAGAGGACAGGTTGACTAGAGTAACATCCTCGCCACGGTCATCGTCACACCCGGGCCCCCAGGGTCCTCCCAGGTCCCCAGGGTCCTCCCAGGTCCCCAGGGTCCACCCAGGTCCCCAGGGTCCTCCCAGACCCCGCCACACTTACGTTGGGAAGGGGGAAGAAATAACCTAAGCTACTCTATCCCTTTGAGATGTACTTTTTCTTGTCTCAAACATACTTGAACTCATGGGAGCCAAGCTACAGCTCTTGGAGTACCGTCAAACACGATGGTGTTTGGAATACATTTTAGTTTTCTAAATCAAATGATGGTGGTCGTGTCATGGGAGATTGTTAAAGAAACTTCGATAGAAGTGATCGTTAAGAACTATTACCAATCATTGATGAAGTTAGGTCCCAGGAGCTGAAGTAGCTTATAGCTTTTGGACGTCCTCTGGTCAAATATCTTAGCTGTGTAAAGTTAATGCACAGCATATAAAGTTGTTGCATTTAATTAAAAAATATATGTATTGATAATTATAGTTTCATTCAAATAACAAGAAAAAGTTTGTTTTTACTGCAGATTTTTAGCACTGACACACACTTTCAGCGATATTATTGTAGATATCCGAAGCCGTTATATTACTTTTTCCTTTACATAAAATTTGGAGGAAACACGTTTTTCGTCGCAATATAAAAAATTAAATAGATGAAATTTCGAGAGGCGTGTATTACACACTCACATTTTTGGACGTGCGCACAACATTCCCACAACATTCTCAGCTCCAGGACTAATTTATTATTCGGGAAAAAATCCTCTTCCTTTCTCATACGATTAAATCTCAATATTTGTCACCAGAAAATGGTACAAACTCATATAGATGAAACGGCTTCTCTTGCTTTTGGTGTTTTATTTTTGACTTGGTTACTTGTTAAGATATGATTGTAACATGTGTCTTTATGGGATTTAATATTTATATGGGAATATCTGCAACGTCTGTACAGCATAGTCTGTATGGGAATGTCTGTACGGGCTCTGCACGGGAGCCGGTCGGCCGAGCGGACAGCACGCTGGACTTGTGATCCTGTGGTCTCGGGTTCGATCCCGGGTGCCGGCGAGAAACAATGGGCAGAGTTTCTTTCACCCTATGCTCCTGTTACCTAACAGTAAAATAGGTACCTGGGTGTTAGTCAGCTGTCACGGGCTGCTTCCTGGGGGTGGAGGCCTGGTCGAGGACCGGGCCGCGGGGACACTAAAAAAAGCCCCGAAATCATCTCAAGATAACCTCAAGATGGGCATGTCTATATGAGAATGTCTGCATGGGAATGTCTGCATGGGAATGTCTGCATGGGAATGTCTGCATGGGAATGTCTGCATGGGAATGTCTGCATGGGAATGTCTGCATGGGAATGTCTGCATGGGAATGTCTGCATGGGAATGTCTGCATGGGAATGTCTGCATGGGAATGTCTGCATGGGAATGTCTGCATGGGAATGTCTGCATGGGAATGTCTGCATGGGAATGTCTGCATGGGAATGTCTGCATGGGAATGTCTGCATGGGAATGTCTGCATGGGAATGTCTGCATGGGAATGTCTGCATGGGAATGTCTGCATGGGAATGTCTGCATGGGAATGTCTGCATGGGAATGTCTGCATGGGAATGTCTGCATGGGATAGCATGTACGGGTATGTCTGTATGGGAAGGTGTGTGTACAGAAATGTCTTAATAGGAGTATCTGTGTGGCAGTGTGCGTATGGGAATGTGTACAGGAATGCCTGTATACTCGAATGATTGACAATATATCGGCTCAGCTCCAACACCTGCTCTGCCTGGCATGTGAGAGGCGGCGGCTGCGGTGCTCCTGCTGCTGTTCCTGTGTTCCCTGGTTCGAGGACTCCCCGGTCCCCACACCCACCACCACAGTATTGTCAGAAATTTCCGACACCCGCAAACACTAACCCCTGTCACAATATGGTAAATACGTTGTGTCAAGACACTAATTTTACTAACCATACTAATAGTCTAGTAATTGAAAGGCTAGAAGTTCTAGAACATGCGAGGGGTGATTGCGTCAGCCGTCACATGTTCGCGGTGACTCTTCCTTTGCCCAACTCTTGATAAAACCCCGTCTGCAATCTGCTTTCATTTGAGATTAAATGTACATCTTGGACCGAGTTTAATCAGTAACCAGATAGAATTCCTTGAGTTTCTCTTTATAGTATAGTTTAAAACTGCCGTGAATAAGTGCTTCATGGAGGAAGAGGAATGATCATGCTGGGATTGCTATCCTAATATAACACTCACCAAATTACTTAATTCTTCGCGGTAAGACATCAGAAACAGCACAAAACTGTTCATAGTAATTGAGGTTAATAAAATCACTCATAAATTAGTACCTAGATAGATATTTGCATAGCACCTATTAGTAGATAAAGACAGGCTATTTAACACAAGGGGCACACGCACTCTCGGAGGTGCTAGTGGAGCAGCAGAGTCGTGCCGTAGAACGGATTAACCAAGCATCGGACTGTCGCATTCTCCAAGCACGAGAGAACGTGTCCCCGGTTGTATAAAATAAACTCTTGTTACTTGAGCTCATTAATATTAGTAATTCAACCGGGTTAAGAAACATGCCTAATAAACACCCCCCAGCAAGCTTCACTCAAACCTCATTAGGTACTATCTCAAGTGTTCTTATAATGTCAATACAGTAGGCTGTAGCAATTAGCATATTGTGAAATCTCGGGAGATCTATTGTCACGACGTGAGAGAGTATCCCACACTCCCGTGTCCTATCTTGAGGTTATCTTGAGATGATTTCGGGGCTTTTTAGTGTCCCCGCGGCCCGGTCCTCGACCAGGCCTCCACCCCCATGAAGCAGCCCGTGACAGCTGACTAACACCCAGGTACCTATTTTACTGCTAGGTAACAGGGGCATAGGGTGAAAGAAACTCTGCCCAATGTTTCTCGCCGGCACCCGGGATCGAACCCGGGACCACAGGATCACAAGTCCAACGTGCTGTCCGCTCGGCCGACCGGCTCCCCTCTATAATCTCTATAATCTCCCTTCTATAACATAATCCCTTGCTAGTGTTGGAGGACATCTTGTGACCAGCTAGGCTAAAGTTTTCTTACAACTAACCAATAGTAGTGTAGCATACTCACCCATTCACTGAATTATTATCCTAAATAATTAGGTTGGTTTAACATTATTATCGCCTCCAAATGTGTATGTGTATAGGCTAACATGAAGCAGGAATAGAACTTAAACTTACAGTCCACTTACTCATAATAAATCTAAATTGAAATAAACACCTGCTGGGGAATTCCTCACAAGTATAACCACTATCCCAGCACTTTGTCTTCGTGTTACAATAGGCCTTTTGGCATCCTTTTTTATTATTTTTGCTTTCAATCTCTTTCACTAGGTGATATCCCAGCAATTCTCTCTCCCTGCCCCTGCTCATGTTCCTGCTCACGCCCCTGCTCACGCCCCTGCTCATGCCTCTACTCATGCCCCTGCTCATGCCCCTACTCACGCCCCTGCTCATGCTCTTGCCTCTTGTCCTTGACAGTCCAAGAACGAGAACTCTCAGAACTCAGAACTTTTCAGTTCTTAGAACTTTTTCTTTTCCATTCCTCAGCGTGGTGTTAATGATCTCAGCGCCTCTATGTCTCCTATTTGCTCGTCACCACCTGCCAGGCTCGCCCTAGTGCTGCTGCAGCCTGTGTGTGCTTCATGTGTTCTTACACCTTGCTTCTGCCTCCCTCCGCGCACCTCTTATCTTCTTCCTTACATGTTATCGTCTCCTTTATCTCCCCGTCTCGTCTACCCACCCACCACTGTTGACTTTCTTCTTCAGTAATGGCGGTCTAATGGAGATGGCAACATTTTTTATGGGACTCTGCTTCCGCCTGAACCAGGGAGCTGGGGCGTCCCCCCTTGAGCTGTGACGTCATGGACACCACACGGGCGTCCCCCCTTGAGCTGTGACGTCATGGACACCACACGGGCGCCCCCCTTGAGCTGTGACGTCATGGACACCACAGGGGCGTCCCCCTTGAGCTGTGACGTCATGGACACCACACGGGCGCCCCCCTTGAGCTGTGACGTCATGGACACCACACGGGCGTCCCCCTTGAGCTGTGACGTCATGGACACCACACGGGCGCCCCCCTTGAGCTGTGACGTCATGGACACCACAGGGGCGTCCCCCTTGAGCTGTGACGTCATGGACACCACACGGGCGCCCCCCTTGAGCTGTGACGTCATGGACACCACACGGGCGCCCCCCTTGAGCTGTGACGTCATGGACACCACACGGGCGCCCCCTTGAGCTGTGACGTCATGGACACCACACGGGCGCCCCCCTTGAGCTGTGACGTCATGGACACCACAGGGGCGTCCCCCTTGAGCTGTGACGTCATGGACATCTGGACGACCGTCCTCTTACAAATTACGTCTTTTCGCTGGTATGCGCTACGGCCAATTATCGACGCAATTCTAAATATCAATTTATTTTCCAATTAAATTTTCGACTTTGTTTCTCCCAGAAGAACAAGTTAAGGGTCCTCTGGTAGGTTAGGAGGGAGGGAAGATCTCGCAAAGTTTCAAAAAGTCATGAAAACTTTTAATTTAAAGGTTCCTCTCCTAACCTAACAGCCAGAGGACCCAAAACAGAAAACGGGACAGTACGTCACTTTCGTGAGCCAATTTCATTTTAAATTACATCGATTTTTAGCCCGAGTGCGCATACGAGGGAAGAGCGACGTAATGTGTACGACGACGAGGCTGGCGTGCTGTGGCAACACCCTGACCACACTGCACGGCGGGCCACCACACTGCACGGCGGGCACCCACACTGCACGGCGGGCCACCACACTGCACGGCGGCCCACCACACTACACGGCCGGCCACCACACTGCACGGCGGCCCACCACACTGCACGGCGGCCCACCACACTGCACGGCGGCCCACCACACTGCACGGCGGCCCACCACACTGCACGGCGGCCCACCACACTGCACGGCGGCCCACCACACTGCACGGCGGCCCACCACACTGCACGGCGGCCCACCACACTGCACGGCGGCCCACCACACTGCACGGCGGCCCACCACACTGCACGGCGGCCCACCACACTGCACGGCGGCCCACCACACTGCACGGCGGCCCACCACACTGCACGGCGGCCCACCACACTGCACGGCGGCCCACCACACTGCACGGCGGCCCACCACACTAGCAAACACGTGTTCACATGAGATGCTGAAGAGAAAGCTAAGCCATCCAATCGCTGTTAGAGCACCTGGTGGTAGACAAGGCAGTTGAGTGATGTCGGACAACGTCATCAAAGATCAGCCAGTCAGCAGGTGTTAACTACCGTACTAATTATCAATTAATTTACGAGTTTAATCCTTCCAGGTAATCTTTGAGGAGGGTGATGGGCAAGGAGGGAGAGGGAATGAGGGAGGGAGGGAGAAGGACATTGGGGGGGGGGGGTAAACCAATTAACAAATCACGTCGAGTAGTTAGTGCATCAACTACAAGTCCCTTGAACAGGTCAAAATTCCCGTTCCTCGCTCAGTAGTGATGATTGATGGGCCTGGGAGGGGGGAGGGGGGTGGGAATGGGAGGTTTTGGTGCGGCCCAAAATACAGTATAATTTATCAAGCGCCTTAAGACGACAGACAGAAGGTCAGGCAATTAGCGGGAGGTGGGTTAACCGCGCCTCCAGACTGACAGCTTTATCAATCATCTGTCAAGGCCGTGACGTCAATGTTCAATCGATTCATCAAATCAGTTACGCCTAGGAAGCCTATACCGAGGAAGCCTATAGTTGTTTACATGTAAACAGCTGATCAATGTTACGTTAATTATTGTTTACATGTAAACAGCTGATCGGTGTCACATTAATGACACGTACGTACCCATGTAGTGCTGGCCCACCCACGTAGTGTACTCTGGCCACCCACGTAGTGTACTCTGGCCACCCACGTAGTGTACTCTGGCCACCCACGTAGTGTACTCTGGCCACCCACGTAGTGTACTCTGGCCACCCACGTAGTGTACTCTGGCCACCCACGTAGTGTACTCTGGCCACCCACGTAGTGTACTCTGGCCACCCACGTAGAGTGCTCCAACCACTGCCAGTCACACACTTGGCACCTTCACAACACCTTAAGACTCCTTATAAATAAGTGTCCGCTATCTGCCAATCTTTCTCTCACAACACAACAAATTATGCTACACCGCCTACACCCAGGCACAACACCTGGCCTACACCCGGGCACAACACCCGTCCCACACCCGGGCACAACACCTGCCCCACACTCGAGCACAACACCCGCCCCACACTCGGGCACAACACCTGGCCTACACCCGGGCACAACACCCGCCCCACACTCGGGCACAACACCCGCCCCACACCCGGGCACGACACCCGCCCCACACCCAAACACCCGCCCCACACCCAAACACCCGCCCTACATTCAGGTCGATAGGCTTTAACAATAACACAAAAATAAATAAACTATGGAGCCAACTGTTCACAATATAATTGGTGTTCACAAAATTATAAACTTATCAGCCTCACCTAACGTAAATGAGTATTTAAATCCCACTACTGACTAATTTATTAAAAAACTAGAAATATTAAATAACTTAATAACCATTCCAATACCGTAATTAAATATCATAACACAGCTTAGAAAAATTCTAAGCCTAATTGTAAGCAGCATTTATCGTGGCAGAAAACAAAATTCTTAAAATGTCTTCTTCTTTCCCCAACAAAAATGTTCCACTACCAGATAAAAATACCGCTGATGAAATAGAAATGAAATTTAATAATATTTACTTGAAGTTCAATAGCATCATAGTTTCAGTCATATGACATTATTAATATATTCTATTAAATATTCTATTTAGCCCATAGATAACATGACATTTGATAAACAAAGGTTTACATTGTAAATTGTAAACAATGATTTATAAGTGACGTGTTGCATTTGTTTACCTATAACATGTTTCATTATTTATACGTTTTATTGAATGTTTTCTGTCTGTGTTTAGGCAACCCACCGCAGGTGTTGAAAGACCGTAGTTGATTTAGTTTTTTGACGAGCAAGTGTTTAAAACAATAGACAAATCTTAGTAGTAAATACCGACCGCCTTGATAGCAGTTATAGAAACTGTACATACATTTTATTGCAGTTCTCTAAAATAGTTTTTTATATATAAGTGCTTATACTTTTTTTTCACATTGGGAGAAAAATTAATTATATTTCACTCTTTCTTTTCATTGTAGTTTATCGTCTTTCACAATGGCAACATAATCCGGAGAAAAAGTATACCTAATTGGGTCACTGAATGAAGCGATTACTGGTTTAAAAGTGCCTTCATTGTGCCTTCATTCTTCCTCCATCAAAATCTAACATTATAAAAGTTCAAGTGAGATGCTTCTGCTCTGACAATAGACGAGGTTGACATGTTTTGGCAGATGGCAAAAACTCTCGTGGGAGCAAGACATCAATGTCAATCCGAGTTGAAGTATTTGAAAACTGGCGAGTACTGAAGAATCAGAAGGACGGACATTCACTTGATCAAAGAATCCAAGCTTTTTCTGCTTGCTTCGAAGATGTGTTTGTTATTGCTCATGCAAACGCTTCGAACATGATCACAGTACAGGAGGATAGTGCTGTCTGTCTTGCTGCTCAACGTGAGAAGGCTGGCGTGGTTCCAGGGCTGGCGTGGCACCAGGGCTGGCGTGGCACCAGGGCTGGCGTGGCACCAGGGCTGGCGTGGCACCAGGGCTGGCGTGGCACCAGGGCTGGCGTGGCACCAGGGCTGGCGTGGCACCAGGGCTGGCGTGGCACCAGGGCTGGCGTGCACAACAAGTTTGCTCAGAAGGAAAAGTGAGAATGAATAAGAATGGCTCCGGAGGATGCAAGGGCGCAGCGTGAGCAAGAGACGCAAGAATCAAGAACACCTAAGGTCCCCTCTGATGCACCAGCCTCCGCCTCTAGCAGCAGCTCTGAAGCTACAGGTGAGTTTGACATTAAGGGCAAGCATCTGGTGGAACTCCACATGGTAAAAAGCTGAAAAAGATGGCTGCTGCGACACCATCTTTTCGTTCTGCTTTGCACAGTACGAAAATGAGTGATGGCAAGACCGTGACACAGTCGTCACTGCAACAACCCAGGATCTTGGACATGGTGTTGAGGCGTTAGCATGGAGCAGGTCCTCAATTTGCCGTCCCCCCCCCCCCCCCCCCAAAAAAAAAAATTGACCAATTAAGGCACAGATTTGAAGGCTGAGTTGAGGGTTGATGTGGCGAAGGCACTCCAACCCGACTCTTAAACAATTAGTTGACCGCCTTCCAGTACTTGAGTCTGGAATTGGAACATCTCAGCTTCTGATGGTTGAAATATTACCATCAGGAAGTAGTCAAGTATATTCACATCCGGTGATAAATCCCTTGAAGGAACACAACATTGAGGACTCTGTTCAGGCTTTGATGTTTGACACCATCAAACACAGGCAGGTTAGGAGCGGCCTTCGTCAACTACAGAAGGACTTGGCGCCAATCTTTTGTTGCTTGCTAGCCCCAGTAGCGTCGTGGTCAGAGACCGGGCCGCGGGATCCTTGACCCCCGGAAATCAACGCAAAGTAACCGCGAGGTAACAACCACATTCTTGAATTAATGATTACCACTGTATTATTGGCATGAATGGGACTCTTTTTCTGGACCAGGCATCTTATTCTCTAAGGGATTCCAGCACCATTGGAAAAGTCTGAATTTCGAAAACACTGTTTACCAACGTACCTGTGGATGAAACAATCGGGATGATAGCGGATAGTCTGTATCGTGATCCGGCTTGTACTCCTCTTGACATACCAGAAAACATATTAAGGAAACTACTCCAAGCCTGCACTAGAGAGGCACCCTTCTTGTGTCCAGATGGGCACATGTATAAGCAAGTAGATGAGGTCGCCATGGGTTCTCCCCTAGGCGTCCTGTTTGCGAAATTCTACGCGTGTACCATCGAGCAAGGTCTTAGTTGACATGGACTTAAAACCCGCCATATACTACAGGTATGTTGACATTTTTATGTAGGTACCTGATGCCAGACGTCTGCAGCAGCTGAACGAGGCATTCAAACATAATTCTGTGTTGAGATTTACGTACGAGATGGAGAATAATGGGAAGCTGCCTTTTCTAGACGTAACAGTCACGGAAAGGAGCAGAGGCTTCCACACTGCAGTCTACACTAAGGAAACGAATACAGAAATGTGCCTCAGTGTCAATAATGACTGCCCAGACAGGTACAAGAGGAGTGTTATCAGCGCTTATGTCGACCGGGCTCTCAGCCACAGCTCAGGATGGAACAAGTCGATGAAGAACTCTTTAGGGTAAGGCAGGTCCTAGTCATCAATGGCTTCTCTAACGGTTTAGTTGAAGACGTGATAAAAAGAAAGATGAAACGCCATGCAACCTCTGAAGAGTCAACTAACACAACACTTAAACTCCCTATTAGACTGTTTTACAGGAACTTCTTTTCGACGGCTCATAAAACGGAGGAAAGGTTCATGAAAGACATTATTGATAGGAACGTTATCCATACAGACAAAAAGCAGAAAATACAATTGACAATTTGCTTTAAAAAGAAAAAAACGGCCAACCTACTCATGAAAAACTCCAAAGACACCAAACAGAACGCCTTGAAGGAAACTAACGTCGTCTATGCCTTCACATGTTCGCTTGGGGACTGTAAGCTGCAAAGAACTCAGTATATAGGCAAGACAACAACGTCTCTTTCTAGACATTTAACTATGCACTGACAACAGGGTTCCATGAAGGAACATATAATCTCTTCTCACAACCAGATAATCACCAGAGAAATCTTAACAAGCAACACAGAAATCATCGATAAATACAGCGATAGCAGGAGACTCGACAACAGCGAGGCATTACACATCAAAAAGTCAACCCATGAATCAACAGCCAATTAATCCACAACTATATTCTACCCACTTCAAGACCCCGAACCAACACAGAAGCAGCAAAAGGAAGTATGGGCCAATAGGCCTTCTGCAGTTACTTCCATTCTTTTGTTCTCATATCCAAGTTATACTCATTGATTTGTGTTCTGTCCTATCTTTGTCACCTCACCCAAAACGAGTATGAAAGTATTTTATGTGTAAACTAAGTCTTTGAAAATGCAATAAGGATTACGAAACGCGTTCAGGCGTCAGACCAGAAATAAAGAATGAATTTTGGAAAGTTAATTCATCAATTACCCTCGATAGTGAAGAAGAACGTAAGAAATATTGAGAAGATTCCTGTTAGAATTATTAATCTTACCCTTTCGGTCATATTCAACATTATATTATACACACACACACACACATTATATACATTATATATATATTTATATATAATATATATATATTTTTTTCAGCATATCAAGAGGATCAAGAATGAAAGGTGTGTTGTTCGGGCGAGCAGGGAGGCTGGGAGGGAGGGGTGAGTGCCAGGTCTAGGGAGAGAGTGGCCCAGTGCCACTGAAGTATTTCATCCGGGCGAGAAGCATCCGGGGGTGGAGGGAGGGGGGGAGGGTGAAGGCACACACAGCAGCCAAGGCCTGCCCCTTTGTTCCCCTGACATGATGGATATATAGTGCGTTTGCAAGTAGATATACCGGCAAGTGTCAGCCTCACACTAAGAGTGGATGACGGCACTCTGCCAGGGGCACAGGCACCTCTACGAGAGGCACAGGCACCTCTGCTAGGGGCACAGGCACCTCTGCTAGGGGCACAGATACCTCTGCTAGGGGCACAGGTACCTCTGCTAGGGGCACAGGCACCTCTGCTAGGGGATCTACAGCTTGTAAAGTCCAGTGAGAGGAGTGAACCCTTACCCTAAATCCTCTAATGTGTGAATGAGAAGTGGCCGGCGATGCCCGGGTTAATCCTGAGCTCAGGCTCTGCACACCCGCCAAGATTTTCCCCTTACACACCCTCCCTCTCTCCCCCAACATTCACCGTCCCTGCCTCCCGCACACACGACCTCCCTTCAAAAGGGACATGTGAGCTGACTCCAATCCCCCTATGACACTCCCTATACAACTAATCTGTAACGTTTAATGAGGCTAGCCCATACCATCTGGCCTCCATGGATAAGTAAACATGTTGTTTTATATATTTACACACATATGTCAAAAACATTGGGAGTTTACACACACTGACACCACCAATGACCCAGAGACTGCTAATGTCCTCTGTCAGTGCCTTAGTGTGGTGATCCAGGGGGGGGGGGAGGGACGCCTTCTGTGTCCTCAGTTCCTGCTTCGAATCTGAGGAGATTTATGAGACTGACAACCATTAACCATTCATTATAATCACCAATTTGTAACTTTAAAAATGCCCCCCTGCCCCCTCCCCTCTCTGCCACCTCCAAATTAAAAAAAATGGCTGGTTCTCAACTTGTAAATGAAGATCAAAGGTTTGGTTCCAGGGAAGTGTGCAAATGTTTTGACGTTATCTTTTGCCTGTGTTCACCCAGCAGTATATAGGTTACTTTACCTTGAAGTCACCTTGAGGTGTTTTCGGGGCTTAGCGTCCCCGCGGCCCGGTCGTCGACCAGGCCTCCTCGTTGCTGGACTGGTCAACCAGGCTGTTGGACGCGACTGCTCGCAGCCTGACGTATGAATCACAGCCTGGTTGATCAGGTATCCTCTGGAGGTGCTTATCGAGTTCTCTCTTGAACACTGCGAGGGGTCAGCCAGTTATGCCCCTTATGTGTATTGGAAGCGTGTTGAACAGTCTCGGGCCTCTGATGTGATAGTTCTCTCTCAGAGTACCTGTTGCACCTCTGCTCTTTAACGGGGGTATTCTGCACATCCTGCCATGCCTTCCGGTCTCATGTGATGTTATTTTTGTGTGCAGGTTTGGGACCTGCCCCTCTAATATTTTCCACGTGTAAATTATTATGTATCTTTCCCGCCTGCGCTCAAGAGAATACAGATTTAGGCATTTCAGTCGGTCCCAATAGTTTGGATGTTTTACTTAGTAGATTCTAGCAGTAAAGGATCTCTGCACGCTCTCCAGGTCAGCAATTTCTCCAGTTTTGAAAGTTGCTGTCATTGTGCAGCAGTACTCCACTCTAGAGAGCACTAGCGTCTTGAAGAGTATTATCATCGGTATAGCATCTCTAGTGTGAAAGATTCTTTTTATCCAACCTGTCATTTTTCTTGCAATTGTGACGGCCACTTTATTGTGTTCTTTAAAGGTAAGGTCTTCCGACATGAATACACCTAAATCCTTTACATTGCTTTTTCGTTCAATGTTATGATTTGCCTGAGTTTTGTACGTGGTTTCCGTTTTTATATTTTCATTTTTTTCCGTAGCGCATGAGCTGGAACTTATCTTCGTTAAACACCATTTTATTTTCTGTAGTGCATACAAAGAACTGTTTACATCTGATTGGAGGTTTGCCGTGTCCTCTATGTTGCCTACTCTCATGAAAATCCTAGTGTCATCTGCAAAGGATGATACAGTGCTATAGGTTGTGTTCTTGTCTATGTCCGATATGAGGATGAGAAAAAGTACTGGAGCAAGCACAGTACCCTGGGGGACTGAGCTCTTCATGGTTGTTGGGCTGGATTTTATTTTGTTGACTATTACACATTGGGTTCTGTTAGTCAGGAAATTGTAGATCTATCTGCCTATTTTTCCGGTAATTCCTTTTGAACGCATTTTATGTGCAATAACACCATGGTCAGATTTATCAAAAGCTTTTGCGAAATCTGTTTAAATCTGGTCGTCGAGACCTAGTCGACGACCGGGCCGCGGGGACACTAAGCCCCGGAAACACTTCAAGGTAACCTCAAGGTCTTCCATGGCATCTAATACCATATCATAGTGGTCCAGCAACTGTGACAGGCAAGAGCGCCCTGTTCTGAAACCATGTTGTCCGGGGTTATGGAGATGCTGTGAGTCCATGTATTTTGTGATCTTACTTCTTAGCGCACACTCAAGGATTTTTATGATATGGGATGTTAGTGCTATCGGTCTGTAATTTGTTGCCGCTGCCTTATTTCCTCCTTTATGGAGTGGTGCTATCTCTGCTGTTTTTAGTATGTCAGGGATAACGCCAGTATCTAGGCTTTGGCTCCCCAGAATGTGAAGGGGTGCGATAGTATTTTTTTTTTACATGATGAATATAGAGTCCCAAGAATCAGGGTCTGGTGCAGAGTGCATAGGCATACTCTCTATGGCTACTTCTAAATCCAGTGGGGTTCTTCTTCTTGAGATGATTTCGGAGCTTAGCGTCCCCGCGACCCGTTCCTCGACCAGGCCTGCTTTTTGTTACACACCCCCAGGAAGCATCCCGTAGCAGCTGTCTAACTCCCAGGTACCTATTTACTGCTAGGTAACAGGGGCATCAGAGTGAAAGAAACATTTTGCCCACTTGTCTCCGCCATCCATCACTGAGGGTGAAGGAAAGACCCAATATATATATATATGTGTAAGTGTATTAACAATCAGTTTTCTTCTATGCAATCTATATCCTTAATCAAGTTTGTGTATACAATGTTCTTAACATTGTATACGCCGCCTTGTATACACCACCTTGAGAAAAGATGTTGGTTACATCAGAAAATTTGGTAATACACATTTGTTTAAGACACACATAAATTGGGTCTTTTCTTCCCTTTCATTCAAGCACTATGGCGTTGTAGTAAGTTGCTCCACATCCAGCACTTATTAGCGACTAATATATCTACAAAATAAAAATTAAAATGTCCCAGCAGTCTCACAACTGCAAAATTAATATTTTTGTTTAGAATTAAAATAGGCTTTGAACCATTGTGTGTGTGATCAATCATCAAACAACAACGAACATCAATATATCACAAAAGTTGATTAGAACCCCGTGTTTCATTAGTTAAGACTTCACTATTTGTCCGTCGTTCCATCCTAGTTTAAAGAAAACTCATTTACAACTACTGTCTGTCGCTCCCCGTTTTTTTTTTTTTTGGGGGGGGGGGTTAATGAGACTACGTTAACCTTTTCCAAAATTCTGGGAGGTTTCCAGTCTCAAGTGTTACAGTGAAAATTTAGTTAGCGGTGGCAAAGTACTTCTGTAGCTTCCCTCAACAGACATGGTGATAGTCTGTTCAAAATGATTTTGTAGTTTTTAATTTCTCCAAGTGTTTTTAACCTGTGTACAGTGACAATGTCATACAGTATTACCTCTGGCTCTCTCATCTCACAACTAGCGTCTCCACGATGCTTCTTTCTTCAATACCTCCCAAAATCTTTTGCCGAGATCCTCACATATCTCATTGTCGTTTTCCGTGAGAACTCTGCCTTATTTCTTCATACTGATTGTATATTATCTTACTGTTGTATTCCTCCTTATGTGGATACAGAACAGGTGTGTATTTACTCTGTGTCTGCCGAATCGAGCTATTAGCTCTTGGACCCCGCCTTTCTAAGGAATTTATTTTTTCCTTTATTATATCTAACAAACGCACCCCCACACATGCATTCGCAGGAAGCAGCCAGTAGCAGTCTAACCCCCAGGTACCTATTTACTGCTAGGTGAAGAAGAGCATTAGGGTGAAAACAAAACTCTGCCCATTTGTTTCCGTCTCCACTAACTACTCTGACACTGTGTGTGTGTGTGTGTGTGTGTGTGTGTGTGTGTGTGTGTGTGTGTGTGTGTGTGTGTGTGTGTGTGTGTGTGTGCGCGCGTGCGCGCGCGCGCTTCAGGAGCAGCCTACATTCCTGTTAATGAGAGTTGCAACAGTTGGGTGCGGATATTCCTCCTAAAACAAAACGAAACTTACGATATTTCTTCCTCAGTACTCTCCCAAGAAGTCTTCCTCAGTACTCTCCCAAGAAGTCTTCCTCAGTACTCTCCCAAGAAGTCTTCCTCAGTACTCTCCCAAGAAGTCTTCCTCAGTACTCTCCCAAGAAGTCTTCCTCAGTACTCTCCCAAGAAGTCTTCCTCAGTACTCTCCCAAGAAGTCTTCCTCAGTACTCTCCCAAGAAGTCTTCCTCAGTACTCTCCCAAGAAGTCTTCCTCAGTACTCTCCCAAGAAGTCTTCCTCAGTACTCTCCCAAGAAGTCTTCCTCAGTACTCTCCCAAGAAGTCTTCCTCAGTACTCTCCCAAGAAGTCTTCCTCAGTACTCTCCCAAGAAGTCTTCCTCAGTACTCTCCCAAGAAGTCTTCCTCAGTACTCTCCAAGAAGTCTTCCTCAGTACTCTCCCAAGAAGTCTTCCTCAGTACTCTCCCAAGAAGTCTTCCTCAGTACTCTCCCAAGAAGTCTTCCTCAGTACTCTCCCAAGAAGTCTTCCTCAGTACTCTCCCAAGAAGTCTTCCTCAGTACTCTCCCAAGAAGTCTTCCTCAGTACTCTCCCAAGAAGTCTTCCTCAGTACTCTCCCAAGAAGTCTTCCTCAGTACTCTCCCAAGAAGTCTTCCTCAGTACTCTCCCAAGAAGTCTTCCTCAGTACTCTCCCAGAAGTCTTCCTCAGTACTCTCCCAAGAAGTCTTCCTCAGTACTCTCCCAAGAAGTCTTCCTCAGTACTCTCCCAAGAAGTCTTCCTCAGTACTCTCCCAAGAAGTCTTCCTCAGTACTCTCCCAAGAAGTCTTCCTCAGTACTCTCCCAAGAAGTCTTCCTCAGTACTCTCCCAAGAAGTCTTCCTCAGTACTCTCCCAAGAAGTCTTCCTCAGTACTCTCCCAAGAAGTCTTCCTCAGTACTCTCCCAAGAAGTCTTCCTCAGTACTCTCCCAAGAAGTCTTCCTCAGTACTCTCCCAAGAAGTCTTCCTCAGTACTCTCCCAAGAAGTCTTCTCAGTACTCTCCCAAGAAGTCTTCCTCAGTACTCTCCCAAGAAGTCTTCCTCAGTACTCTCCCAAGAAGTCTTCCTCAGTACTCTCCCAAGAAGTCTTCCTCAGTACTCTCCCAAGAAGTCTTCCTCAGTACTCTCTCAAGAAGTCTTCCTCAGTACTCTCCCAAGAAGTCTTCCTCAGTACTCTCCCAAGAAGTCTTCCTCAGTATTCTCCCAAGAAGTCTTCCTCAGTACTCTCCCAAGAAGTCTTCCTCAGTACTCTCCCAAGAAGAGTCTTCGCAAATATAATTTCGCATAATAATATATTAAGCATCACGTTTCATAAGCACAGACGACACATCATAATAACGTGGCTGAAGATGATGATCAAACTACACATCAGAAAATTGGGAGACGACGTTGGGGTCGACCGCCGGATGGAATTAACTTAGTCCGAGGACGGGTTGGTGTGTGAAAATACCCACTGCATAGGTTCGAACCTTCATCACGGCTCCTACGGATTTTCTCACTTCAGCCTCATGTTCCATCACTATTTTTCTAGTCAATGGAATATAGTGATTACATATATATAGAGTTCCGATTACATATAAAGAATGTATGCCTATAGAACAAAATGAACAATAATACTATTTTACTATAAGACGGCAAGCTCTGTGAGCAGGAACTGCGGCATGATCCACACTACATCACCGAATGACCAGTTATTAGACCTTTCAGACCACTTGGTATGAGGTACCTGGAGCTTTGCAATTTATTCACTCTCGTGTTACTGAAGATATCCTCACAGTGTACCCAAAATTTGCCAGTGCAGGCTACTGAACATATGGCCCTGTATAACTAACCACCCTGCGAGATGGAGACTTTTAGTATCACTGCTACCTTATTCACTGTTGTGTTCATGATATCCTCATAATGCACCCAGACACTTCCAGTGCAGACTACTTATCACATGCCTCTGTATGACTAACCATCCTGTGTGATGGGGATTTTTTTTAGCACCACGTAGCTAGTTTTTTGACACACTGTACTCCCCTTCATATAGTGTAGGGCAGCTGTACAAATGCAGATGTACCTAATGTGTTAATAAAAATAAAAGACATTACTGGGCATTTAGAGCAACTCTTATGGCCTCTCACATACGTTGTGATCACACGAAAACAACTTTCACAGCAAGAATAAGCAAGAATAATTTTACCTTCAGAACCCAGCACACACAGCCAAGGTTGAAGTGTTCTCAAGATGTCTTCAACTTTCAGTGACGGTCACTATATATCCGGTACCGGCCCGAGCCTCAGCCTCCTGTAACTTTTCTCCAGAGAAAGTTAGTGCAATATTACTTTCCTTGAGAGAATCATGGTTCATTATTGCTTTCCTCGAGATAAATTTAGTTCAATTACACTTTCCTCGTCAGAGAGCTGGTTCTTTTTGAAATAAACTTCAATAATACTTTCCAATAGAGAAAACTAGTTTACTACACCATCAACAAGAACTTATAACAAATAAAGTTCACTAAGCACAAGTATCAATCTCAAGCAAAAGTTCGCGCTTTTTCAATTCGTGAACTTTAATGAGAGGCAAAAGGTTGGTGGAGTGTTGGGTATGTTGGCGTACGTGCCCCCCTGCTCGTGCCCCCTGCTCGTGCCCCTGCTCGTGCCCCTGCTCGTGCCCCTGCTCGTGCTACCACAGACACCACCACACTGACGAGGGGCTCTTCGCGCAGCAGGGAGGGGGGGAGGGAGAGGGGGTTGTGGGGGAGGGAGAGGGGGTTGTGGGGGGAGGGAGAGGGGGTTGTGGGGGAGGGAGAGGGGTTGTGGGGGAGGGAGAGGGGGTTGTGGGGGAGGGGGAGGGGGTTGGGGGGGAGGGAGGAGGGGGTTGTGGGGGAGGGGGTTTGTGGGGGAGGGGGTAGGGTAAACTTGAATATTTTAGTCTGGTAAGTAAACAAACAGGTTCTCCGGGCAACAAGGAAACAGGTGTTCAGCCGACACTGTCCCTCGCGGAAGGCAAATTTGTTTTCATTTTGTTTGGAATATCGAATATTGATCAGTTGTTTAGCTTGACTGTTACCAGTACTTCCACAGTCTAACTTGTTGTTTAGCTCTTTCTGCGTGTTATTGACTGCAGTGTATGACTAATTCCTTTACTAATAAATAATTAATAAATAACTGACGCCGTAAAGATGCAAAATTTATGCATATTTTGGTAAATGTTTATAAATCACGGCGTGTCCTCTGGCCAAGCTAGTTAGAGACACTCCCCCCCCCCCACGACACATTCGTCAATTTTAACACACTGTATTAACAATGGGTTTGTGCTCATATATATTAATATTTCTATACATAACAATTCTATGTATAGTTAGGCGTAGGTTAGGTGTTTAGGTTCTGTTGGCGATTATTTGTATTTGAAGTACGTGGGTGAAGCATTTACAGCGTTGTGGTTCGAACAGAGGTCGTCAGCGAAGCACTTGTTTGCGAAATGTTCGAAAGTCATCAGTTGTCAGTCGTGTGTAAACCGTTTTTCATGAATAAAAACGGGGTTTGGCGGCTGGATTAACGAGCCTTTAGCCTTTTCTTAAATGTGGCTAAAGTGTTGACCAGGGAGGATTGTTTAGGCGCCAATTTTAACTGTTCGACTCTCTTCACCCAACAGTAACTGCCTAATTGGGTACCTGGTTGTTAACCGATTGTGGGTCGTGTTCTGGGGAGCACTAGTGACTTACCTTGAGCAATGGGAAGGGAAAGTTCTCAGTCTGCTAACAGGAGTCACAAGCCGTCTGTTTCGCTACCCACCTGTGTAAAAAAAAAAAAAGTCTTTAAGAGCAAGAAATACTCTGAATAATCTCTTATTGGGGAGAACCGCTTCACAAGTCTCACTGGACTAACACATTTAATAAGAATTTCTGCTTGTTAACTGTAAGGTTTTCAAATAACATCCGAATTCGTATATATATATATATATATATATTATATATATATATATATATATATATATATATATATATATATATATATCAGTCTCCGTGGTGTAGTGGTAAGACACTCGCCTGGCGTTCCGCGAGCGTTATGTCATGGGTTCGTATCCTGGCCGGGGAGGATTTACTGGGCGCAATTCCTTAACTGTAGCCTCTGTTTAACGCAACAGTAAAATGTGTACTTGGATGAAAAAACGATTCTTCGCGGCGGGGATCGTATTCCAGGGACCTGCCCGAAACGCTACGCGTACTAGTGGCTGTACAAGAATGTAACAACTCTTGTATATATCTAAAAAAAAAAAAAAAAAAAAAAATGTGTGTGTGTGTATATCACGAAAATAAACACGTGATTAAAAATGTCTCAGTGTCAGACCACGGAGGAAAAATGAAATAAGAATTTCCTTAAGTACTTTCGTATATTAATATATCTTCATACTCCTTCTGAAGATGTATTAATATACGAAAGTACTTAAGGAAATTCCTATTTCATTTTCCCCGGTGGTCTGACACTGTCATATATATATATATATATATATATATATATATATATATATATATATATATATATATATATATATATATATATATGACAGTGTCATGAACACCCAAATCACGGACTATTTACTCTTCCCACAATGAGAGTAAGGACAAGACCAGAACATAACGATGCCAACACAGAAGACAATGTTCAACATAACAGGCCAATTACACTGGATTAATCTTTTTATGTAGATGCCAGCTGCCTCGTATGGGCCAATAGGCCTTCTGCGGTTACCTCTATTCTTATGTTCATATGTTTCACCCCATTTATCCCCTATGTATCCCCTATGTATCCCCTATGTTTTCACCTTTATTGTCTTATCACCTGACCCAGTGCGGGTATATAATCAAACCACATTGTAACATTTCCTCACTTGAGAATGAACCATGGAGGTTCGAAACGTTGTGCAAATTGTTTAAATAAGTGTAATACATTCTATAGTAATCCACATCTTTCTTCACCCAGAAATACGAAAATGAGTTTTGGAGAACTCCTATTTCAGCTAAGCCCTGATGCTAAGAAAATAGTTAGAGGGATAGAAGCCCTAAATCAGAAGATAGTAAATACAGAATATGCGGTATATTCAATGAGACATGTTTAAAAGAAACCTGCTGCCAGTATACACCAATATATATATAATATATATATATATATATATATTATATATATATATATATATATATAGATATATATATTTATATTACTGTTATATATAATCTGATATACATGAACGGATAACCTAGAATTGATGTATTTCATTATGGCGGCAACACTTACTTATTTGATTTGATTAATTAATTAATATGGGGCATATTATATGGTGCGGAGGGCCTGACAGCTAAGTGGACAGCGCTTCGGATTCGTAGTCCTGAGATTCCGTTTCGATCCCGTGGAGGCGGAAACAAATGGCATAGTTCTTTCACCCTCATGCCCCTGTTCACTCTAGCAGTAAATAGGTATCCGGGAGGTTAGACAGCTACTACGGGCTGCTTCCTGGGGATGTGTAACAGAAAGGTCTGGTCGAGCAGGGCCGTGGGGACGCTAAGCCCCGAAATCATCTGAAGATAACCAGAGACTCACAGTGGGCTCAGAAACTAAACTCAACAAACTATTTAGCTCTGCAAGTAACAGTCTTGATAAGTTAGTTACATATCTATAAAATAGAATGTTTGGTGAAAGTTGAAGACCACCTTCACCAAACATTGCGGTGACTGGAGAGAGTTGTGGGATCGCTTAAGGGTGGGGGGGGGGGGTCGGGTAGGCCTCTCTTACCACATTCCAACCTTGTCAAATACCAGAGCTGATCCTCACTAAGATTCATCCAGCATATTGTCTCTGTGTTGAAGACTTGGGATGATGATGATAGATTCACTACCTGGAACAAAAATCCAAGTAGCACGGGCTATGGTGAGCCCGTGCTACTTGGAACTTTTTTGGGGGAGGAACACATCTGCATTCACATTCAATAAGTAAATAGTTTCATGTACAGGACGTCAGCAGCACACAAACATGACGTCAGCAGCACACAAACATGACTCAGCAATCCATAAACCTGACGTCATCAACACACAACCTTACGTCATCAACACACAACCTGACGTCATCAACACAAAACCTGACGTCAGCAACACACAAACCTGACGTCAGCAACACACAAACCTGACGTCAGCAACACACAAACCTGACGTCAGCAACACAACCTGACGTCAGCAACACACAAACCTGACGTCAGCAAACACACAAACCTGACGTCAGCAACACACAAACTTGACACAGGCTTCAGGCAGAACAGGCGTTGCCCTACAAACTCAAATGATGTTTTTCATGTTTTATTTTTGCGTACATAAAGGTGTATTTACCTGGATTTACCTCAGGACCTACGGGCTCACCATAGCCCGTGCTACTTGGAACTTGTTCCGAGTAGCTTAATCTATAACAACACAACAACAACTAAGAACCATCAACTCTAGTGGTCCAGACGGGGGGTCACGAAGCCGGCGGCTTGCTAAAGTTATCCCTTTTCCCATGTATCCTCCTTTCCTCGTCTTGTGCTTCCCTTTCCATTTCTCCTTTTCCAGACGTGGCATTGACGGTCCCTGCGGGAAGGTGAATGGTTCCTATATGGGATATGAACCGTGCGGGTGGAAGAGGCCTCTCTCGTCTCTCCCACTTTGCGGCATTGTTGACCTTGAAGCTCTTGCCCTTGAAACTGTTGACCTTGTAGGCGTTGACCTTGAGGCTATTGACCTTGAGGCTATTGACCTTGAGGCTATTGACCTTGAAGGTGTTGACCTTGAAGCTGTTGCCCCTCGAGCACATAATACTGGAGAGGTGGCTTTCAATAGCTCCGGATGACCACGCGTATGAATATGGAAATGGACACAATGTGTGTTGTATACTATTTTGAGAGCTACAGCCAGCGAATTGCTGGATGACACCGAAGCTTGCGACACGGTGCAAGCTTAAGGGATGACCCAAACTCCACAGACACTTATTTCAAGAAGTACCGAGCTGCCTAAGAATAGAATAATAATAGACATGTAGACACAA
>WNGS01163731.1:12408535-12428535 GCA_020271785.1 Procambarus virginalis | reverse complement strand
TTTTAATTTAAATTTTGTCCGAGGGGCGAGTTTATTGGGCAGCGCCACTTACCCTGAGTGGACATACCGCCATAGCAGCATGTACAACACTCCCAATAGGAAGAAAACCCGCTGGGTTGTTCATCCTGCCACTTGTACCCAGACGCAGCTGGGACTTGCTTAACTGTCTTAAGTGAACATCAAACAAGAGGATTAACATCTGTCAATGCTTTAAATCTTACGTTATCTTGCGGGTGCAAAATGGGGAAATCTTTTAAGAGCAGTATCAATATTTGATAAATGGTGTTTTCCTAACTTAAACAATGTGGGGTTTATTATTCTACACATATTTCTAATGTCTCTCAGGTGTTCACATTCTCTCAGGTAGTGGTCAAGGCGGTGTCCGTCACTCTCACCACAGATTCTGCAACTTCGATGCTCAGCTGTTGTTTCCATTCCGAATCTCCATGGATATTTGTATCCAAGACGGATTCTCGCTATTACTGATTCTCTCCTGCGGCCACCTCCTCCTCGTCTATAATAATTGGGGTTGCATATATATATATATATTATATNCTGAGCCCGCTGTCACCCACGACGACGACAGTGCTGGGCCCGCTGTCACCCACGACGACAGTGTTGGGCCCGTTGTCACCCACGACGACAGTGCTGAGCCCGCTGTCACCCACGACGACAGTGCTGAGCCCGCTGTCACCCACGACGACAGTGCTGGGCCCGCTGTCACCCACGACGACAGTGCTGAGCCCGTTGTCACCCACGACGACATTGTTGAGCCCGCTATCACCCACGACGACATTGTTGAGCCCGCTATCACCCACGACGACAGTGCTGGGCCCGCTGTCACCTACGACGACAGTACTGGGCCGCTGTCATCAGCGAGGACGACAGTACTGGGCCCGTTGTCACCCACGACGACAGTGCTGGGCCCGGTGTCACCCACGATGACAGTGCTGGGCCCGCTGTCACCTGTGACGACGACAGTGCTGGGCCCGCTGTCACCAGTGACGACGACAGTGCTTCGGAACTACCGTGGAGTGTCACCTCCCTAGACCTTCGACACACGAACGATTGTCGTGTTTCAGAACTAGTCGTGGAGATGCGTCACAGGACACTGGACCGGGAGGTGTGTAGTGAGATCAGCTTCAGCTTTAATCCTTCAACTCCCCAACACTTCAGAGATCTAGACGCTATAGTCGCTCTCGTGACCAATAAAGATAAATTCTGTAGGTATTTGACTGACACGTACGGCTTAAACCACCTTAACGTGCACAGTTTAACCGCTGACCAAATTGTTAACTGGTTATCGGAGGCGGTAGTTGACCTGCTCCTGTCGGTGATTGGCCCGGCTGCCGTTCTCGACGACGTCCCCGCTGAACCATCTGCCGTCCTCGACGACGTCACCGCTGAACCACCCGCCGTCCACGACGACGTCCCCACTGAACCACCCGCCGTCCTCGACGACGTCCCCACTGAACCACCCGCCGTCCTCGACGACGTCACCACTGAACCACCTGCCGTCCTCGACGACGTCCCCACTGAACCACCCGCCGTCCACGACGACGTCCCCACTGAACCACCCGCCGTCCACGACGACGTCCCCACTGAACCACCCGCCGTCCACGACGACGTCCCCACTGAACCACCCGCCGTCCACGACGACGTCCCCACTGAACCACCCGCCGTCCACGACGACGTCCCCACTGAACCACCCGCCGTCCACGACGACGTCCCCACTGAACCACCCGCCGTCCACGACGACGATTCCTCTCCGGACGTTGTGTGTCACGGAGTGCTGTGGCGCGTCACCTCCATAGACGTTCGACACATAAGCGAGTGACTTTGTTGTGGAGATGCTTCACAAGACACTGGACCTGGACGTCACTACAGACCGTCCGCGACGAAGTCAGTGTTGGACGTCGTCGGTGCTGAATGAACTGTCGCTCGTGACGCCTGCCTGCAGTACACGAGGATGAAAATGTAGCTCACTAATTTCTTTGTTGTTCTCATATCAGTGCACTATACTTTTTTTTTATTTTGCATATATGAAAACCATTGCGGATTTTTCTTTATCTCTTGTATAGCTTAATGTTCCAATTCCATTTCCTCAGACTCGTATGATGCCTTCAACGTCTGCTCTATTTCTTCGATCTCCTTGTTTAGATTTATTTTCTTTGCTTGCTTGCTTGTGATAGTTGTGTCTGTTTAAGTATCTGTGATTTTGTTTTCTTTCTGTACAGTCGTTTGCGTTCTCTTTCTAGACTGATCCTCCTCACAGGCACCTCCCTCCTCACTTTGTATGCTTCAGCTGTCAGTTGAGCTATTCCCTGTGAAGGGACTTTGTCGCTGAAGACCGTCTCCCATTGAATGATTGCTTATATTTATTTTTATAAGCAAGAAATTGAGTTGATTAAATACCAATACTCTTGCTATAGTCCATAGGACCAACTATGTTATAGTCTGTGTAGGACCAACCCGACGTCCCCACTGAATCAGTCTGTGGGGACCCACTGAAAGTCGGTCCCCACAGACTGACTATGCTACAGTCTGTTTAGGACCAACTATGCTACAGCCTGTCTAGGACCAACTATGCTACAGCCTGTCTAGAACCAACTATGCTACAGCCTGTCTAGGACCAACTATGCTACAGCCTGTTTAGGACCAACTATGCTACAGCCTGTCTAGGACCAACTATGCTACAGCCTGTCTAGGACCAACTATGCTACAGCCTGTCTAGGACCAACTATGCTACAGCCTGTCTAGAACCAACTATGCTACAGCCTGTCTAGGACCAACTATGCTACAGCCTGTCTAGGACCAACTATGCTACAGCCTGTCTAGGACCAACTATGCTACAGCCTGTCTAGGACCAACTATGCTACAGCCTGTCTAGGACCAACTATGCTACAGCCTGTCTAGGACCAACTATGCTACAGCCTGTCTAGGACCAACTATGCTACAGCCTGTCTAGGACCAACTATGCTACAGCCTGTCTAGGACCAACTATGCTACAGCCTGTCTAGGACCAACTATGCTACAGCCTGTCTAGGACCAACTATGCTACAGCCTGTCTAGAACCAACTATGCTACAGCCTGTCTAGGACCAACTATGCTACAGCCTGTCTAGGACCAACTATGCTACAGCCTGTCTAGGACCAACTATGCTACAGCCTGTCTAGGACCAACTATGCTACAGCCTGTCTAGGACCAACTATGCTACAGCCTGTCTAGGACCAACTATGCTACAGCCTGTCTAGGACCAACTATGCTACAGCCTGTCTAGAACCAACTATGCTACAGCCTGTCTAGGACCAACTATGCTACAGCCTGTCTAGGACCAACTATGCTACAGCCTGTCTAGGACCAACTATGCTACAGCCTGTCTAGGACCAACTATGCTACAGCCTGTCTAGGACCAACTATGCTACAGCCTGTCTAGGACCAACTATGCTACAGCCTGTCTAGGACTTCTTGCAGTATTTTCCAATCTTTATTTATCTCGACTCGTCTCATTAATTTTGCATTATCTCAATAATTAGTATGTAGAAAACTACCTATGGTTCGGTGACTGGCATAAACAATATGTAGAAAGCCACCTATGGTTCGGTCACTGGCATAAATAGGAAATCACATTCGCCTCTCAGTGTGACTGACTGTTTCCCGTCTATTGGGTACTCCCACTCTTTCATGTTCTCCCGAATGTATGCAGCTGACACTTATGGTCAATGTGACCAAAGCTTCCGGCAGTTTGGAAACGCACTCGCTTATGGAGTGTGCGCTCAGTTAAATGTTTACTGAGGGTCTGGAAGTATATGTATACTTTGGTCAGCGAGACCTGGGCCAGCGTGACCTGGGCCAGCGTGACCTGGGTCAGCGAGACCTGGGTCAGCGAGACCTGGGTCAGCGTGACCTGGGTCAGCGTGACCTGGGCCAGCGTGACCTGGGCCAGCGTGACCTGGGTCAGCGTGACCTGGGTCTAATGAGCCTCAGCCCCTCCGTTCTGTCCGGGACAGGAGACCTGTTAACCTTAGCGAGGTCCCTCTAGGGCCTACGCCAGCGACAGACTATTATGTGAAGGGGGGGGGGGGAAATAAACTGTAAAGAAACGTGCCCAAACGTCTCGACCTGCACAGAGACCACATGCAAGTCGTGAGCCCACTACCATAACTACAGGTGAATTGTTTTCACCATAAGCTTCTAATAATGTGACTAGGCTATGAATTACACGAAATAAAATAAAACAATTAGAATTGTGGGGTGTATAGAATGTATACTTCTATACACCGCACTATACACCATACACTATACGGTGTATAGCGGGGATCAGAAGTCTTGCCTTCCTCCTGTTGTTGTTGTTTAAGATTCGCTAAAAGGAACAAAAATTCCAAGTAGCACGGGCTATGGTGAGCCCGTAAACTGCCTTCCCTTCCTCCTCTCGCTGCTCTCTGACGCAAGAGGACAATACCTGGTCATTTAGCGCCACAGGGACCCGAAATAGTTGTTACATTCTCTGGCGTTCTATGGCGGCCTGTAGGGCACAGTGCCAGGGGTGGATTATGAGGCGAGTGGTGCAGGTCGGGTGCCACCTGGCGCAACACAGTGCCATGCAGGGGAGAGTCAGTATGTGGTCATCAATCATCCAGCTTTTATTTGTAGACCATTTATTACTTTGTATATGGTTGATGTTTCCTAAAGTTTATGAATGTATACACGCACTAACAAGCGCACACAAACGCTATGCGCACACAAATACATTATATATATATATATATATATATATATATATATATATATATATATATATATAAAAGTTTGTGAGGGTACCACCTCTGGTGCCAATGTGGGGACCCATAGCCTCGGAGAAGAAAATAAAACGTATTCAGAGGAGACCTTGTGGTTTCTCACTGAACACTAATATTTTCTTCTCCTACCACCCCCATTCTTTTGTATGTACACATATATATTTGCTTTATTTGAACTTTGTTACAAAAAAGGAGTTACATATAGGTTACAAAGATGGTTATCATAGGTTGTCGAGTTCCTCCAGCTCCTCAGATGGCGGGCAGGAACCCTGGATGCAGTGCGCATTTCCCCTCTGTATCGCCACGCTGAGGCGCTGGAAAAGAAAGCTGGCAGCTCTAGGGTCCCTTGTTGTTTCAATGAGCCTAGAACCCAGTTCCTTCAAAAACTGGTAGCACTTTTACCCCAGGCGCCGAGTGTCTCAGAAGCAATGGGGACAAAATTGTAGTGGTGATCCAGTTCTCTATACTTACGGGATTTGGCTGCTTCCCTGTGGGTGGCAGCGCCACCTGGTTGTGCAACACTGAGGTCAATGTAGGTGTTAGCCAGGGTTGATACGCACGTGTAGTTCCATACCAACTGCTTGCCATTCTTCCAGGGGTTCACTGTGATACCATCCGGGCGACCAATAAGAGCATCAGAGTTACGGGGCGTTAGGTAACGAGGCTCTCTCTCAGCTGGGCATCCAGCTGTGGTGAGGCTCCTCTTGATGATGTCGTTAACTTCACTGTGCCTCGAGTGCCATCCTCCTGTGCTTTGGCAGAGTAGGCCATGGTGGCCGTACCTGTCAGCCACCACCTCGCCGCAAATACACCTATATCTGGTGTGGATTGGGGCAGCAAGGCGGAGGGCCACAGCAATTCGGAGGGCGTGTGGTGTGAGACGCGTGCCAGTTGCCGACATTGGGGTTGCTAACAGGAAATCCCCTGCATGAGGGGCTGCTACTGCTGTGAGGCGAGCAATGTCGTGCTGTGTTGATGCAGCACCCAGGCACTCTGCAGCAACTTTGTCTACAATGGGGCCATCCCAGCTGGATTGCCTGTGGGCTTTTGGGGATGGCGGTTGAGGTGATTGGCCTGCACGAGAGGCCCACTCTGTGGCACAGCGTGTAAAATTGGGATCATGTACACCTGCTGATGTAAGTGGGCAGGTAGAATTTCCTTCACAAGGTCGTCGGATGCTGATAAGGAGGACAGGAAGGCTGGAACAGCGATTTGCGTTGCTGTTCGAACTCCGAGGCCCCCAAGTCTTACGGGAAGAGAGGCTTGTTTCCACTGCAGGTCATCAAGAGAGAGGTTAAGGGCTTTTTCTAGCATTGATTTCAGTAACCGTTCATACTCACTTAGTTTTTGGCTACTGTAAGATGGTGAACACCTCAGAAAGTAGGTTAACCTGGGGAGGGACAGACATCTGGTGATGAGGTAGAGTGCATCATGAGCATCAATATCCTCAATCCTCCCATCCATCCTCTTAAGGTCGGCGATTTTCTTATCAAGGACCTCATCGATGGCTTTCAACCCAGGGGAGCTCCTAGGAGTGTGCTGTCTTCAGGTTTAGTTTTATGGATGTTTGGCAGAAGACCCTCTATTCTCTCTACGATGCCCTGATTGGAACATATTATTTCACATTTAGAAGGGTTCAGGGTGAGGCCTAAAACTGCACCTTGCTCCTGGATTTTTCTGATGTCCTCCAGGAGGGAGTCTTGGGAACCAGCTAGGGTACCATCATCCAAGAACCAGATGTTAAGCTCGCTGGACAGGACCTCTGTGATATATAACACAAAATGAGACCATAACTAATCATGGGGAACTTTAATCATAAAAATATGGATTGGGAGTCGAGAACCCCCCCCCCCCCCACACACACAGGGGGATAAAACATGGAACACAAAATAATCGGAAGCACTGGAAAGAAACATCATAAAGCAACATTAAAATAAAGGGGAGGAAGCACATAATCGACCGTGTCTGATCTTCAGTCAGAATCAGGACGACATCGAGATCTTGGAGCATACAAAATGTATAGAAGCGACCACTGTGTACTTTGACTAGCTGGCTGAACTACAAGCAGCGATCATTAGCCACTGATGCAAGTAGAGAAGTCAAGAGCAAAGGAAAGTACGTGGAACTAGGAGGGAGGGAGGGAATTATCAAGGGAAAGAACCAAGCCATTACGACTATAAAGCACTTTGAAGGATGATAAGGATTTGGGATGGGACGAGGGAGGGGGGGGGGAGGAATGGCGTTCAACCAATTGGACGGTCGGGGATTGAACGCCAACCTGCATGAGGCGAGACCGTCGCTCTACCGTCCAGCCCAAGTGGAAGTAGAAAACTATCTGGGAAATGCACAACAGAACGACAAATGAGCAAAGAAGAAGTAAGTCATTTCCTGAAGTATCTGAAGGGTGAAGACAGTTCAGGAAGTGACGAATAAGTTAAACAGAGACGCACAGAGACATATCAGGATCAAGTATAAACAAATTCAGGGAATATAACAACCCATGATTCACTAGACAATGTCAATCAGCTAAAGCAAAATACACAGCACCTAAGAAAACACGAATTGATGCATAAGAACTAAAAATACATATATACACATAAGACATCAGAAACAAGCTACAAAAATGACATAGCATCCAAAGCCAAGGTAACTACATAGCCATTTATGGATAACCGAGAGTGAATGAGTGACTAAATTACTCACGAGAAGAAAACAGCAAACGGGAAAGAACAAGGAATAAAACGAGTTGACAACTACATCGGAACAGCTCCCAGTGTAACAGACGCGGAAACCATACAACAGTGACAAACACTGAAGCAACAGCACAGCAAGGAGAACGAGACAACTAGCATCACTAGATGACGTGAAAGCTATTGGACCGTTCTTTCATCTACTGATGCTGGATGTTAAGAGAACCAGCAGAGGCCGTCAGCTGCCCCTGGCTCTCATGTTTAACGATACAAGATGGAAGGTTACCCGCTGGTAGATGGAAAACGTCGTGCTAACGAAGCTACTGGTGTCCTATGATCAAGTGACGAATACAGCACCACTGAGAAGGATGACTATGAAGCCACGACCACCACCAGGGACCCAAGACCCGAGGACGAGCCACGACCCACCACCAGGGAGGGACCCACCTCCGTCTCACTATGTCATCGACCTCAACTCGACCACACTTCAATAAGCGCGTGAAGTAGGGGCCGAGTGAACACTCCTCCCCTGTAACCTGAAAACCTTGTCAGCGTCTGTACACAGGTGGCGGCCTGTGTACAGGACCTCCGTAGTGAGGGTAGGCAAACTCTCCCTGCCTCTCCCTGATTTACAGCCTCACAAATCTACCTAATTACCCTTGGTGGTGAAAGGTTTACTACCATTTGGGGTTAAGATGTGAGTACGCGGCGATATGGAGGAGGAGGTCGTTAGCCTCCTGCATCAGGGAGGTCATTACTCTCCAGCATCCAGCAGGTCATTACTCTCCAGCATCCAGCAGGATGCTGGAGGTAAGTACGTGTATAAATATACTTTGGCTCCTGTCCCCCCGACACAATGAATTATATTATTATTAATTATATTCTAATCGTTACTTGTTGCTCTAGTAATTTTTCAACGCCGATAAAATGAGGATTTCGAACATGGAGAAATTATTCTTGCAGTAAAATCTGTATATCTTCCGTGAAATTATTCCGAAGCTTAGCAATCTTGCTGTACTACTTTTCTCTGTGGATGTCAGTATAAAATTCATCCATGTCTTACATGGATTTAAAGACTGGAAAGTATGAAAAATTATCTCTGCAAGCTGCCTTTCAACCGCTGAAGTTTCCTCTTAAAGGCACGAATACGGTCAGAAAACTGTACCACCAATATCTTAGTATTCAGGAAAGTATTCCATCTTAGTATTCAGGTAACTTAAGCGTTGTGTGTTACCCATCATGAAGGGCTGAGTACCTTATCTTCCAGTTTTTGCGCACCTTTTCCCTTTTCGTTCCGTAAAATTGTATCATCACGCACTTTATTAAAACGCTTCAGTACTTCCTATACCGTCTTAATGGCCGAAATTAGTGTCATTTGCAAGTTATAAAAGCACACTGCTTTCCCACAAGAAGCTTAAATGTGTATATAGTTAAGATGTCGTGTTCTTATAAGTTCACTGTTTAAATAATATCTATTACACAATACGTAATTAAGATTTTACTGCATAACTCATCTCTATGAGTAAGGTAATAATAATTTAGAAATTTTGGTTCTCGTTCATAAGTTTTAGTTTCCTTTAATATAACAACCACACTTGCTTTTATACAGAAAATTTGCAGTGCTAAATCTGAAGCCATAATCACAGCTTTTTTTTTTCATAGAGATCATTTTGTCCAAAATTAATAAACAATTTACAAAGATATCATCTGATATTTTTCTTGTAACTGTTATCAACATTATAAACCCTACTGGTACTTATGTACCATCATCAAAAGCAAGTTCAAAAGGTTAAACTTATAAGTACTTTTATAAATAGCAATATAAAAAAAGGAGAAGAGGGCTTTACCTTTGTTTGGATTAACTTAATATTTTCTGAAAACTCACTGATCTTTCAGTAACTATCTCACTCAAGAGGTTGATATGCTGGCAGAAACTTGTCAGCTCTCCAGACACTCCAATTCTGAAGCTATCAACAAACATGTTGTATAAAGTCCCTTCTGATAAAGGCTTCAAAGATACAGCGTTTCCCCGAGTATTCGAGTCGCCTTAACTACAGCCTCAATGACCATAACTATCAATTGCTGCTTTTTTTAGTGGTAGCTCGAACTCAACCTTCATGTCATTTGTCACTTGTGTGTTTGTAATACTTTGAGTACAGCTAGCATCATGGTGCCTGTGGGTACAGCTAGCATCATGGTGCCTGTGGGTACAGCTAGCTCATGGTGCCTGTGGGTACAGCTAGCATCATGGTGCCTGTGGGTACAGCTAGCATCATGGTGCCTGTGGGTACAGCTAGCTTCATGGTGCCTGTGGGTACAGCAGCTACTCATGGTGCCTGTGGGTACAGCTAGCTTCATGGTGCCTGTGGGTACAGCTAGCTTCATGGTGCCTGTGGGTACAGCTAGCTTCATGGTGCCTGTGGGTACAGCAGCATCATGGTGCCTGTGGGTACAGCTAGCTTCATGGTGCCTGTGGGTACAGCTAGCTTCATGGTGCCTGTGGGTACAGCTAGCTTCATGGTGCCTGTGGGTACAGCTAGCTTCATGGTGCCTGTGGGTACAGCCAGCATCATGGTGCCTGTGGGTACAGCTAGCTTCATGGTGCCTGTGGGTACAGCTAGCTTCATGGTGCCTGTGGTACAGCTAGCATCATGGTGCCTGTGGGTACAGCTAGCTTCATGGTGCCTGTGGGTACAGCAGCATCATGGTGCCTGTGGGTACAGCTAGCGTCATGGTGCCTGTGGGTACAGCTAGCATCATGGTGCCTGTGGGTACAGCTAGCTCATGGTGCCTGTGGGTACAGCCAGCATCATGGTGCCTGTGGGTACAGCTAGCTTCATGGTGCCTGTGGGTACAGCTAGCTTCATGGTGCCTGTGGGTACAGCTAGCTTCATGGTGCCTGTGGGTACAGCTAGCTTCATGGTGCCTGTGGTACAGAGCATCATGGTGCCTGTGGGTACAGCTAGCTTCATGGTGCCTGTGGGTACAGCTAGCTCATGGTGCCTGTGGGTACAGCTAGCATCATGGTGCCTGTGGGTACAGCCAGCATCATGGTGCCGTGAGTACAGCTAGCTTCATGGTGTCCTGTGGGTACAGCTAGCATCATGGTGCCTGTGGGTACAGCCACATCATGGTGCCTGTGGGTACAGCCAGCATCATGGTGCCTGTGGGTACAGCTAGCATCATGGTGCCTGTGGTACAGCTAGCTTCATGGTGCCTGTGGGTACAGCTAGCTTCATGGTGCCTGTGGGTACAGCTAGCATCAAGTGCCGTGGGTACCGCTAGCAGAATGCCTGTGGGTACAGCTAGCATCATGGTGCCTGTGGGTACAGCTAGCTTCATGGTGCCTGTGGGTACAGCTAGCTTCATGGTGCCTGTGGGTACAGCTAGCTTCATGGTGCCTGTGGGTACAGCTAGCTTCATGGTGCCTGTGGGTACAGCTAGCTTCATGGTGCCTGTGGGTACAGCTAGCTTCATGGTGCCTGTGGTATACCTATACCGGGCCGCATGCAGAAGGGGTGGCGGGCCGCATGCAGAAGGGGTGGCGGGCCGCATGCAGAAGGGGTGGCGGGCCGCATGCAGAAGGGGTGGCGGGCCGCATGCAGAAGGGGTGGCGGGCCGCATGCAGAAGGGGTGGCGGGCCGCATGCAGAACGGGTGGCGGGCCGCATGCAGAACGGGTGGCGGGCCGCATGCAGAAGGGGTGGCGGGCCGCATGCAGAACGGGTGGCGGGCCGCATGCAGAACGGGTGGCGGGCCGCATGCAGAACGGGTGGCGGGCCGCATGCAGAACGGGTGGCGGGCCGCATGCAGAACGGGTGGCGGGCCGCATGCAGAACGGGTGGCGGGCCGCATGCAGAACGGGTGGCGGGCCGCATGCAGAACGGGTGGCGGGCCGCATGCAGAACGGGTGGCGGGCCGCATGCAGAACGGGTGGCGGGCCGCATGCAGAACGGGTGGCGGGCCGCATGCAGAACGGGTGGCGGGCCGCATGCAGAAGGGGTGGCGGGCCGCATGCAGAACGGGTGGCGGGCCGCATGCAGAAGGGGTGGCGGGCCGCACATCTCATACACCTGCACTACAGCTGTAAACAGGTCACAACAAACGTACACAAGCAGGCATATAAACGAACAAAAACGAACATCGGTGGAAAGAGGAAACACAAATGAGCCGAAGGAATGTAAGGAAATACTGGAACGGGCGGTCAACAAGGGGAATGCACAGAGGGGACGAAGTTGTGGAAATCCACCACCATTCACAAATTTTAAAACCAGATTCGAACAAAAAAAATAATTCGAACGTTAGAACAGTTAAATTATAACGCAACAAGTCGAACAAATGAAGAAAGCGAAGCAAAGAGCGCCTCACTCCCCCGTAGACAATAATACAGAAGTACCCCCTTCCCAACACACACACACACACACACACACACACACACACACACACACACACACAAAAGATCAACAATATCTCCTCACTAACACCTCGCGTCTCTCTCAATTCACCGCAAATCACCGCCAAAATAACGTACGAGGTCTTAGCCTGATACACCTTAAATCACCAATAAGCCGGCCGGAGGCACTAATGCGGAAAACACACACGCTAACGACCCCCTCACACCACTTGGCAGCCTCGTTTGTGCTGAATCATACGAGGAAATATTCAGGCGTCAGGGGAATGTGACTGTGGTTCCCCCGGCAGGTGCAGGCAGGAGCAGCAATGGGGGCCAAATAGATGTGGGAGATCATGCCGCCGCTCCTCGTGGCTATAATGACGGCTGTCCTCATTATATATCATTGTTCCGTACAACGAGCCACTTTGATACGACTTGCTGCCGCTCTCGCCCAACACAGTATTGTAACTCACCTTCCTCCGTTTTCTTCTCTGACGCATTATACCCCTTGACACACTATACCCCTTGACACACTATACCCCTTGACACACTATACCCCTTGACACACTATACCCCTTGACACACTATACTCCATTGACACACTATACTCCATTGACACTATACCTCTTGACACACTATACCTCTTGACACACTATACCCCTTGACACACTATATCCCTTGACACACTATATCCCTTGACACACTATACCTCATTCAAAAACAAGAAAACGGCCAACCTACTCATGAAAAACTCTCCAGACACCAAACAGAACGCCTTGAAGGAAACCAACGTCGCCTTCACATGCCCACTTGGGGACTGTAAGCCCCAAAGAACTCAGTATATAGGCAAGACAACAACGCCTCTTTCCAAGCGATTAACAATGCATAAACAACAGGGCTCCGTCAAGGAACATATAATCTCTTCTCACAACCAGACCATCACCAGAGAAGTCTTAACAAACAACACAGAAATCATCGATACATACGGTGATAGCAGGAGGGTCGACATCTGCGAGGCATTACACATAAAATCAACACCAGCAATCAACAGCCAATTAATGCAGAACTATATTCTACCCACTTCAAGACTCCGAACCAATATAGAAGCATCAAGAGGAACCATCATGGGCCATAGGGCTTCTGCAGTTACTTCCGTTCTTATGTTTTTATACACATTGGTTCGTGTTCTATCATGTGCAAATGTCAATCACCTTGCCCAAAACTTTTGTACCATATCACCTCACCCCAATACGAGTATAAGTATGGATGTATTTTGCGTGTTCACAGGTTACCGTTGTGTGTGTAAACTGAAGTATTTGAAAATGTAATAAGTTATTACGAAACGCGTTCAGGCGTCAGACTAGAAATAAAAATAAATTTTGGAGAATTGATCTTTCAATTACCATCGACAGTGAAATGAAAAGCGTAAGAAAGAGAGAAAATTTCGTTTAGAATTATTAATCTTACCTTCTGTCTATTCAACAAATGTTTACAAGAAAGACTACCAAAATATACTTTCTATATATATAATATATATATTATATAGATATATATATATATATATATATATATATATATTATATATATATATAGGTATGACTTACATGTCGTACCTAGTAGCCAGAACGCACTTCTCGCCTACTATGCAAGGCTCGATTTGCCTAATAGGCCGAGTGATTTTTTTTATTTTCAATAAATTCTTTCAATTTAGGTATTTGAATTATTATACTATTATATTATATTAAGAACAATTTATTGACTACAGGCCAAACGCCTTATGAGGTTGGTCGACGTCATACCTGTGTACTAAGATGGAAGGTTACATCCTTCGTGGGGGGTAAATGTGTATATATAAACCTGGGCACTAAGAGGCTCGACCCACCGACCCCTCGAGTAGGAGACAAGCACTATCCACCTTGCTATAAGAAGTCTTAATAAGGAAAAATTCCGCAAACAACGAACCGCTGACCACCAGTGTGGGGGGGGGGATGTCCACACCCCCCCCCCCCCCACCCCGGCGAGTAGGTATTGCCCATATGTAACATTTACACCATGGCACTAAGCGACAATTTGGGGTGATCACCTGCAAGTCACACACACACACACACACACACACACACACACACACACACACACACACACACACACACACACACACACACACACACACACACCACGACAGAGCCAAGTGTGACACACGTCACAGACAATTAGAGTTTCAGCAATTAACCGATGACCTGGTTCCCATCCTCCGTGTTAAACACGGCCGAACACAACAAGGCAATATAATTCTGGAGTGCAGTTTGGTCAATTTAACTTTGAATGTCTCTAGGTTATGAATTCTTACGGTCCTGCACGATATAACTGGAGCCCCAAACCTGACGAGAGTAAGCTGTGTTACACTCTCATACAATATTCCGGAACATAAAGATCTCAATGCGACATCTAAACTACCATGAAGGTGTTTCTATCCACTGACATACTCTTCAAAAAAATTGATATCATTCACAAAAAAAAGTAGAGTGATAGTTGCCTCAATCTCCTTTCAAAATGACGATACAAACAATTCGTGTACAGTCCTGAACTACTAATAGAATGAGAGAGGCCTACCTTGAGGTGCTTCCGGGGCTTAGCGTCCCCGCGGCCCGGTCGTCGACCAGGCCTCCTGGTTGCTGGACTGATCAACCAGGCTGCTGGCCTATGAGACAAATCTGTCCCATTTCAGAAAACCTCTAGAAAATATCCATACCATTTCCAGAAACTTTCAAAAATATAAATTCCTATCCCATTTTAGTGGCCCCTTAATACAACATATCCATTCCTTCTATATCCCTCAGTAACGTAATAAATATCAGCGCCTGTCTCACTGGAGGACGTCCTCAGACACACCGGTGCCTAGACCCTTGCCAACACACTGTGCCGTGGTCCAGTCTGTGTCTCACACACCAACGGGACGATACACAGTCCTGGAAACACGCCTTCCTCTGCCTAATGGGTCACAACGCCTGACAAAGGAGGTGTACAGAGTGACTCCAAGAGCAGGCTGGCGCAGTGAAAGGGGGGGGGGAAGGGGGAGAATATACGAAAGTGTGTGTACTCACCTAGTTGTGCTTGCGGGGGTTGAGCTCTGGCTCTTTGGTCCCGCCTCTCAACTGTCAATCAACAGGACACTTATTTGCTTAATCACCTATTTGCTTATCACCTATTTGCCTATCACCCCACTGTCTGCCTCTCAGCCCCTTTCGGTCTCTTGGTCCATTCTGGTGTGTGCTTCAAATCCCTCCAGCGTCTCTACCTCCATCTCTCACGTACACTCTCCACCAGTAGAGACAACTACACAGGAATGCTCTGAGGGTTCTGGCACCAGCGCGTGCAAGAGCCTCAAGGTGTGCTACACAAATATTGCTGGAGTTACAAAGCAGAGGAAATGAAAGAAAGGGTTAGCAAAACAAAACCGGATTGAATTGCAAATGTGGAAACAAAAATGAACGCTATGATCATCTATTTGGTATTCCCCTGGAAATATTGCAAATAATAAGGAGAGAAAGAAAACAGTAAGGAAGGGGAGTTGCAATCCTAGTAAAATTGAAGTGGAATTTGGAGGAAATAGAAAATCAAAATAGAAATAGAAACACAGGTTCCATCTCTGGGATTCTGACAACTGATGGGAATAGGATGGTAATCCCTGTAAATTTACAACACCCTGCAAATGACAGACGACCCAAACAGGAATAAAATGACAACATGGAATGCAGAGACGAATTGCAGAGCAGCAACAGCAGCAGCAACAGCAGCAACAACAGAACGGAGATTAAGAGACAAATTGCTACTCATGGGCCAATAGGAAACTCTTCCCAACACTCAACCACGATAAACTTTTCCAAACGACTGCGAACATGCAAACTGGGATAACCCATGATGGAGAACATTGTGACAGCAATGCTGGAGGCAGCTTCTGGGAAGGACAAAGCATGCCTCCTCGTTGTGCAATAACCCCCCCTCCCCCCTCCCCATGCTGGGGAGGGGGGAGGAAGACTTCCATGTACAAGTTTGAAAGCAATGGCGATAAAGGATTCCCCATTGCCATTCCAAAAGTCTGTAAATAATACTCATTATTAAAGGTAAATTTACATTCTGTAATGCACAACTTAACAAGATTGACAATAATATCAGCAGAAAGAAGTAAAACATGGATCACTAGTTCACGAGCAAGATAATCGAGAATATCATCAACCGGTACCTTTGTGAACAATGAACAGACGTCAAAACTGATTAACTTTACATCTGTAGTGACAGGAACACTATTCAATTTGTTAACTAATTCAAAAGAATTTGTCAGATGAGAAGAGGAAATAGTTCCTAACAATGGGGACAAGATTTTAGTAAGCCATTTAGAAAGCTTGTAAGAAATGAATCCCACAGAACTGATGATAGGCCTCATGGGATTGTTAGGTTTGTGCGTCTTGACAAGTCCATATAGAGATGGTAATGAAGGTGATGAGGTAATAAATTGATTAATTCCTTTATCGCCATTGCTTTCAAACTTGTACATGGAAGTCTTCGAAAAGAAATTTGTTTCAAAAATAACTCCTGGAATCATAACATGGTTTAGATATGTTGATGATATTTTGTGTATATGGCCTTCAGATGTAAACACTGACGAATTTGTAGCCAAACTTAATGATCACGTCACCTCTATAAAATTTACTATGGAGACTGAAATTGATAAATGTTTGCCATTCCTAGATGTACTTATTCATAGGGAAGATTTTTCACTAAAGTTTAGTGTCTACAGAAAACCTACGAATAATTTATCTTATGTTCATTATTTTTTGGGCATAGATACAATGTGAAAAAGTCAATTTTTTCTTCAATGTATCTAAGAGCTCTTCGAGTTGTGAGTCCAGAATTCTTAGACGAAGAGTTTAAGAATATTGATTCGATTGGTCTCAAGCTTTGTTACCCCACTGAGTTTTTTGGAAGTTTGCCGTAGCAAAGGACGTCGTACATATTATAATAATATATGGAATGAAAGAATTCGCTCAAAGAATGTGTTATGTTTACCATATTTCTCTGGGTTTGAGAATATTGTCAAGGTCTTGAAACTTTTCAACATACATGTATTGTTTAGCTACGAAAATACTGTTGGTAAGCTGTCGGTCGGGAGCCGGTCGGCCGAGCGGACAGCACGTTGGACTTGTGATCCTGTGGTCCTAGGTTCGATCCCAGGCGCCGGCGAGAAACAATGGGCAGAGTTTCTTTCACCCTATACCCCTGTTACCTAGCAGTAAAATAGGTACCTGGGTGTTAGTCAGCTGTCACGGGCTGCTTCCTGGGGGTGGAGGCCTGGTCGAGGACTGGGCCGCGGGGACACTAAAAAAGCCCCGAAATCATCTCAAGATAACTTCAAGAAGCTATTAGTTAGGAACAGCCCTCGTAGTGATAATTGTGTCATTCCACCATTCTCTCCTGCCTATTTATGTCCAGTACTCGACCTGTAAAACCACTCCTTCTGAAGATGTATTAATATACGAAAGTACTTAAGGAAATTCTTGTTTCAATTTTCCTCCTTGGTTTGACACTGTCACATTTATATATATATATATATATATATATATATATATATATATATATATATATATATATATATATATATATATATATATATATATATACATATATATATAATATATATATATATATATATATATATATATATATATATATATATATATATATATATATATATATTATAAAAACTAGCCAAGAGGATACCGGGGAGCCGATATATACCACAGTCTTTGTGGTTGATTTAACACTCGCAAATCGTTTGAGTATGAGGTTACCTTAGCCTACTCGACTGTTTAACGGTAGCACTGGGTGAGAAAGGTGTGTTTACACGGTGGCACTGAGAACGGTGAGTTTACACGGTGGCAGTGAGAAAGGTGAGAGTTTACACGGTGGCACTGGGTGAGAACGGTGAGAGTTTACACGGTGGCACTGGGTGAGAACGGTGAGAGTTTACACGGTGGCACTGAGTGAGAACGGTGAGAGTTTACACGGTGGCACTGGATGAGTTGTATACCCCATCTGCACCGAAAACGTGGCCGTCAAGCGTGTGTAAAGGCTGGCATCGGTCCTTACACACAGTGAGCTCATCATTCTCCTCCACCACCCCCCCGGGGCTGCCAGTGAAGGGCCTCGGGGGGACCCGGCAGTGTCCCTGCCTCGGGGGGACCCGGCAGTGTCCCTGCCTCGGGGGGACCCGGCAGTGTCCCTGCCTCGGGGGGACCGGCAGTGTCCCTGCCTCGGGGGGACCCGGCAGTGTCCCTGCCTCGGGGGGACCCGGCAGTGTCCCTGCCTCGGGGGGACCCGGCAGTGTCCCTGCCTCGGGGGACCCGGCAGTGTCCCTGCCTCGGGGGGACCCGGCAGTGTCCCTGCCTCGGGGGGACCCGGCAGTGTCCCTGCCTCGGGGGACCCGGCAGTGTCCCTGCCTCGGGGGGACCCGGCAGTGTCCCTGCCTCGGGGGGACCCGGCAGTGTCCTGCCTCGGGGGACCCGGCAGTGTCCCTACCTCGGGGGGACCCGGCAGTGTCCCTACCTCGGGGGGAGCCGAGGCAGGGGACACTAGGCAGGGACGAAACAACATTCACCCAACATTTTTGGTTGCGTTTCTTGACAATAATTAAGAGGCTTCAACCAAGAAACACACTTCGTTATCCTGCTGTTGACACAGTCTAAGGCTGGCAACACTTCCTTGAAATCCTGTTATCTTAAGTGTCGTGTTGAGAGGACTCCTTGAGGGGGTCTGGAGAGAGGAATGAACCGTTACAAGCTTAGAAGAGGCGTCTTGGAGGCGTGGTGGTGCAGGTTTGGTGGTGGTGCAGGTGTGGTGGTGGTGCAGGTGTGGTGGTGGTGCAGTGTGGTGGTGGTGCAGGTGTGGGTGGTGGCAGGTGTGGTGGTGGTGCAGGTTGTGGTGGTGGTGCAGGTGTGGTGTTGTGGCAGGTGTGGTGTGCAGGTGTGTGGTGGTGCAGGTGTGGTGGTGGTGCAGGTGTGGTGGTGGTGCAGGTGTGGTGGTGGTGCAGGTTTGGTGGTGGTGCAGGTTTGGTGGTGGTGCAGGTTTGGTGGTGGTGCAGGTTTGGTGGTGGTGCAGGTTTGGTGGTGGTGCAGGTTTGGTGGTGGTGCAGGTTTGGTGGTGGTGCAGGTTTGGTGGTGGTGCAGGTTTGGTGGTGGTGCAGGTTTGGTGGTGGTGTAGGTTGGTGGTGGTGTAGGTTTGGTGGTGGTGTAGGTTTGGTGGTGGTGTAGGTTTGTGGTGGTGTAGTTTGGTGGTGGTGTAGGTTGGTGGTGGTGTAGGTTTGGTGGTGGTGTAGGTTTGGTGGTGGTGTAGGTTTGGTGGTGGTGTAGGTTTGGTGGTGGTGTAGGTTTGGTGGTGGTGTAGGTTTGGTGGTGGTGTAGGTTTGGTGGTGGTGTAGGTTTGGTGGTGGTGTAGGTTTGGTGGTGGTGTAGGTTTGGTGGTGGTGTAGGTTTGGTGGTGGTGTAGGTTTGGTGGTGGTGCAGGTGTGGTGGTGGGTGGTGGTTGTGGTGCAGGTGTGGTGGTAGTGGTGCAGGTGTGGCAGTGGTGCAGGTGTGGTAGTGGTGAAGTGTTAAGTCATATATATTGAAATGTAAATGTATTTGAAAAAGAGAGAACTAAACCATTGTATTAATCTAAACTGTTAAACTCGCAGCCAGGACCTGACGCCACAAACTCGCAGCCAGGACCTGACGCCACAAACTCGCAGCCAGGACCTGACGCCACAAACTCGCACCCAGGACCGGACGCCACAAACTCGCAGCCAGGACCTGACGCCACAAACTCGCAGCCAGGACCTGACGCCACAAACTCGCAGCCAGGACCTGACGCCACAAACTCGCACCCAGGACCTGACGCCACAAACTCGCACCCAGGACCTGACGCCACAAACTCGCACCAGGACCTGACGCCACAAACTCGCAGCCAGGACCTGACGCCACAAACTCGCACCCCAGGACCTGACGCCACAAACTTCGCCAGGACCTGACGCCACAAACTCGCACCCAGGACCTGACGCCACAAACTCGCACCCAGGACCTGACGCCAC
>WNGS01163731.1:12343639-12391185 GCA_020271785.1 Procambarus virginalis | reverse complement strand
CCCGCTGTCACCCACGCCGACAGTGCTGGGCCCGCTGTCACCCACGACGACAGTGCTGGGCCCGCTGTCACCCACGCCGACAGTGCAGGGCCCGCTGTCACCCACGCCGACAGTGCTGAGCCCGCTGTCACCCACGACGACAGTGTTGGGCCCGCGTCACCCACGACGACAGTGCTGGCCCGCTGTCACCCACGACGACAGTGCTGGGCCCGCTGTCACCACGACGACAGTGCTGGGCCCGCTGTCACCCACGACGACAGTGCTGGGCCCGCTGTCACCCACGACGACAGTGCTGGCCCGCTGTCACCCACGACGACAGTGCTGGGCCCGCTGTCACCCACGACGACAGTGCTGGCCCGCTGTCACCCACGACGACAGTGTTGGCCCGCTGTCACCCACGACGACAGTGCTGGGCCCGCTGTCACCCACGACGACAGTGCTGGGCCCGCTGTCACCCACGACGACAGTGCTGTGCCCGCTGTCACCCACGACGACAGTGCTGGCCCGCTGTCACCACGACGACAGTGCTGTGCCCGCTGTCACCCACGACGACAGTGCTGGGCCCGCTGTCACCCACGACGACAGTGCTGGGCCCGCTGTCACCCACGACGACAGTGCTGTGCCCGCTGTCACCCACGACGACAGTGCTGGGCCCGCTGTCACCCACGACGACAGTGCTGGGCCCGCTGTCACCCACGACGACAGTGCTGGGCCCGCTGTCACCCACGACGACAGTGCTGGGCCCGCTGTCACCCACGACGACAGTGCTGGGCCCGCTGTCACCCACGACGACAGTGCTGGGCCCGCTGTCACCCACGACGACAGTGCTGGGCCCGCTGTCACCCACGACGACAGTGCTGGGCCCGCTGTCACCCACGACGACAGTGCTGGGCCCGCTGTCACCCACGACGACAGTGCTGGGCCCGCTGTCACCCACGACGACAGTGCTGGCCCGCTGTCACCCACGACGACAGTGTTGGGCCCGCTGTCACCCACGACGACAGTGCTGTGCCCGCTGTCACCCACGACGACAGTGCTGGGCCCGCTGTCACCCACGAAGACAGTGCTGAGCCCGTTGTCACCCACGAAGACAGTGCTGAGCCCGCTGTCACCCACGACGACAGTGCTGAGCCCGTTGTCACCCACGACGACAGTGCTGGGCCCGCTGTCACCCACGACGACAGTGCTGGGCCCGCTGTCACCCACGACGACAGTGCTGGGCCCGCTGTCACCCACGACGACAGTGCTGGGCCCGCTGTCACCCACGACGACAGTGCTGAGCCCGCTGTCACCCACGACGACAGTGCTGGGCCCGCTGTCACCCACGACGACAGTGTTGGCCCGCTGTCACCGACGACGACAGTGCTGGGCCCGCTGTCACCCACGACGACAGTGCTGAGCCCGCTGTCACCCACGACGACAGTGCTGAGCCCGCTGTCACCCACGACGACAGTGCTGAGCCCGCTGTCACCCACGACGACGACAGTGCTGAGCCCGCTGTCACCACGACGACGACAGTGCTGGGCCGCTGTCACCACGACGACAGTGCTGGGCCCGCTGTCACCCACGACGACAGTGCTGGGCCCGTGTCACCCACGACGACAGTGCTGAGCCCGCTGTCACCCACGACGACGACAGTGCTGGGCCCGCTGTCACCCACGACGCGACAGTGCTGAGCCCGCTGTCACCCACGACGACGACAGTGCTGAGCCCGCTGTCACCCACGACGACGACAGTGCTGAGCCCGCTGTCACCCCCGACGACGACAGTGCTGGGCCCGCTGTCACCCACGACGACAGTGCTGGGCCCGCTGTCACCCACGACGACGACAGTGCTGGGCCCGTGTCACCCACGACGACAGTGCTGGCCCGCTGTCACCCACGACGACAGTGCTGGGCCCGTTGTCACCCACGACGACAGTGTTGGGCCCGTTGTCACCCACGACGACAGTGTTGGGCCCGCTGTCACCCACGACGACAGTGCTGGGCCCGTTGTCACCCACGACGACAGTGCTGGGCCCGTTGTCACCCACGACGACAGTGCTGGCCCGCTGTCACCCACGACGACAGTGCTGGGCCCGTTGTCACCCACGACGACAGTGTTGGGCCCGTTGTCACCCACGACGACAGTGTTGGGCCCGTTGTCACCCACGACGATAGTGTTGGGCCCGTTGTCACCCACGACGATAGTGTTGGGCCCGCTGTCACCCACGACGACAGTGCTGGGCCCGTTGTCACCCACGACGACAGTGCTGAGGCCGCTGTCACCCACGACGACAGTGCTGGGCCCGCTGTCACCCACGACGACAGTGCTGAGCCCGTTGTCACCCACGACGACAGTGTTGAGCCCGCTATCACCCACGACGACAGTGCTGGGCCCGCTGTCATCAGCGAGGACGACAGTACTGGGCCCGTTGTCACCCACGACGACAGTGCTGGGCCCGGTGTCACCCACGACGACAGTGCTGGGCCCGTTGTCACCCACGACGACAGTGCTGAGCCCGCTGTCACCCACGACGACAGTGCTGAGCCCGTTGTCACCCACGACGACAGTGTTGAGCCCGCTATCACCCACGACGACAGTGCTGGGCCCGCTGTCACCTACGACGACAGTACTGGGCCCGCTGTCATCAGCGAGGACGACAGTACTGGGCCCGTTGTCACCCACGACGACAGTACTGGGCCCGGTGTCACCCACGACGACAGTGCTGGGCCGCTGTCACCTACGACAGTACTGGGCCCGCTGTCATCAGCGAGGACGACAGTACTGGGCCCGTTGTCACCCACGACGGCAGTGCTGGGCCCGGTGTCACCCACGACGACAGTGCTGGGCCCGTTGTCACCCACGACGACAGTGTTGAGCCCGCTGTCACCCACGACGACAGTGCTGAGCCCGTTGTCACCCACGACGACAGTACTGGGCCCGGTGTCACCCACGACGACAGTGCTGGGCCCGGTGTCACCCACGACGACAGTGCTGGGCCCGCTGTCACCTGTGACGACGACAGTGCTGGGCCCGCTGTCACCAGTGACGACGACAGTGCTGGGCCCGCTGTCACCGTGACGACGACAGTGCTGGGCCCGCTGTCACCAGTGACGACGACAGTGCTTCGGAACTACCGTGGAGTGTCACCTCCCTAGACCTTCGACACACGAACGATTGTCGTGTTTCAGAACTGGTCGTGGAGATGCGTCACAGGACACTGGACCGGGAGGTGTGTAGTGAGATCAGCTTCAGCTTTAAGCCTTCAACTCCCAACACTTCAGAGATCTAGACGCTATAGTCGCTCTCGTGACCAATAAAGATAAATTCTGTAGGTATTTGACTGACACGTACGGCTTAAACCACCTTAACGTGCACAGTTTAACCGCTGACCAAATTGTCAACTGGTTATCGGAGGCGGTAGTTGACCTGCTCCTGTCGGTGATTGGCCCGGCTGCCGTCCACGACGACGTCCTCACTGAACCACCAGCCGTCCTCGACGACGACGTCCCACTGAACCGCCCTCCGTCCTCGACGACGTCCCCACTGAACCGCCCTCCGTCCACGACGACGTCCCCACTGAACCACCCGACGTCCTCGACGACGTTCCCACTGAACCACCCGCCGTCCTCGACGACGTCCCCACTGAACCACCCGCCGTCCTCGACGACGTCCCCACTGAACCACCCGACGTCCACGACGACGTCCCCACTGAACCACCCGCCGTCCTCGACGACGTCCCCACTGAACCACCGACGTCCACGACGACGTCCCCACTGAACCACCCGACGTCCCCACTGAACCACCCGACGTCCGCGACGACGTCCCCACTGAACCACCCGACGTCCACGACGACGTCCCCACTGAACCGCCCTCCGTCCACGACGACGATTCCTCTCCGGACGTTGTGTGTCACGGAGTGCTGTGGCGCGTCACCTCCATAGACGTTCGACACATAAGCGAGTGACTTTGTTGTGGAGATGCTTCACAAGACACTGGACCTGGACGTCACTACAGACCGTCCGCGACGAAGTCAGTGTTGGACGTCGTCGGTGCTGAATGAACTGTCGCTCGTGACGCCTGCCTGCAGTACACGAGGATGAAAATGTAGCTCACGGTAACCTATCACTAATTTCTTTGTTGTTCTCATGTCAGTGCACTATACTTTTTTTTATTTTGCATATATGAAAACCATTGCGGATTTTTCTTTATCTCTTGTATAGCTTAATGTTCCAATTCATTTCCTCAGACTCGTATGATGCCTTCAACGTCTGCTCTATTTCTTCGATCTCCTTGTTTAGATTTATTTTCTTTGCTTGCTTGCTTGTGATAGTTGTGTCTGTTTAAGTATCTGTGATTTTGTTTTCTTTCTGTACAGTCGTTTGCGTTCTCTTTCTAGACTGATCCTCCTCACAGGCACCTCCCTCCTCACTTTGTATGCTTCAGCTGTCAGTTGAGCTATTCCCTGTGAAGGGACTTTGTCGCTGAAGACAGTATCCCATTGAATGATTGCTTATATTTATTTTTATAAGCAAGAAATTGAGTTGATTAAATACCAATACTCTTGCTATAGTCCATAGGACCAACTATGTTATAGTCTGTGTAGGACCAACCCGACGTCCCCACTGAATCAGTCTGTGGGGACCCACTGAAAGTCGGTCCCCACAGACTGACTATGCTACAGTCTGTTTAGGACCAACTATGCTACAGCCTGTCTAGGACCAACTATGCTACAGCCTGTCTAGGACCAACTATGCTACAGCCTGTCTAGGACCAACTATGCTACAGCCTGTCTAGGACCAACTATGCTACAGCCTGTCTAGGACCAACTATGCTACAGCCTGTCTAGGACCAACTATGCTACAGCCTGTCTAGGACCAACTATGCTACAGCCTGTCTAGGACCAACTATGCTACAGCCTGTCTAGGACCAACTATGCTACAGCCTGTCTAGGACTTCTTGCAGTATTTTCCAATCTTTATTTATCTCGACTCGTCTCATTAATTTTGCATTATCTCAATAATTAGTATGTAGAAAACTACCTATGGTTCGGTGACTGGCATAAACAATATGTAGAAAGCCACCTATGGTTCGGTCACTGGCATAAATAGGAAATCACATTCGCCTCTCAGTGTGACTGACTGTTTCCCGTCTATTGGGTACTCCCACTCTTTCATGTTCTCCCGAATGTATGTAGCTGACACTTATGGTCAATGTGACCAAAGCTTCCGGCAGTTTGGAAACGCACTCGCTTATGGAGTGTGCGCTCAGTTAAATGTTTACTGAGGGTCTGGAAGTATATGTATACTTTGGTCAGCGAGACCTGGGCCAGCGTGACCTGGGCCAGCGTGACCTGGGTCAGCGAGACCTGGGTCAGCGAGACCTGGGTCAGCGTGACCTGGGTCAGCGTGACCTGGGCCAGCGTGACCTGGGCCAGCGTGACCTGGGTCAGCGTGACCTGGGTCTAATGAGCCTCAGCCCCTCCGTTCTGTCCGGGACAGGAGACCTGTTAACCTTAGCGAGAGGTCCCTCTAGGGCCTACGCCAGCGACAGACTATTATGTGAAGGGGGGGGGGGGGGAATAAACTGTAATAAACTGTAAAGAAACGTGCCCAAACGTCTCGACCTGCACAGAGACCACATGCAAGTCGTGAGCCCACTACCATAACTACAGGTGAATTGTTTTCACCATAAGCTTCTAATAATGTGACTAGGCTATGAATTACACGAAATAAAATAAAACAATTAGAATTGTGGGGTGTATAGAATGTATACTTCTATACACCGCACTATACACCATACACTATACGGTGTATAGCGGGGATCAGAAGTCTTGCCTTCCTCCTGTTGTTGTTGTTTAAGATTCGCTAAAAGGAACAAAAATTCCAAGTAGCACGGGCTATGGTGAGCCCGTAAACTGCCTTCCCTTCCTCCTCTCGCTGCTCTCTGACGCAAGAGGACAATACCTGGTCATTTAGCGCCACAGGGACCCGAAATAGTTGTTACATTCTCTGGCGTTCTATGGCGGCCTGTAGGGCACAGTGCCAGGGGTGGATTATGAGGCGAGTGGTGCAGGTCGGGTGCCACCTGGCGCAACACAGTGCCATGCAGGGGAGAGTCAGTATGTGGTCATCAATCATCCAGCTTTTATTTGTAGACCATTTATTACTTTGTATATGGTTGATGTTTCCTAAAGTTTATGAATGTATACACGCACTAACAAGCGCACACAAACGCTATGCGCACACAATACATTATATTATATATATATATATATATATATATATATATATATATATATATATAATATATTATATAAAAGTTTGTGAGGGTACCACCTCTGTGCCAATGGGGACCATAGCCTCGGAGAAGAAAATAAAAAGTATTCAGAGGAGACCTTGGGGTTCTCACTGAACACTAATATTTTCTTCTCCTACCACCCCCATTCTTTGTATGTACACATATATATTTGCTTTATTTGAACTTTGTTACAAAAAAGGAGTTACANACTGGTGTACAGATTCTTGAGCCTACTGGCTCACTCCAATCTACATTTTGAAACTTTGTAAGGAGAAACGCTTTGCGTTTCTGACCGAAACGCTTTGCGTAACAGTGGCTTTAGGCATTGTATGTACTAGTTCTATCTAAAATCCATCAATGTTTTGTATCTCACCTTGTATGTGCTTTACCTGAATAAATATCTGATTTGATTTGATTTGGAGTCAGCCTCCACCACATCACTGCCTAATGCATTAAATTTGTTAACTACTCTGACACTGGAAAAGTTCTTTCTAACGTTCCTATGGCTCATTTGGGTACTAAGTTTCCACCTATGTTCCCTTATTCGTGTTCCACCCACGCTAAACAGTTTGTCTTTGTCCACCCTGTCAATTCCTGTGAGAATTTTGTAGATGGTGATCATGTCTCCTCTTACTCTTCTGTCATCCAGGACGTGAGGTTTACCTCCCGTAGCCTTTCCTCGTAGCGCGCACGTGGTAAAGTGATTGAGATTTTGCAGTAAAAATTTGTAGATATAATTAACCCGATGTAGAGGATCAAAGCTGGAGTAACACGTAATTGAATTCCATTAATTCAAAATAAAACAGAAAAGGCAGCAGGAATACACAAGTCTGTCCTGCATTACGAGGTGCCAGGGTACGATAATCACCACAGTGACGCTAGGATACGATAATTACAGCGGTGCCAGCGTACGATAATCACCAGGGGGACGCCAGGGGGACGCCAGGGGGACGCCAGGGGGACGCCAGGGGAACCATAATCACAACACAAAATCCACGGAACCCACACCCAAAATTACCAGCCAGGAGCCAAGACAGTGACTGACACACGAAGACAAAGACGCCAGAAAGCTGCCCGTATTATGACTATATGCAAATTCGGGCGTTGAGGACGCAGAAGGAAGGAAATTATCAGAGGGGAAAGCGCCAAGCCATTACGACTATATAGCATTGGGAAAGAGGTCAGGATTAGGATTTGGGATAGGACGGAGGGAAGGAATGGTGCACAACCACGTGGACGGTCAAGGATTGAACGCCGACCTGCATGGAGCGAGACCGTTGCTCTGCCGTCCAGCCCAAGTGGTTGGGCTTGAAGAAGCAGAAATGGAGTATGCAAATAAAATCACCAAAAATATTGAAATATTCTCAATATCAAAAAAGAAGGTAAATATCCTTCAAACATTTTTTGTAAATAGAATAGAAATCCTAATGTGGTGATTGTCCTTGTATAAATCACCAGATGCAAATACTATGATCTTCAAAGACCAACTTCTGAAAACATAATCTTGTTTAATAAACCTTACACACCCTTGTCCCAAACGCCTCTTTGCTTGGTATTCTAATTTGCACCATAGAAAATGCATTTTTTTTTAAGAAATACAGATGTATCAGAGAGAATCCCAGGAACTAATCTAAATGAACACTCAAAAATGACCAATGGATTTGTGTCGGATTTTCTTTAAACCAAAAAATAGCGGAACCAGCTAGAAAATACCTTAGATCAGTGGTAGGCAACCTTTGGCACGCGTGCCAAACCAGGCACGCCAACGCATTTTTTCCGGCACTCAAAACCCACGGATTACCTTTAAAAATAAATAATATCAAACATCTTCCCTCAGTTGTACACTTCAAATTAATAAAATAAAACTTGATTAAACAGAGCGAATCCACATAGGTTCAATAAAGAAACAAACTAACTGTTTTAGAAAATAGTAATAATATAATGAGACAGACATCTTAATATTTCCGAGCCATGTGTGTCTATGATATACTGACGCACAAGTTGCGTCATGTTCAAGCGGTCCCTGCAATCGCGGGGACCGCTACAATTGACTCAACTACAAAGTGACTGCCACACTGACAGTCTCTCATCCAAGAGCTGCCACACTGACAGTCTCTCATCCAAGAGCTGCCACACTGACAGTCTCTCATCCAAGAGCTGCCACACTGACAGTCTCTCATCCAAGAGCTGCCACACTGACAGTCTCTCATCCAAGAGCTGCCACACTGACAGTCTCTCATCCAAGAGCTGCCACACTGACAGTCTCTCATCCAAGAGCTGCCACACTGACAGTCTCTCATCCAAGAGCTGCCACACTGACAGTCTCTCATCCAAGAGCTGCCACACAGTCACTCATCCAAGAGCTGCCACACTGACAGTCTCTCATCCAAGAGCTGCCACACTGACAGTCTCTCATCCAAGAGCTGCCTGATAAGCATTATAGAGGGTACAAAAGCTCTGATAGAGACTTTTTGTACCCTCCGTAATGTTTTTTTGCGCTACCGCTCACGGGATGAGTATGGGGTGCACAATAAACTAGCCGCCTCTGAGAGGGCAACAATCAAGTCGATCCGCAGCCGGCCTAGTTTCTCTTAAGTCCTTTCAACTTAAATATAAATACAAACATGATTCTCGTTGAGTGATGTGTAACAAACATGTATCTCAGTGCCAAATGATGGCGTAGTGGCAGCACACACACACACACACATATATATATATATATATATATATATATATATATATATATATATATATATATATATATATATATATATATATATATATATATATATATATATACACACACACACACACACACACATTGCTGTTGATGGAGGTCGGTTATCCGTCCTTCCTTTCGGACAACCAACCCAAAATTCCGTAGAGAGCTTATTTTGACCAGGAGATCACCCTATCAGTCCTAGAACACATATGTATGTCTCTGCAGGTAATCNGATTACAAGCAAGGCAAGTGGACTTAGTGAAGGAGCACAAGAGGTAAACCTGGATGTAATTGGACTCACGGAAACAAAACTCTCAGGAATCATAACTAATGCAGTGTTCCCCCAGGACTACACTGTAATAAGGAAAGAGATGGAGGGTAGGGAGGAGGCAGAGTAGCCCTACTCATGAGAAAGGAATGGAGTTTCAAGGAGATGGCTATTCCAGGCTGCGAGGGGTTCAGTTACTACATAACAGGCACCATGACGATGGGAGGACCAAGAGTAGTAGTAGCAATGATATATAACCCTCCACCAAACGACAAAAGACCCAGGCAAGAGTATGACAGAAACAACATCCAGTTAACAATAAAATTGACAGGCAGCCTCTGCTGCCTGTAGAATTCGATCCCACCTGCTCATCATGGGGACTTCAATCACAGAAGGATATACTGGGAGATCAAGGATCCGATGGAGGAAAGGAAAGTCAGGCCCACAGGATTAATTGAATTCTACGATCAGGCAAGAAGAGGGGGTGGGCAGACTGCATATTTTTGGGTTGCCAGAAATGACTGCCTAATGCATTCTATTTGTTAACTACTCTGACACAAAAAGTACTTTCTAATGACTCTGTGGCTCATTTGCGTATTCAGTTTCTACCTGTGTCCCATTGTGCATGTGCCTCTTGTGTTACATAAACTGTCATTACCCTATCAATTCTCGGAGAATCTTGTATGTGGGAATTATGTCTTCCCTAACTTTCTTCCTGCAACTTAAGTTCCCATATAGTTTAGAGATTTAATTCCCATAGGCCATCCTCGTAGCTCATACCCCTCATTTTGAGTACTAGTCTGGTGGCATATTTTTAACCTTCTCCAATTTAGTCTTGTGCTTGACTAGATACGGACTCCAAGCTGAAGCTGCATTCTCCAGGATTGGTCCGGCATACGTGGTAAACAAAGATATAAATGATTCCTTAGACAAGTTTCTAAAGCCCATTCTTATTTGGCCAATCTGGTATATGCCGCTAATGTTATCCTCTTGATGTGGGCTTCAGGGAACAGGTCTGGCATGATATCAACCCCCAGATCTTTCTCTCACTGATTTTTTTAACCATTTCATCTCCCAAATGGTACCTTGTTTCTGGCCTCCTGCTCCCTACACCTATCTTCATTACATTACATTTGCTCGGGTTAAACTAACAATCATTTGTTGAACAACTTCAGTTTGTCCAGGTCATCTTAAAGCCTCAAGCTGTCCTCCTCTGTCTTAATCTTTCTCACAATTTTTGCATCAGCAAACATTGAGAGGAATGAGTCTATACCCTTTGAAAGATAATTTACTAACATCAGAAACAGGATAGGTTCGAGTACAGAGCCCTGTGGGACTCCGCTGGTGACATCACGCCATTCTGAGGTTTCACCCCCTCACAGTAACCATTTGCTTCCTATTGCTTAGGTACTCCCTTACCCACTGGAGCACCATACCAGTTAATCTTGCCTGTTTCTCCAACTTATGTACCAGCCTCTTATGGGGTACTGTGTCAAAAGCTTTCCGACAGTCCAAGAAAATGCAGTCTGCCCACTCTTCTTTGTCTTGCCAATTTTTTGTCACCTAGTCGTAGAATTCTATTATACCTGTAAGGTAAGACTTGCCATCCCTGAAACTATGTTGATGGGTTGTCACGAAGTCTCTTTTCTCCAGATGTTACTAGGTTTTCCTCACAATCTTCTCCATCACCTTGCATGGTATACAAGTTAAGGACACTGGCCTGTAGTTCAGTGCCTCTTGTCTGTCGCCCTTTTTGTATATTGGGACCACATTAGCTGAATTTGTGTGTGTATTCGCCTAGTTGTATTCACCTAGTTGTGCTTGCGGGGGTTGAGCTCTGCTCTTTCGGCCCGCCTCTCAACCGTCAACTGTTTCTAACTACTACTACTACTATTTTTTTCACACACACACACACACACCCCAGGAAGCAGCCCGTGACAGATGACTAACACCCAGGTACCTATTTACTGCTAGGTAACAGGGGCATAGGGTGAAAGAAACTCTGCCCAATGTTTCCCGCCGGCGCCTGGGATCGAACCCGGAACCACAGGATCACAAGTCCAGCGTGCTGTCCGCTCGGCCGGCCGGCCCCTCTGTGTACTCACCTATTGTACTCAGAGTGTGAGTACTAGAGAGCCAGAGCTCAACCCCCGTAAACACAACTAGGTGAGTACAACTAGGCGAGTATACAAACACACACACACACACAGGAAGCAGCCCGTGACAGCTGACTAACTCCCAGGTACCTATTTACTGCTAGGTAACAGGAGGATTCAGGGTGAAAGAAACTTTGCCCATTTGTTTCTGCCTGGTGCGGGAATCGAACCCGCACCAAAGAATTACGAGTCCTGCGCGCTATTCACCAGGCCCCACAGTGTGTGTGTGTGTGTGTTGTGTGTGTGTGTGTGTGTGTGTGTGTGTGTGTGTGTGGTGTGTGTGTGTGTGTGTGTACTCACCTAGTTGTGCTTGCGGGGGTTGATGTCTGGCTCTCTAGTCCCGTCTCTCAACTGTCAATCAACTGGTGTACAGATTCTTGAGCCTACTGGACTCACTCAAATCTACATTTGAAACTTTGAAAGGAGAAACGCTTTGCGTAACAGTGGCTTTAGGCATTGTATGTACTAGTTCTATCTATAAATCCATCAATGTTTTGTATCTCACCTTGTATGTGTGTGACTTTACCTGAATAAATATCTGATTTGATTTGATTTGGAGTCAGCCTCCACCACATCACTGCCTAATGCATTAAATTTATTAACTACTCTGACACTGGAAAAGTTCTTTCTAACGTTCCTATGGCTCATTTGGGTACTAAGTTTCCACCTGTGTTCCCTTATTCGTGTTCCACCCACGCTAAATAGTTTGTCTTTGTCCACCCTGTCAATTCCTGTGAAATTTTGTAGATGGTGATCATGTCTCCTCTTACTCTTATGTCATCCAGGGACGTGAGGTTTACCTCCCGTAGCCTTTCCTCGTTGCGCGCACGTGGTAAAGTGATTGAGATTTTGCAGTAAAAATTTGTAGATATAATTAACCCGATGTAGAGGATCAAGCTGGAGTAACACGTAATTGAATTCCATTATTCAAAATAAAAACAGAAAAGGCAGCAGGAATACACAAGTCTGTCCTGCATTACGAGGTGCCAGGGTACGATAATCACCACAGTGACGCTAGGATACGATAATTACAGCGGTGCCAGCGTACGATAATCACCAGGGGGACGCCAGGGGACACCAGGGGGACGCCAGGGGAACCATAATCACCACAACAAAATCCACGAAACCCACACCCAAAATTACCAGCCAGGAGCCAAGACAGTGACTGACACACGAAGACAAAGACGCCAGAAAGCTGCCCGTATTATGACTATATGCAAATTCGGGCGTTGAGACGCAGAAGGAAGGAAATTATCTGGGGGGAAGCGCCAAGCCATTACGACTATATAGCATTGGGAAAGAGGTCAGGATTAGGATTTGGGATAGGACGGAGGAAGGAATGGTGCACAACCACGTGGGCGGTCAATGATTGAACGCCGACCTGCATGGAGCGAGACCGTTGCTCTGCCGTCCAGCCCAAGTGGTTGGGCTTGAGGAAGCAGAAATGGAGTATGCAAATAAAATCACCAAAAATATTGAAATATTCTCAATACAGGTAAATATCCTTCAAACATTTTTTGTAATAGAATAGAAATCCTAATGTGGTGATTGTCCTTGTATAAATCACCAGATGCAAATACTATGATCTTCAAAGACCAACTTCTGAAAACATAATCTTGTTTAATAAACCTTACACACCCTTGTCCCAAACGCCTCTTTGCTTGTATTCTAATTTGCACCATAGAAAATGCATTTTTTTTTTTAGAAATACAGATGTATCAGAGAGATCCCAGGAACTAGTCTAAATGAACACTTAAAAATGACCAATGGATTTGTGTCGGATTTTCTTTAAACCAAAAAATAGCGGAACCAGCTAGAAAATACCCTAGATCAATGGTAGGCAACCTTTGGCACGCGTGCCAAACCTGGCACGCCAACGCATTTTTTCCGGCACTCAAAACCCATGGATTACCTTTAAAAATAAATAATATCAAACATCTTCCCTCAGTTGTACACTTCAAATTATAAAATAAAACTTGATTAAACAGAGCGAATCCACATAGGTTCAATAAGAAACAAACTTTAACTGTTTTAGAAATAGTAATAATATAATGAGACAGACATCTTAATATTTCCGAGCCATGTGTGTCTATGATATACTGACGCACAAGTTGCGTCATGTTCAAGCGGTCCCTGCAATCGCAGGACCGCTACAATTGACTCAACTACAAAGTGACTGCCACACTGACAGTCTCTCATCCAAGAGCTGCCACACTGACAGTCTCTCATCCAAGAGCTGCCACACTGACAGTCTCTCATCCAAGAGCTGCCACACTGACAGTCTCTCATCCAAGAGCTGCCACACAGACAGTCTCTCATCCAAGAGCTGCCTGATAAGCATTACAGAGGGTACAAAAGCTCTGATATAGACTTTTTGTACCCTCCGTAATGTTTTTTTGCGCTACCGCTCACGGGATGAGTATGGGGTGCACAATAAACTAGCCGCCTCTGAGAGGGCAACAATCAAGTCGATCCGCAGCCGGCCTAGTTTCTCTTAGTCCTTTCAACTTAAATATAAATACAAACATGATTCTCGTTGAGTGATGTGTAACAAACATGTATCTCAGTGCCAAATGATGGCGTAGTGGCAGCACACACACACACATATACATATACATATACATATATATATAATATATATATATATATATATAATATTATATATATATATATATATAGCTTCAAGAATTTGTAATCTTCTTGCATCTTGGGTTCTGTCTATTATGCATGTATTCTTGTTCAACATTTAATGTTGACAAGAATATATATTATATATTATATATATATATATATATATATATATATATATATATATATATATATATATATATATATATATATATATGCAAAAATGATCACAAAAACACTGATCCAAGTATGCAGAATAACCACATGTGAAAAATAGAGAAATGCTTAACGCGTTTTTCGGCTAATTCGCCTTCATCAGAGCACAGTAGAATGAAGATGAATGAGATCTTCATTCTACTTTGCTCTGATGAAGGCGAATTAGCCGAAAACGCGTTAAGCATTTTCTATTTTTCACATGTGGTTTTCTGCATATATATATATATATATATATATATATATATATATATATATATATATATATATATATATATATATATATATAATATATATATACACCACACATTGCTTTGATGGAGGGTCGTTATCCGTCCTTCCTTTCGGACAACCAACCCAACAAATTCCGTAGAGAGCTTATTTTGACCAGGAGATCACCCTATCAGTCCTAGAACACACATGTATGTCTCTGCAGGTAATCCAGCCTACGGTTGTAACTCTATACTTCAGTATAAGTACTCCTTGGCACAAGAATGGTAAATCACCCACCTTTCACTGCGTCTTGCACGCTAATGACATCCAAACACTCCACCAACTCCGTACAAGTGGTCAATAAGAACTTCCTTTCCACATCTGGAAGTTCACTACACTGACATCTTCAGGTTTTCCTAAAACCGTCTACCAGGGTCCTCCACAGCTCTCCCGGCTGCTACACCATGAAGTCTTCCTTGACACGCCAATATAAATGTTCCTCTATAAACACATAACTGAAATGAATCACACACAATAAATGTTTCACTTGACATCTCTCTGCTTCCTCCATGCTGTGTGGTGACTCTCCCACGTTTGGGCTGGTCCATTTTCTGCCCTCCCTGGGAGCCCTCCGCTTCCCGGGCGGCCCTCTCACTCAGTCGCCCACCAGCGGTCCGAGTGGGTGGGTGTCGCTCCGCCTTCCAGGACGTTCCTCCGTCTTTACTCTCTTATTTTGTCTCTCTGCCTCATCAAAACATGCCTAACTAACTCACAAGCACTTGCTATGATCGCTGGGCACACGATCAAATACAGACAATCACTGTAAACTGGTTGAAAAAGGCTTACCACAGAGTTAGATGTTCAAGGATGCTTGCTGGCCTCGGCGTCAGACGTTGACGCGCTCCTTAGCCACCAAATTGCTATTTAAACTTCTCTACAGGGCTTCTCCCCTTCCAGACTCGAGCACGATGTCGTTCCCCCAGGCTTCATACAAGAACGCCTGAATAATTCTCCTCTTGACGGAGCACGTAATCAGAGACTCTTCCTCTGCTACCAGGAGCTTAAAAACACTGCATCCTGCTTCCACGACGGCTGTTACTCCAGTAAAGTCAACACCCCTGACATGAGCCTCACGCCTTCCTCACAAACTCTTGACATCTCATGTCAAGTCGTTCATGTACACATTCATTCACTGTCCATGCTATTAAACTGTCAAATTTACCCAATTGTTTTACGTATGGATCTTCATGTCTATATTTCTGTGACCTCTTATTTAAGTCAGGTCGTGCAGAATGACTCTCAAGGTAGACTCGTTTTTCAGCTACCTGGATCAAAATATTATATATATATATTATATATATAATATATAATATATATTATATATATATATATATAATATATATATATGTATGTCGTACCTAGTAACCAGAACGCACTTCTCGGCCTTAGCTGTGAGGCTGCATCAGACCCACTTGGCAACAAAACTACATACACATCTTTTATTGCTCTAGTTATCACCTGTAAACTCGCCACACTTGTATTAACAAAACTACAACATACTTTATCACTTAACATGTTTGGTAATAAAATAGGTGTATTTCATGTAAAGGGAGCGGGCATGGCAGTGGCGGTGTGGGTGATCCTGGAGTGTGGTGCAGCCTCCTGGGATGGTGGAGGACGACCTCCAGGCCAAGTGATAGGTCAGGGCCCCCTTGGAGACTGGCATCCTTCAGCTGGTCCATGAAGGAGGCCATCCCCGCCTCCCCGGGCGGACGGAGGCTGTCAAGACCTCTGACTGGTGGAAGCCGCAGGTGTGGGGCTTGGACGACCACCTGCTGGGGCTCATGCGGCCCAAGCTCTGCTTCAGGAGGCTGGGGGGCCCTTGCCCCTGCTGGGGGGTTCTTCTCCAGCCCCGACAACGACGGTCTCAGGGACTGGAGTCCCTGGACCAGGTACCAATCCTAGGGACTTTTCCTCGGCTGGTAATGAGCATCAACAGGGTTAACTACCTCAGACGCCTCCTGCTGGGTTAACCCACTGGACCGCAAACCTCTACCTGCTGATGGTCGTCGTCGTCGTCCTCGGCTGGCTGTACAGGTCGTGCAGGGACATGATCAGCGTCCAGGTGTCGTCACCAGTGACGTCAGTGCTGAGCCCGCTGTCATCAGCGAGGACGTCAGTGTTGGCCCGCTGTCACCCACGACGACAGTGCTGGGCCCGTTGTCACCACGACGACGACAGTGCTGGGCCCGCTGTCACCCACGACGACGACAGTGCTGGGCCCGCTGTCACCCACGACGACGACAGTGTCATCAGCGAGGACGACAGTGTCATCAGCGAGGACGACAGTGTCATCAGCGAGGACGAGAGTGTCATCAGCGAGGACGAGAGTGTCATCAGCGAGGACGAAGTGTCATCAGCGAGGACGAGAGTGTCATCAGCGAGGACGAGAGTGTCATCAGCGAGGACGAGAGTGTCATCAGCGAGGACGAGAGTGTCATCAGCGGAGGACGACAGTGTCATCAGCGAGGACGACAGTGTCATCAGCGAGGACGACAGTGTCATCAGCGAGGACGACAGTGTCATCAGCGAGGACGACAGTGTCATCAGCGAGGACGACAGTGTCATCANAATGTATTCAGTGAAATAAATCTGACTTTTTAAACATTATAATTTAGTTTAGAGAACACTAGTTTCCTAGTAAAGAAAAATGTTCGCCTACCAGAACCCTGAGGTGTTATAATATTAATTTAGAGTGCTGAATAAATCCCAGGCGGAAGGAACCCACAATTGATTACAAGAGTAGTGTTAAACTCCTGTCAGTCACCCTCATCCCGCCAAGATGAGGCAGTGACCCCGATCTCATATTCTAAGTTAACCAGACACACACTAAAAAGTGAAGAGACGATGACGTTTCGGTCCGTCCTGGACCATTCTCAAGTCGATTGTGATGAGGGAACATTGTTGACCAGACCACACACTAGAAGTTGAAGGGACGACGACGTTTCGGTCCGTCCTGGACCATTCTCAAGTCGCTTGTGAATGGTCCAGGACGGACCGAAACGTCGTCGTCCCTTCAACTTCTAGTGTGTGGTCTGGTCAACATACTTCAGCCGTTATTGTGACTCTTCGCGTGATGAGGGAACATTGTTGTTGTAATAGATTCAGCTACTCAGAACAAGTTCCAAGTAGCACGGGCTATGGTGAGCCCGTAGCTTACCTGGCACAGGAGCGGGGCAAGTAGGAAGTGAGGGAACATTGTTACAGATTTAGCTACTCAGGACGAAGTGTCCATGTAGCACGGGCTATGGTGAGCCCGTAAAGTGAGGGATTGATTGATGAAGATTAAGCCACCCAAAGGTGGCACGGGCATAAATAGCCCGTAAGTGGTGGCCCTTTTGAGCCATTACCAGTATCAAGAGCTGATACTGGAGATCTGTGGAGGTGCGACTGCACCCTGCGTGACGGGAGATGTCTCCCGTGAAGTGAGGGAACGAGTTGAAGGCAATAAATAGGCAAGAGGTAAGGAGCAAGGCAAAAGGTATGGAAGGTAAGGTGTAGTAGAGGGGATAGTGACAGGAAAAAGAACAGAGGTAACTGCAGAAGGCCTATTGGCCCATACGATGCAGCTCTTCGTCTCATATTATAAGAGTAGGAAAGAGGTTCAAGGCGAGTCATGTGCTCTCGTGAGGTCGTCAAGAACGGCCTCTATAGGGAGGTGTTCGAAAAATAAACCTCTAAGCCTACCAGAAGACCCACAGAGCTGCAACACTCACGGAAGCCAAACTGTAGTCAATATTATCACTCTTAAAACCACGTAAAACGTTCACTTATTTATTCGGTAACTTTGTGAACGCAATCGGTGCGCACAACGGGTCTAAAACCCCCAGAGTTCTCTAGGTTTCAGGATTGTATCACCAACATGTCCTTTTACAAAGAACGTCGCATTTCGCTCGTATGCGTTAGCGAACTAGAAAATGAAAGCGGCTGGCGAAAGTGACGTTTGTCCCGTTTTCTGTTTTGGGTCCTCTGGTAGGTTAGGAATAGAATAGAACTATCAGGAGAAAGCGCCAAGCCATTACGACCATGTAGCACTGGGAAGGAGTCAGGATAAGGATTTGGGAATAGGATGGGAGGAAGGAATGGTGCCCAACCACTTGGATGGTCGGGGGATTGAACGCCGACCTGCATGAAGTGAGGCCGTCGCTCTACCGTCTAGCCCAAGTGGTAGGTTAGGAGAGGACGCTTTAAATTGACCGTTTTCTTGACGTTGGGAAACTTTAGGATGACGGACAGTGTACAGTGTTCGGGGGCGTCAGTAAGAACACGTCAAGAGTGTTCTTAAAATATAGACGAAGAGCAGAGAGAAAAATCCAGGAAAATAGTTATTTTAGAGCGATAGTTATTGAGAGTCGGGTCTCCAGAATTTTAAATGGCTACGGATAAAATAAAATGGTCATAGAGACGGTCAAGAGTGTTACTAAAAGCATCGCTCAATATATTTGCAATATAAATCACTGAAAAATATTAGCAGTTCAGGGGAAAGCTATTCAAAAGTTGTTGAATATTGAGGGAAAGTTGATAATACAGACCTTTAGGGAGGGAAATACAAGTGGGAGAGCGATGGCTGCTCGTCTCAAGGATTGATGGAAGAACACAAACATCCTACAGAATATAAAAAAAAATTGTGCTTGTTTGGACTGATGAAAATATTCAAGGATTCCAAGAACTCTCCCAGACGAGCACGCTGCACGCATCGTTTTCAAAAAGGCAGATGCACAATGGAAATTCCTTTTTGTTAATTCATAATTTAATTCACTGTGCCGGGGGAGAGACAGCCAGTTCATGTTAGGCTTATATCGAGGTTACTCCTCCCCTAAGCCACTCAGGGTCGAATTACTGGGCCTCCCCTAGATGAAACCTCGTAACAAGCTAGCTAACTCCTTGGGTACCTATTTATTGCTAGGTACAGAGGCTTTAGGTGCTACGAAACTCGTCCAATCATTTCTATCCCACCTGGGATTCGAACCCAGAATTTTCATTTGTGAGTCGAGAACGAATGCGCTTTACTACCGGGATTATTAAAATTGTACTATCGGGAATATTAAAACAACATTTTTTCAAATGTGTCCTGTGAAATTAATACAAAAAAATAAGAACAAAAAAAAAGGTGTGGTGAGGTTATAGACAATGTTTCAAGACATAAGCCACATTATTCCCGGAGCCCGCTACGAGTAGTGTAAATTAGGACAAATTTGAAATAAAGGCGGGAGCGTGTAATGATGATGCCTGGCCCTGTTGTTTGTCCAGGCTGTCATTACACACCTGAGTGGAAGAGTTCAAAAGCCATTCCGGTCCCTCGTGAGCTTCCAGTGTTCCTGTCTTCGCACGCATGACATATTACGTACTCTTGATTTATCAAGAAAACTCCTCTTTCGTAAATTCCGCTAATTCTAATGACCCAACTTTGAGATGTCCTAAGTTGTAATACCTATTATCATCGAGGTCACACTTAGCAAACTGACAAGATGGTTAGGTAAGGTTATCTTATCTTGAGTTATCTTGAGATGATTTCGGGGCTTTAGTGTCCCCGCGGCCCGGTCCTCGACCAGGCCTCCACCCCCAGGAAGCAGCCCGTGACAGCTGACTAACACCCACGTACCTATTTTACTGCTAGGTAACAGAGGCATAGGGTGAAAGAAACTCTGCCCATTGTTTCTCGCCGGCGCCCGGGATCGAACCCGGGACCACAGGATCACAAGTCCAGTGTGCTGTCCGTTCGGCCGACCGGCTCCCCGGTGCATGGGGTCACCTTGAAAATAGGGACAAACTGAGAAACATTGACCAAGTTGTATCATGATGTACACTATATCCAGCGTCACCTACATAGTCTGACCAGTACTTGACACTATGTGTGTGCAGGTTCAAACTCTCACTGAGAACCAGACTACTCTAACGCCCTTTGTCTGAACAGGAATTTCGTAACGTGATTTGTTCAAATCGCACCTCTGTAAATGCTTCAACAACGTATCATAAATACAAATAATTGCAAACTGAACCTAACCAAACCCAGGCATAACCCATACAATTATAATATATAGTAATAATAATTTATATTTGTAACAAAAATGTCATTGTTTTCATAAATAATAATTTATGCCAATGCGTCTTTTGGGGAAGACTTACGTATAGCGCCAAGCCATTATGAATATATATCACTTGGAAGGGATCAGTCTAAGGATTTAGGATGGGACGGAAGGGAAGGAATGGTGCCCAACCACTTGGATGGTCGGGGATTGAACGCCGACCAGCATCAAGCCAGACCGTCGCTCTACCGTCCAGCCCAAGTGGTTGGTTGAGAGGGGGATGATGAAGGTGATGATTGGTCCAACTTGAGCAACATCGAGTACCAGAGTGTGATATAATGTAAGTTGGGACGCGGATTGCCTCTGTAATACATAGAGGTGATTATGTAAGGGGGAAGAGGGTGCTAGGTTTGATAGGGAATTAGAGACGAGATTAGCATGGCACTTAAGGGAAATTATTGACAATAATTGGGAATGAACGGTAATTGGATATTTAGGAGGGAGAACGAGCCGAGGGACAGGTTGAAATACTTGTATAGTGTTGTAAAGAGTTGTATTTAGTGATACACAGTTGTGTGTTGTCAACGTATATATATATATATATATAATATATATATATATATATATATATATTATATATATATATATATATATATATATATATATATATCAATGGGGTTGGAGAGGTTGGCTCGGGGCACACGTGGACACGAACAGGTTATAGAGGCTGTAATACATTTCATAATTTATTAGGTTAAATACAATATTTAGACATGTTTTCTCCATGTGCCAAATCCCGGTGAAAGGAAGTCATTAACCCTTCCTGGTTACAGCGGTCAGGCTGCTGCTCATCAACGCCATTCCTGGTCCATCCACGGACACTGACGGGTCCATTTATCCTAGGCCATAATGGGTCATGCCCTGGACCATAACCGGTCCACACACTGGTCCTTAACCGGTCCACACAGCTTAATACTAACACCCTAACCCCCGAACCTAGAACCTCTCAAGAACCTCAGGGTCATTCTGTCTTCACAGTCACCTACTCACTCTCATCCATCACAGTTCGACTCTAACACTGTTGATTAGGGACAGTGTTAGAGCTAGGAATGGGAGCCAGGGATGGGAGCTAGGGATGGGAGCCAGGCCAGTCCCTAGCTCGTAGAACCACCTCGTGCTTGATCCTCGAGGGACATTTCTGCACTTGAATCTCCCCGTGACTACCCTCCCCTCCACGTGACCACCAACCCCGTCACTCCCTGTGGCTGTATTGCACTCTTTGTGGCTGTATTGCACTCTTTGTGGCTGTATTGCACTCCCTGTGGCTGTATTGCACTCCCTGTGGCTGTATTGCACTCCCTGTGGCTGTATTGCACTCTCAGTCATTTATTCTTACACTCCCACTTGAAAGACTTGAAAAAGAGTGTCAGCTAAAAATATAATATTAGGTTAGGATGGTGGTGGTTGAGGAGGCAAGTGGACGCCATCAACTGGAATAGAGTCTCTTGACGGAATAACGTGAGAGAGAATTATGAATTGAAGGGAACTGGAATTAGGTTACAGGAATGGGGTTATTTACAGCACCGGGGTTATGAGAGAGAGAATGGGAGGGACGCAATATAGTCGACTAGATATGCAAATGAGGACAGGTAAGGTAGGGGCTGTGACGTGAATCAATGCCTGGCAAGGTCCAGGTACTGGAATAGAACATTAGAGAAGTATAAGAGTTACGCTGACACGATGAAGTGTGCGGGAGACATCTCCTGTCCACGAGGGCAAGTAGCACGGGCTCACCATAGCCCGTGCTTCTTGCCCCGCTCCTGTGCCAGGTAAGTTACGGGCTCACCATAGCCCGTGCTTCTTGCCCAGCTCCTGTGCCAGGTAAGTTACGGGCTCACCATAGCCCGTGCTACTTGCCCCGCTCCTGTGCCAGGTAAGTTACGGGCTCACCATAGGCCGTGCTACTTGCCCCGCTCCTGTGCCAGGTAAGTTACGGGCTCACCATAGCCCGTGCTTCTTGCCCAGCTCCTGTGCCAGGTAAGTTACGGGCTCACCATAGCCCGTGCTACTTGCCCCGCTCCTGTGCCAGGTAAGTTACGGGCTCACCATAGGCCGTGCTACTTGCCCCGCTCCTGTGCCAGGTAAGTTACGGGCTCACCATAGCCCGTGCTTCTTGCCCAGCTCCTGTGCCAGGTAAGTTACGGGCTCACCATAGCCCGTGCTACTTGGAACTTGTTCCGAGTAGCTGAATCTATAACAACAACAACGACGATGAAGTGTGAGTATTCTACTACTGGTTGCACCGTAAGCTAAAACATTATTAGCGTTATTTAGCCGTAAAGATACGCGCGCCTGGGGGGGAGACACAGTAGGTGATTGCTGTATTCGTAGGACAGCTGGGTTTCTTTCCTCTAATCGCAACCGGGAATCCAGGGTTCGATTCTCGGGCGGGACGGAAATGGTTGGAGTCGTTTCCTTTTACCTAATACGTCTGTTCACTTACCAGTAAATAGGTACCCGGCAGTTAGACAACTTGTGTGTATATGTGTAATATATATATATATATATATATATATATATGCGGAAAATCCACAGAGAAAAATGAAAGGAGGTAACGTTTGAGTCTGGTTTGACAAAGCTTTAACAAAGTCGAAACGTTACCTCCTTTCATTTTTCTCTGTGGATTTTCCGCATAAAATGATCAGTGTTTTGTGATCGTCAATTGCATTAATGGATACCACGTGCCAGTTTCTAGCCTTCTCCTCTCTCTACCCTTCCCTTAACCTTTTGTTACTAAACTGCGTTCTGCTTTAGTGAAATCTCATTCCCTAAAACTTCGTCTTCGCTTTCTTCGAAAATGCCTCAGTGAACAAGTGCTTCCCCGTTCATTATTACCCAACAGCGTTCTTAAATTGTCAGATCAGCCGTTTGATGAGATACCCCGCATAGTGCTTATAAAAAACATCGATTTACTTAAATTTGAAGTTCGTGAATGTTTTAAAGTGGTGAATAAATGTAAGTACGCTTTTCTCCAAGCCATTCCGCCTGAGTGGAACCGTTGTTTGATGGATTACTGTTATACTACTCTGAGGTCTACCTGCAGAAAGGTGAGTACTAAACTTGATTTCAAATTAAAGAACCTTATTCAACGAAGTGACTGGAATAAACACTCTAACCAGGAGTTTGTTATAAACCTCTCAGATAGACAGCTTGATAATGACACGATTACTGCATTAGGATATGGTCTGAGCTTTGCCACATCTAATGGAACAGTCAATTATGTAGATATTGCCAAAGGTTTCTGCAATCTTGAAAAGTATAGTAATGTCTCAGTTGAAGATATTAATGTGTGCAAAGGGATGATGTATGGTGTTTTACTTAACAATTCTGTTCCTAACTGTCCAAGTCGATTTGTTCATGCGTTCAAAAATCTCAAAAAAGATAGTTCATTACATATTACCAAGGCTGATAAGTCAAATGCAGTAGTTATTATGAATAAAGATGACTATGTCCGAAAAATGGAGTTACTCCTGGAAGACAGGGATACTTATCTATTGATTAATAGAGATCCTACTGAAAAAGTGATTGCACATTTTAACAAATCTCTTAAAACTGTGTGTAAAGGTGATAAAGAGTTGATATCTAGGCTAATAAGTCGATCCCCCTCTCTTCCTTACATGTATGGTCTTATAAAAACTCATAAGCCAAATAATCCGGCAAGGCCGATAATTAGTTCAATTGGTTCGGCGGCTTATAAACTTTCTAAGTGGTTAGTCAAGGTTTTGTCCCCAATAGTTGGTACTATTTCCAACTCACACTTGACAAACAATGTGGACTTAGTTAATAAGCTATCCACACTGAATTTAAATTTTGATTTTAAACTAATAAGTTTCGATGTGACCTCTTTATTCACTAAAGTACCCGTTGATGACCTGTTAGAATTTCTACGTGAGGAACTGCCTAAATATAATTTGAACTTGCAGACCAATAAAGTATTAGAACTTATCAAATTGTGTATAAAAGACAATTATTTTAGTTTTAATGGAAAATTTTTCAAACAAACATTTGGAATGGCGATGGGCAATCCTCTTTCCCCCGTTTTAAGTAATTTGTATATGGAATTCTTCGAAACAAAAATCTTATCCAGTATTATCCCGGCTAATGTAGTTTGGTTTAGGTATGTTGATGATATTTTGTGTTTATGGCCGTGTGACAAAGACCATATAGTTTTTCTTAATGAACTCAATTCTTTGGTACCTTCAATAAAATTCACTTGTGAGACTGAGGTGAATGGTATGCTTCCGTTTTTGGACATTATGATTCATAGAGTCACTAGAAAGTTCAAATTTAATGTGTATAGGAAACCTACCAACGTGGGGTCGTATGTTCATTTTTATTCGAATCATCATAGTAAAGTTAAACGGGCAGTATTTTCAGGAATGTTTCTACGAGCTTTGAGGGTGTGCAGCCCTGAGTTTTTTGATGAAGAGATTGCTATAATATATGAAATCGGGAAGAGTTTACAATATCCTAAGAGGTTTTTGGATTTCTCGTTTGAACAAGCCAAGCGTACGTTTTATAATCACATCCCTAAGGCGAAACCAGAAATTATTAACTCATTGGTTGTACCTTATGCGAGTGGACTTGAAAAATTGTCTTTGATTTTTAAGAAACTTAATATAAATTTGGTGTTCACTAATAGTACGATCAAATCCAATTTAATAAAAAACTCCCCTGATACAGCAGGTTGCGTGTATTCAATTCCCTGCAATGATTGTGATTCTGTGTACCTTGGACAAACAGGAAAGTCCTTACAATTGCGGTTGTCACAACATGCTTATAGTATTAGAACTGCCCAAACGTCTAATGCATTGTATCTACATACGAATTTATGCGATCACAATATTAACTGGAATGGTGCAAAAAGCATTACCAATTGTGGGGATTTCGTGGAACGGAATTTGATTGAGTCTGCTCTAATCAGTCAGTGTCCAAATCTTCTTAATGTTAGTACTGGAATGTACAAACTTGATCCATTTTTAAGTTATAATATTGCACAACAGTTTAAGAAAAAACTGTAATTGTTAGAGAGGCTTACAATGTCTCATTATAATTTTATATTTATATATTCATTTATTGCATGTTCATGAGGCTTTTCTTTAATCTTTCATCCTTTTTCTCTGACCGCTTAATCCTCTTTGACCATTCTAAGCTAAGCTTTACCTGTCTCTGGTTAATTCTTTCCCTAGGGTTGGGTTGGTCAGGTGTCGGCCTATATATCCTCCCAATTCCCTTCCTCTTGTCAGTCTGGTTTGACAAAGGCTTTAACAAAGTCGAAACGTTACCTCCTTTCATTTTTCTCTGTGGATTTTCCGCATAAAATGATCAGTGTTTTGTGATCGTCAATTGCATATATATATATATATATATATATATATATATATATATATATATATATATATATATATATATATATATATATATATATATATAATGCTTCCTGTTCCCGACAAAACAAATTAGCATTCACTCTCACTTATTATCTTCGTGAGGTGTGGAGGCTGTGTCGCCACTCTCACCGTCATGTTATAGTGAACATCACCAGTACTCTCACCGTCATGTTATAGTGAACACCACCAGTACTCTCACCGTCATGTTATAGTGAACATCACCAGTACTCTCACCGTCATGTTATAGTGAACATCACCAGTACTCTCACCGTCATGTTATAGTGAACATCACCAGTACTCTCACCGTCATGTTATAGTGAACATCACCAGTACTCTCACCGTCATGTTATAGTGAACATCACCAGTACTCTCACCGTCATGTTATAGTGAACATCACCAGTACTCTCACCGTCATGTTATAGTGAACATCACCAGTACTCTCACCGTCATGTTATAGTGAACATCACCAGTACTCTCACCGTCATGTTATAGTGAACATCACCAGTACTCTCACCGTCATGTTATAGTGAACATCACCAGTACTCTCACCGTCATGTTATAGTGAACACCACCAGTACTCTCACCGTCATGTTATAGTGAACACCACCAGTACTCTCACCGTCATGTTATAGTGAACACCACCAGTACTCTCACAGTCATGTTATAGTGAACATCACCAGTACTCTCACCGTCATGTTATAGTGAACACCACCAGTACTCTCACCGTCATGTTATATTGAACACCACCAGTACTCTCACCGTCATGTTATAGTGAACATCACCAGTACTCTCACCGTCATGTTATAGTGAACATCACCAGTACTCTCACCGCCGGGAGCACTCCGCTTATTAATCACGCCAGCTAACTTGTTATTGTTACCTGTATTTCACTAAATAATATTTTATTTTACTGTAGAGACAAACTTTTTCAGTCACATAATATTTATACTTAATTTGATATATAATTTTATATAATACTTGATTTGATATATAAATGGAATTTCTTTGCAATTCCATAGTAGCTAGATAAAAAAATAATTCTTTAATTTTAATTTAATTGAAAATGTTTTTAATTTCTCCTTCACTTAGTCAACATTTCAGTTTAAAAAATCCTTTGATTTTAATTTATTTTTATATTGTTATAAAAAAATAAAGAACGTTTTTACATATTAAAATCAAATCAAATCCGTCCGTTTCTCGCGAACAAATTTATTTGCATTTAATTTCAAATTATATTTAATTGATAATTCTTTATTTTTGTCATAGATAAAACTTGTCAATGTATTATATATAAACACATATTCCACTTTCAACTGAAATTTACACACAACAACGTCCACAACCCTTCAGTGGTAACTGTTGTGCTAGAGCAACGATTGCAGGTTGCAACACACTCAAGGTGTCCACAACACTCAAGGTGTCCCCAACGCACTCAAGGTGTCCCCAACGCACTCAAGGTGTCCACAACGCACTCAAGGTGTCCACAACGCACTCAAGGTGTCCACAACGCACTCAAGGTGTCCACAACGCACTCAAGGTGTCCCCAACACACAAGGTGCAGGACCTGATGGTAGTGGGGGCGTGTTGGCGAGGTCGGTCTTGGACCTACTTTAAGTTGGTCCTGGGTAACAAAGTCTCTGCCGACCGGTCCCTGACCTGACCTGACCTGACCTGGTCTGGTCATCCAGGCTGTTCGTCGCTGCAACCTGCAGTCTGACGTGGTACCTAATCACTGGGACTGGATGGAACAGCAACGGTCTCGCTTCCTGTAGGTCGGCGTTCGAATCCCCAACCGTCGAAGTGGTTAGGCACCATTCCTTTCCTCCATCTTGTCCTAAATCCTTATCTCCCATATCGTCTGAAGTGTACTATAGTCGTACTGGTTTAGCGCTTTCTCCTGATAATTCCCTTACCTTGCAGTCTGACAAATGCATCACAGCCCGATTGATCAGAAATCCTTAAAAGTTTACTAAGTTCTCTTTTGGGCACAGTGAGAGATCTGATAACTATTCCGTTATGTTTAGCAGAATTCTTGAGAATTCTCTCTTAACGTACCTATGATTAAATGTAAAAGAAAAAGATGATCTGCAGAGACAAACGTCACTTCTGGGTGGAAAAATGGCAAGGTTTAACATTGAGATGTAGACACTCCTTAATCTGGGAAGATCAAATTGTGTGGGAGACGTTGGAGTGGTTGTTAGCAGCGCCCTGAGGCCAAGATATCAACGCATCATTGTACAAAATATGATGTTGGGATTTATAATAAGAATCGTCAACCATAGAAGCACGACTGTCACCCTTAGCTGCGTCCAGCACCGGTGATGCCCCATTTCAGAGGTCCTCGACTGTTCAACGAGTATAAGAAATATTGCCGGAACAACCGTGGACATCTTCAAGAGAAAACTGGATTGTTATCTTCAAGAAGTGCCGGACCAACCGGGCTGTGGTGGATATGTGGGCCTATTGGACCAACCTTTTACAAGTCTGGCTCCGGGCCAGAATTTGGGTGTGGAAGAACTTCCAGAACCCAATCCAGGTACAGGTACTTGGACTACGCGGTATATCAAACTGTACTTGCCAGACACACTCAGAACACGGGGGTATATAATCGAGGTTTTCAAGTGTGTTCGGGGAAAACAATGGGTGCTAAAAACAGTGTTCTGAAACGTTCAGAAAAAGAACAGTACGCACATGGCGTACAAGCTAGAAACGTTTAACCTGAAGAGGGATACAGGGATGTACGGGCTTCGGAATAACATTGTGGGTGAATGGATTGGGCTGTCAGCTATCCATGTTGAGTTTCAGAGATTTCGAGAATAGACTGGTTAGGTATATGCGTGTGTATGTTACAACAACCCGTCCTCTCAACTAATAGGCCATGTTTTTATGGTCGGGGACTGAACGTCGACCTGCAAGATGCTAAACCATCTCTGTCGTCCAGTCGTGAAGGCATTAACAGCCTTATATTGTTAGATCTGTTTACCTTCTATACTCACAAACATCATTTATCGCCTCTCTCCACCTCTCCTCGGTCCCGCCTCTCACATGGCCTGCGAGCCCGTGTTTGTACCAGTATGTGTTCACAACCCGGGTTCGATTACCGAAAAAAATAAAAATATGCAATTAGGTACGTTTTCTTACTTCCGATGTGTCTGTTCACTTTGCAGTACATAGTTATCCGGGAATTACCCAACTGTTGTGGGCTGCATCTTGTGGAATGGCCAGTAACTGGCAAGGAAGATCTTGACAAGCAGTACAACCTTACGACCCAGCTTAAGAGCTTTCCCTTCCCATAGCTGATTTTAAGTCTTTTCTTATCAACTTCTCCCGTCGCAAACCTCTCATTGGTGAACAAGGACCAACAGTTAAGGACTGCTGTCCAATCAATCCTCCCTGTCAGGGGCTCGAACACAGACGATATCACAGGCGAGGCGCGTGACTGCTGAGAAACTGTAAACATGATAAGCACAGGAAGCGTTCACACATACACCAGTTTACCACCATATATACTTTTCGCCATAAGTACCAAAAATGAGCAGGAGACAGGAGAATAAATCGCCATCATTCAGGGGAAAAATGGGTGTATATTAGTTGGAAGACGAAAGGCATTAGGAGACGTACAAGGCTTCTCAAAGGGGGGAAAAACCCTTCGTCCAGGGGGAATGTCACGAGCAAATGGGCCACCATCTGCGAAGATGGGAACGTGGGGGGACCCGTGTTCCAAGACTCGCGGAGGACCACCGGAAGATGCGGACATGGGGGACCCGTGTTCCAAGACTCGCGGAGGATCACCGGAAGATAAGGACATGGGGGACCCGTGTTCCAAGACTCGCGGAGGACCACCGGAAGATGCGGACATGGGGGACCCGTGTCCCAAGACTCGCGGAGGATCACCGGAAGATAAGGACATGGGGGACCCGTGTCCCAAGACTCGCGGGGGATCACCGGAAGATACGGACATGGGGGACCCGTGTCCCAAGACTCGCGGGGGATCACCGGAAGATAAGGACATGGGGGACCCGTGTTCCAAGACTCGCGGGGGACCACCGGAAGATAAGGACATGGGGGACCCGTGTCCCAAGACTCGCGGGGGATCACCGGAAGATAAGGACATGGGGGACCCGTGTTCCAAGACTCGCGGTGGATCACCGGAAGATAAGGACATGGGGGACCCGTGTTCCAAGACTCGCGGGGGACCACCGGAAGATAAGGACATGGGGGACCCGTGTCCCAAGACTCGCGGTGGATCACCGGAAGATAAGGACATGGGGGACCAGTGTTCCAAGACTCGCGGAGGATCACCGGAAGATACGGACATGGGGGACCCGTGTCCCAAGACTCGCGGGGGATCACCGGAAGATAAGGACATGGGGGACCCGTGTTCCAAGACTCGCGGGGGACCACCGGAAGATAAGGACATGGGGGACCAGTGTTCCAAGACTCGCGGGGGACCACCGGAAGATAAGGACATGGGGGACCCGTGTCCCAAGACTCGCGGGGGACCACCGGAAGATGCGGACATGGGGGACCAGTGTCCCAAGACTCGCGGGGGACCACCGGAAGATGCGGACATGGGGGACCAGTGTCCCAAGACTCGCGGGGGACCACCGGAAGATGCGGACATGGGGGACCAGTGTTCCAAGACTCGCGGGGGACCACCAGGAACATGGTATACAAAGTGGATCAGATCACGGACGCTGATAGGTACTGATAGGTATAGGTACACTTAAAAAAAATACGGAAATTTTATGATGTTATTGTATGAATATAAGTCAATTCAAGTGTAAATATCGCCATTGGTTCCCAGATGGTTATTACCCAGACATAACTACCCAGGCCAGCGAGACCTCTTCTCTAACCTTACCAATTACCAGTCTCCGTGGTGTAGTGGTAAGACACTCGCCTGGTGTTCCGCGAGCGCTTTGTCAGGGGTTCGTATCCTGGCCGGGGAGGATTTACTGGGCGCAAATCCTTAACTGTAGCCTCTGTTTAACTCAACAGTAAAATGTGTACTTGTAACAACGATTCTTCGCGGCGGGATCGTATTCCAGGGACCTGCCCGAAACGCTACGCGTACTAGTGGCTGTACAAGAATGTAACAACTCTTGTATATATCTAAAAAAACCTGCGGGGTGTTCAAACGGCTTTGAAAATGGTTTTAAAAAACGAACGATTATAAAAAAATTAAAAAAAAACGAACTATTATTTAAAAAATTTTTTTAAAAAGGAACTATTATTATAAAAGAAAAATGTATAAACGATAAATGCCTAAACCTCAATATAAAAGTAATTAAAGTTTTGATTAGATATATTAGTCAAAGACATTTTGAAACCTTAGAGAAATGAAACATCGTGATGCCACCTCATATTAGAAATGACGAAAGTCATGAATACGAAGAACAACAATAGCAGAAAGAACAGCAAGAACATGCACGAGGCAGTAGCACATCGCCCCTGAGCCTGTATACGTCTGCCCACGACCCTGAGTCCCCGTAACATTGTCATCTCCAGAAGGTGAAGGGACGACGACGTTTCGGTCCGTCCTGGACCAATCTCAAGTCGATTGTGATGAGGAAGTAGAGACAGTAGATTGTCATCTTTCCTGTAAGGCCAGACGCGCGCGCTTTAAAAGTTATCGAAAACGCAAAATCGAGTGAAAAATAAAACATTCAAAATAAAATAAAACCAATATGACAATTAAAAAAAATTGGATTGAGAGATCACCGAGTACTGGTTTTGCGAAAGGATATTATCTTTCATACGATGATTGCAGTTCTGGAAGAAACTTTTGCGGAAGACAGAGAGAAACCTCATAAAAGCTTCCATGGGACCCTCGAGAGTTTGCTAACAAACTGTACTTGACATTCAGATACAAATGGGCTCAACCGAGTCGGGCCCAATAGCCAGGCCCAACATCATTGGTCCTAACGGAGTCAGACCCAACAGAGTCGCCCCCAGTACAGTTGTGTAAGGAGAAACAAGCAAAACAAGACTCCAAACCCTGTCAATATAATAAATGAAGTATTTGTAAATATGGGATATCACGAAGAGCAAATAGATTCTCCCAATAAAGTGTAGAAATATTCATAGTACAGGTAAATGTTCCAAAATGTTCACATGTTTCCACCCAGAATTCGTTAAGAATTCATTAAATAAGAAAGAATGCTTTAACAGAGACTGCCCAGGTTTTCATATAAGAGGAACCAGATAAATTAAAAAACAAAAAATTATGAAAACAGCCACGTCTACATACCAGGGATTTTTTGTTTTAGCAAGATGAAGAGGAGGAGAATGGTAAAAAAAGTCAAAACTCTAATAATGTCACAATCCCTACTAGAACTACAGATATTAACACTAAATATAACACCCAGCACTTTCACAAATACGATATCATTCGTATTTGCCTTCATTAAGAGCATAAAAACATACAGTTCAAAGTCCACTTTAAAGCTGATCTTTCAAATGAGGAGAAAGCACTGTGTACAGCCCTAACTGAAACTCATACAAAGGATCTGTGTGATAGTGAAATATGGATATAGGAGTACAATCCCTTCAGATGTGACAGGAATCACAGGTTACAGGTTGGGGTCAACATGAACATCAAAGACACAATCATCTGCACTGAGCTGCTGAGCCCCACAAATAATATGGTGGAAGTGCTGATAATCAAAACAGATATCCTAAATGTGGTTATTGTCCCTGTATGTAAGTCCCTAGAGGCAAATTTTCCGCAGTTTAAAGATCAGTTAATGAATAGAATACTGCATAAAAGAACTCACAAACCCAGCCTCAAACATCATCTTACTTGGGGACTTCAACCTATGGCACCTAAAAATAAAGTAGCAAATACAGTTAATCAGAGAGAAGTCCTGGAAGTAATCCAAATGAATATTCACAGATAAATGACCTCTTAAGTATTATGATAGATTTACTATAAGCCAGCAAATAGTAGAACCGGCAACAATAGAAAACACATATTAGACCATATTTTCACAAATAACGATAAACTGTTCACGAACATAATGATTACAATTTCATCTCTCTCAGATCACAACTTAACTGAAGTTCAAATTAAGAAGCATGGGCAATAGACCTGGACAGCCAGTCCCAAATTCTAGAGGAGAATTCTGAAATTCAGTTTTAATTATAAACAGATGAACTGGGAGCTAATAATTCAATAGTCTAAGAAATAAGCTGGCCAGAACAGCTAGAAAATGCAACCCTAATATCAATACCTCGAAAAAAATAGGCTCAATAACTCTAGAAATATCCATAAGCTACATTTAAACCTGAGAAAGAGAAAAGGGAAAATTATGCAAATTTTCTTGTCAATGAATGACAAGAACGACATTGCCTCTATTGGTGAAGAAATCAAATCGCGGAACAACTTGAACGCGCCACCTTATCCCAGAACAAGTATATGTAAATATGGGAAATATGGTTTCTAAATAGGAACTAGAAACCATATCGCTGAAGCTACAAGAATCATATACAAAGATGGCAACAAAGAAATATGTGAAATACTGAAGATACAGTACAATACTGAAGATACAGTACAGTACTATTTTTAGTGAACTAAACACACTGGGGATCGATACCCCGAACTTCATGACTGTGATACATCAAATTATGTGTCAGATCTTCGCTTAAACCCTACAAGACTTCATTTGAAGTCCCCATAGACAGTATGGCTATACACTCTGCACCAAGCCCAGATTCATGCAATTCCATAATCAATAATTTAAAAAAAACTATCACAGGCCCTAAATATTATTCGGAGACGGAGCCTAGATACTGATGTTATCCCCGACATGCTTAAAACAGCGAAGATAGCACCACACCATGAAAGAGGAAATAGAGCATAAACAATGTTATATTGATAGTATTAACACAACACATCATAAAAATCTTTTAAAAGTGCTAAGAAGTAAGATCACAAAACACATGCATCACAGAGTCTACGTGAACCTGGACAATATGGGTTCAGAACAGGGTGCTTTACTCACTCACAACTACTACCTTGCTCCACTACTTTTTCTCATCCTCAAGTGGGATATTGACAGGAAACAAACGATAGAACTGTATCATCCTTCGGAAATAACACTAGAATTTTTATGAGTAGACAATATAGAGAACACTGCAAACCTCCAAATTGATGTAAATCAAGTTTTTCAATGGACCACAGAAAACATTATAATTAATGAGGACAAGTTCCAACTCCTGCGCTATGGAAAAAACGGAAACCATATATAAAATGCAATCAAATAACGCTATAGAACGAAAAGCAATACAAAAGATTTAGGAGTAATCATGCCAGAAGCTCTTACATAAATTGTATTTGAACAACGAATATTACAAAATGACGGAGAGGACTATGGATTCCCAATTACCAGACGGTCCTAAATATGTTAGCAACTAGGTGAAGTATTCAAGGGGGTACATGTGCAGGTTTTCAAAGGAGAGAGGCGGGGTTAATAAAGAATCTCGCCGCGATGGCCAACAGATCATTCACTTTCCTTATTACTGTGCAATTAGATCTGGGAACAGCCAGCAGCCGGTCCATGACAGCACTCTGGCGACGGTCTTATGCACTTTCAACCCCCTCCACGCCAAACCCCTCCAACCTCCCCTCCAACCCCCTCCCACAAAGCGAGATAATTATTCCTTAAGTTCGTGAGGCAATTACAAGCCCCCTTAACAAGTCCCATCACGTCCAACGAGCGAGACATGTCTGAGCATGTCTCCCCAGACATCAGTCGGGAACTAACACAAACTTGAGTTGTCAAATTATCTCGTCACTGCCAATCCCCAGATGCTTGCACACACCGCAGTAGTCGTTCACGTTGAACTACGCACGTTCACGAGTTGTTACGTTCGTACACATCACACACACACACATGAACGGGTGCTGCCGGGAGATGGAGATGCTGCTAATGGAATTGGCATTTAAGAAATGCATTACAAGGTGCTCAAACACTCCTCCACTTTCGTTATTAGTGTGCAATTCCTTACACTTACACACACACACACACACACACACACACACACACACACACACACACACACACACACACACACACACACACACACACACGCGCGTAAATTATCTCCCAGAAGGAATTGACTCGTTCCTCTCAATGTTTGCTGACGATGCAAAAATTATGAGGAGGATCAAGACAGAGGAAGATAGTATGAGGCTACAAGATGACCTAGACAGACTGAAGGAATGGTCCAACAAATGGCTACTAAGTTCAACCCAAGTAAATGTAAGGTAATGAAACTACGTGGAGGAAATAGGAGGCCAGACACAGGATACCGAATGGGAGATGAGGTCCTTTACGAAACGGGTAGAGAAAAAGATCTAGGAGTTGATATCACACCAAACCTGTCTCCTGAAGCCCACATCAATAGAATAACATCAACGGCGTATGCGAGGCTGGCTAACATCAGAACTGCTTTCAGAAACCTATGTAAGGAATCTTTCAGAACCTTGTATACCACATATGTAAGGCCAATCCTGGAGTATGTGGCCCCTGCATGGAGCCCGTACCTTGTCAAGCACAAGACGAAGCTGGAAAAAGTTCAGAGGTATGCCACTAGGCTAGTCCCAGAACTAAGAGGCATGAGTTATGAGGAAAGCCTGCGTGAACTGCACCTCACGTCGCTGGAAGACAGAAGAGCTCGGGGAGTCATAATCACCACATACAAAATTCTCAGGGGAATTGACACGGTAGACAAGGCTGGATTATTTAACACGGGTGGTACAAGCACAAGGGGACACAGGTGGAAGCCGAGTACCCAAATGAGCCACAGACACATTAGAAAGAACTTTTCTTGTGTCAGAGTAGTTAGTAAATGAAATGCACTACGAAGTGATGTGGTGGAGGCTGACTCCATACACAGTTTCAAATGTAGATATAATAGAGCCCAGTAGGCTCAGGAATCTGTACACCAGTTGATTGACAGTTGAGAGGCGGGACCAAAGAGCCAGAGCTTAACCCCGGCAAGCACAACTAAGTGAGTACACACGCAATTCGAGTATTACACTATTCACAAATGGAAAAAAAAGTTAGGAAGATTTCACCAGTGGAGAGTAAGCAGGGCCAGGGTTGCTGACCCCTGGCACGAGCGGCTGCTCCACCAGTCTTTACACAACACAAACACACTAACATCTTGAGGGCTGACTGCCTAAACAAATTAATATATCGCATCCTGAGAAAGAAAACAAGACAAATAAACACTTGGCATGGCTCTATGCTGGAGCCAACTCACAATTTTTCACTATAAACTATAATTTGAGACAAAGCTCAACCTCCGCAAGCACAATTAGGTGAGTACTATAAACAATAATGCGTTTAACCTATACAGCCGGCGGGTATCCTGTGGAGTTTACAGTTTCGGTAAACTCAGTTGGTACCCATGGTTATAAATTGGTGGGAATATGGGGCCAGATTCACGAAGCAGTTACGCAAGCACTTACGAACGTGTACATCTTTCCTCAATGTTTGACGGCTTTAGTTACATTTATTAAACAGTTTACAAGCATGAAAACTTGCCAATCAACTGTTGTTATTGTTATAAACAGCCTCCTGGTGCTTCGGAGCTCATTAACTGTATAATAATCGTAAACAAAGCCGGCTAAGATTGAGAAAAGATGTACAGGTTCATAAGTGCTTGCGTAACTGCTTCGTGAATCCGGCCCATGGTTAGGACAGATGCGAGACCAATCTTAACTTTCCTTTTTCAATTTGTGTTATCTGTGAACCGCACAGCATTTCTCTCTACCATCTAGAACCAATCAAGCGTACCTAAAGTCATAGTTAGCTAGAGATTGCTTGTTTTAACTCATTTACAATTATTTTGCATTCTGTTAGTATTTTGTTTGCTAATCTGCGTAAGGAAAATGGAGGCTTACAGAACTATTCTACAGCTTATATCGAGCTAGAAGAATATTTTTTTATGGATGTTATAGACTATTAATTAAGTCTGGTGATAATCTATTTGAAGAATTTTAGCAATGAGTCTTGCAATATTCAATGTTGCTAGAATATTGATGAATATTTAGCAATATTCATATCCATTACATTATTCTATCATTATAGGACGTTCCATTATGTTTATTTGTGACCAGATACCATTACCAGTGACCAGATACCATTACCAGTGACTAGATACCATTACCAGAGACCAGATACCATTACCAGAGACCAGATACCATTACCAGAGACCAGATACCATTACCAGTGACCTGATACCATTACCAGTGACCTGATACCATTACCAGCGACCATTATTGAATTATCTGTGTTTTTTATGCACTTGTATAGCAAGGTGCGGACTGAATTTATTTTTGTATCATCTTTATTGATGGATACATGTTTTTATTTTGTTTATTTTTTTTACTGAATTTGTTTCTAGAAGTATATATATATTTTCCTTAATGTATGCCAGAAAATTGGCCAAATTCTCATTTCAGGTAAATATTTGTACAATTTCAGCATATAAAATTATTATACAAATAGCCTATTAAATAAAACTTAATATGACCAGCAAAAATTTGGTAAAATACAGGATGTGGCCGTCGTGCTGTATGGTTTGGTGACCCCCCCCCCTGTAATCGAAAGTTATAACATGGTTATCTTACCTCACTTGTAGTTATCTTACTACCTTGTAGTGTCTGCTGTTTAGATCACAGAACCCGTTTTCGTTGGCTCCCGGCAAACACACACCGAAACTACGACGTTGGTACAACGTTCGAACAAGTTTTAGCACCTCCTAACCAGTTATAACAACCAATATAGCAAGTTGTAACAACGTTCTAATACGTCATAAACACGTTAAGCCAAGATGTAACAACTTTATTACAAGTTGTAACAAGCGGAAAATAGAGACAGTTTCGGTTTGTGTTTCCAGGGCTGCTGCTTCGTGGCAAATACACTTGTATACAAGGTAGACTGAGGCAGACGTGCACTTCGATAACGAGGTGATGTGGTTGAAGGCTGTGTCTCTGGCAGTGGGGATCACCAGCCTGACTTTTCACGCACGAAGAGCACCTACATAGCGAGGCTATCGTAATCACGAGATGTTTGTGTTGTTCAAGAGAGAACTTGACAAACACCTTCAAAGGATAGCCGATCAACTAGGCTGTGTCTCATACGTCAGGCTGCGAGCAGCCGCGTCCAACAGCCTGGTTGACCAGTCCAGCAACGAGGAGGCCTGGTCGACGACCGGGCCGCGGGGTTGCTAAGCCCCGAAATCATCTCAGGGTAACCTCAAGGTAAGGAATGGTTCCAAGCAGTTTTTGTAATTTATTTCTCCACGTGAGAGCTTTCCCAATTGGATTGCTTATTGGTTTTTGACTGGGTTGGTCTGGCCACAGGATAGCAAGGAAGTTCCACTTCATGCAATGCATTCCATGAAGTGTTAGTTATGAACCCAGGCTTAATCTCCATGACTATCGGTATGATTTCTTTCAACAGGTAACTAGACACCGTGGAGGATAATGGTATGAAGGCTGGAATGACAATGTGGGTAGCTGTGTGGACACCAAGGCCACCAAACCAGACATGAGACTGGCTTGTTTTTACTTTGAACAATCAAGAGGAAGGCTGAGGGCTTTTATTAACAATACCTGAATAGGTTGTTACATTAATCTAACTTGGGGCTGTTATAGGAAGGATAATAACTGCAAAGTAGTTTGGCCTGCAGAGTGCAAGGTTCCTAGTGAGAAAGAGAGATGCATCATGAACGTTGATGTTGGTAGTCATGTTGTCTATCCTATTTAGGAAAACTGTTTTCATCGTAAGGCTGTGTCGCCGATGGTGTCCATCTCACGAGGAGGGTCCGAGGAGAGTGCTGGCCTCAGGCACGATAGATTCTAACTTATGTATTATACTTCAGTTGAAGGAGAATATTTCGCATTTGAAAGTGGTCCAAATGACCTCCATAAGACACGAAAATAGTTGATAGCACAGCGCCTCTACCTGGTCCATCACACCTTGACAGGAACACTCCTCCCTCCCTCCTACCATCTAGTTCCCTTCCATCTAGCTCCATAATATCACCTTAACACCACCACTCCTCCCTCCCACCTTCCATCTAGCTCCTCCATCAGTTCTATATTTCTTACTCCGTCCATTACCGGAACCGACGGCGGTCCATCAGAGATCGGATTACCTTTTACGCCCGCCTCTTCAGACACCATTTGGGTTCCTGCACACGTATTTACAGCGGTAATATCAGGAGCTGGAGCTTGTTTTAGTGCCCCCTACCAGAGGCTACACTCACCCCCTCACTGCACAACACCACCAGCTGCTCTCCTCCTCCTCCTCCTGCTGCTGCTCCTCACCTTCTTATCTATACATATATTTAGCCTGAAGAGTCACCCGGCGGTGCCTGGGGTAGTGTGTTTGTCGCTTCACGCCCCTTCCTCCCTCTCCCATCTACCCCTCTCCCATCTCCCCCTCTCCCATCTCCCCCTCACTCATCTCGGTTTCCCAGCACAATGCAGCAAGTGTCAGCATGTTTTATAATTAATGAAAATTTATAATATTATAAGAATAAAATAGTTGTTTAATTCGAATTTGTGGGAAGGTGGAGGGTCGGCCTTCGGTGGGAGGGGGGGGGTGAGGATGTCACTGACGTCGTCCCTCCTTAGACTATCACGTCATTGTGACGTCACACACACTTTGTGTATACCATATTAATAACACAGCACTTTATCTCTTATTTTGATTGGGGTAAGATAAGTTGGGTTGGGTTAGGTACCGTTAAGGATTAGCAATAACGTTGTGTTGTAAAAATTGGCAGAAGTCTTAGACCCTTACTCCTCCCATCTCACCCCCCGCTCCAAGACGACCCCCCCCCCCAACCTCTCACAAACACAACCGTCTCCTGGCTACCAAAACCTATCCCAACCAATCCTTCATTTCCAGGTCCCATTTACTTACCTCAACCTATCGCCCTCTCCCCATCCTCAGAACTCTTCCTTAACATGTTCTTTTCTCTCTGTCGGCCCCCTTCAGCCAATTAGGAGAGGGGGAGATGGGCGGTGGAGAGGGGTAGGTAGGGGAGGAGAGGGGGAGGTGGGGAGGAGAGGGGGAGATGGGCGGTGGAGAGGGGGAGGTGGGGAGGAGAGGGGGAGGAGAGGGGGAGGAGAGGGGGAGGAGGGGTGGAGGGGAGGAGATCCCCCGGACACAGACAGGCGCTCCATCATAGTAAACAAAAATATTACAGTTGACAACACTCCATCACGGCCGTAATTGGTGCAGTCATCAGCGACTTAACTACAAACAACACGCTGAGAATTGACCAATTTCGTTCAAGCAAAGTCAAAACTAAAACAAGCGAAAATCTTTCTTCTATTGTTAACAAGAAAACAATGATAGGAAAATATAGTATTGGCTACCGGAAGAAACAACCATGAAACGAGGAGACATTTCCACCGACTTCAAGAATAAGAAAACCACAAATTTCAAGAATAAGAAAACCACAAACTTCAAGAATAAGAAAACCACAAACTTCAAGAATAAGAAAACCACAAACTTTCTCATTTACAACTCTTCAAATACCGACTACAATGTCTTGAAAAATGTCAACGTTTCTTATGGTTCTTTACGACCACTTGGGAACTCCATCATCAGTTCTCTCGGTACAAAAGAATACAACAAATACAGTGGCATAGCATAAGTACTACACACTTAACATTCGCCCAATTACCAACAGACATTTTATATTTTGTTTGGTCTTTCCTTCAGTATCAACTGACTCGTGATGCTCCAGAGTCTAGAGAGGGTAGCCACCTCTCCACACACACAGAAGACCTATATACTGCTCTACTGATCATTTATCCACTTCTCAGCTGCCTCTTTGAACACGTAGCTGGGCTTAGCAAATTGAGAGAGGCTCCATATAGGTAACTAACTAAAAGGTAATTAGTAACTAATTCCTCTCCACGTGTCAAGTACACACACTACGAGCGTGACATGTGGGTTCTCCAGTACACCTGCACTTTGTCGTTCCTTCCCGAGGCTTCCACAACGACACCCTCCCATCTGTTGCTCTACCAGTCTTTCTCTCTACACTGTTTACTTCCTACAGGCATTGTCTCAGGACTGTCATGTGACCTCCCACACCTTCCAGCACCCTAATCACTTGAACCAGATAAAATTCGACTTCAAAAACATTTACCATCTCAATAATAAGTTTCACTAACAAATGCAACGCTCAATTCCCCCATAGCATAGTCTCCTGTATCCTCCTTAAATGAATATAACAACACAGACTGCCTTACCTTGCTGCCACAGCGCCTTCAGGTCACCACTAAGAACAACTCAGCGGACGGTGAGGAAGGCTTACCTGAGGATAAGAAGGACATTTTTGTAATCATGTTACAGCATAATGATTTTTAACATTTGTCAAAGTTATATCCCCATACATGTAGAGCAACAGAATACGAAATACACAGTAACAAGAGGTGTCTCCTCTGGTGCTGGTCTGGGTCCCATATAGTTAGGAGCACCTTGTGGTGCAGTGGTAACACTCACACGGCGCAGCCCGTTCTCGCCAGCGTTCCCAACGTTAAACAAATTGTTCTAAGGTGCCCTAGCCTAACCTACCAGACAACTCACAAACACAAAATAGGACATGACAATTTCCCGAGTCACTACCATTTCCTTGTACGACTGTGTTTGGCCTTAGGTAACCTATACGTCAAAATGCGACGTGCTATTACGACGAGGAACTGGATGCGAGCAATTTGGTCGAGGTTCGTATCCTGGCCGGGAAGGATTTACTTGGTGTCAATCCTTAACTGCTCACCATTGTTCGTTGTGCAGTGATTGGGTGCCTGGCTGTTAAGCGCCTGGCGGGTGGTGGTCTAGGGTGAACTAGAGGGTAAGGCTTACCATGATAACCAGGTTATCCCTGTGGGAAGGGATAACCTGTTAACGGAAGTCTTAAGTCGACCGTTCCTGTACCCTCCTGTCTAAGACAACGTGTTGGTGAGTCAATCGTATGTGGCCGGCACGTAACGTGGGGATGGGAGACATTTGTGAGTACGTAACTTGTTATTCATAACAGCGACCCACGTGTATGTCCAACTGTTGTGGTTGGCGTTGTGAAAAATTTGGACCAGCAACACCACCATGGCTGGGGGGGGGGAGGACCCAGCAAAACTCGACTGATTTAATTGTGCTAAAAATGAACAAAGTCCAATGTCAACATTCGATCCCTTGAAGATGAGCAGAGTGCAAGGACTGCCGGGCTGGAGAGCACTCAGACTCCTCTACAAGGACAAGTGACTGAAGGCACACGAAGAGGATCTGTATCAGGACAAGATACCCCTAGCTGTATCAGGACAAGATACCCCTAGCTGTATCAGGACAAGATACCCCTAGCTGTATCAGGACAAGATACCCCTAGCTGTATCAGGACAAGATACCCCTAGCTGTATCAGGACAAGATACCCCTAGCTGTATCAGGACAAGATACCCCTAGCTGTATCAGGACAAGATACCCCTAGCTGTATCAGGACAAGATACCCCTAGCTGTATCAGGACAAGATACCCCTAGCTGTATCAGGACAAGATACCCCTAGCTGTATCAGAACAAGATACCCCTAGCTGTATCAGGACAAGATACCCTAGCTGTATCAGGACAAGATACCCCTAGCTGTATCAGGACAAGATACCCCTAGCTGTATCAGGACAAGATACCCCTAGCTGTATCAGGACAAGATACTCCTAGCTGTATCAGGACAAGATACCCCTAGCTGTATCAGGACAAGATACCCCTAGCTGTATCAGGACAAGATACCCTAGCTACACCTCACCTGACCTTGCACTCCCACCACACCCTTTCCTCAGCTCATGCTCCCCTCCCAACGATTACTACTGCAGACGATAAGCCACAATAACGTGACTGAAGATATGATGACCGACCTACACACCCGAGGGTGAGACGGCGACGTTTCGGTCCGTCCTGGACCATTATCAAGTCGATTATGACTCGATAATGGTCCAGAACGGAGCGAAACGTCGTCGTCTCATCACCTGGTGTGTGGGTCGGTCGTCACACCACCTACCAATGCTGCGCTGGATGATACAAGCAAGGCTCTTGTGTTAAGGAGCGCCTCCACATAGCCTCTAGAGAAATTCTCAAGAGCACTTGATGAATCACTCTTGTATGGAGTTACATATTTAATAAATCATTATTGTTTAATATTATTATTATTTTCAAGTACCAGAATCGTGAAGCGTTGCATGTTTTTCGATAATTTTTCCAATGGGGAATAGATTACTTGCGTCGTAATCTATCGTCGTCGTAAGCTATCAGACAAGGGTTTAACCACTGTCGAGGGAAAATTGCTTGATTCACAAAAGCCATTTGTATACATCCTAAAAAAAAAAACAACAACAACCCGTCCTCGATTCCATCCAGAGGTCGACCCCACAGACGCATTCATAATTTGTTACATGCTGTTCACTCAAAATAGGAATTTTCTCAAATATAAATTAATATTATAATGCATTTGCATATTGTGCATATATAGACATAGGTTAGGTTAGGTGTTTAGGTTCTGTTGGGGATTATTTGTATTTGTAGTACGTGGGTGAAGAACAAGAATACATACAAAATGAACTGCAACACCGGTTCAGTATACAGCAACACCTGCCAATGAACAGCAACAACTGCCCAATGAACAGCAACAACTGCCGAATGAACAACAGTACCGGAAGACATGTGTTAGCCACCGACTAACTTTTCCAAGTATGCAGCCCACAACAGTTCCCTAACTCCCGGGTAATATATTCATTCCTAGGTAAACAGATGCATCAGGTGTAACGTTCACAACCTCCCACCCAAACCTCCCCCCCCCCCCATTCTCTCTCTCTCTCCAGGAATCGAACTGGGATCCAATCGATTGCGAAGTGATTGCGTTCTGTGGCTGTATAGTTGACGAGGCAGACTTTACGGGCCCAGGTGGCCGGCATGCATTACCATGACGTGTGCTCCATGGAGCCATTACCTGGGGATAATCCATGACCAATAAACTGGTTAGACGCATCGCTGGGGACGTACGGGCCACCTGCCTCAATTGCCTCTAAATATAGATGGAACACGCGATTATGTTGAGCAATGGCTGCATTGATCTCGAAATAGTTTTTTGAAACGATTTTGTCTAGAAGCGTATGATCGGTGCATTGAATGCTTCTGTTTATAATGAAGAGAACTGGATCTTTTTACTAAAAAATTTCTCCACCGAGAGAATATGCAAATTAGTTGTCTAATTTTAAACTCCAGTGAACACATAATATGAACTGTTTCTGTTAAAAAATATACCCAACTCTTCCTTATTGAAATTACATAAACAACTTCATTGCAAATTAAGCAACAAAAGAGGCAAGTTTCATCAATGATGTTTGTATAACATCACCAGGTGTTCCACCACTGGTCCTGGTGACGAGTTACTGTCCTGTGGTGCACGGGTCTGCCCTGAGGGCTTGCTGGTCGTGGTGGTACTCACCTAGTTGAGCTTGTGGGGGTTGAGTTCTGGCTCTTTGGTCCCGCCTCTCAACCGTCAATCAACTGGTGTACAGATTCCTAAGCCTACTGGGCTCTATCATATCTACATTTGAAACTGTGTATGGACTCAGCCTCCACCACATCACTGCCTAATGCATTCCATTTGTTAACTACCCTGACACTGAAAGTTCAACCACTTGGGCTGGACGGTAGAGCGACGGTCTCGCTTCATGTAGGTCGGCGTTCAATCCCCGACCGTCCAAGTGGTTGGGCACCCTTCCTTCCCCCCCCCCCCCCCGTTACATCCCAAATCCTTATCCTGACCCCTTCCAAGTGTTATATAGTCGAAATGGCTTGGCGTTTTCCTCGGATAACTCCCTTCTGACACTGAAAACGTTCTATCTAACGTCGCTGTGGCTCATTTGGGTACTTAGCTTCCACCTGTGTCCCCTTGTGCGTGTGCCACCCGTGTTAAATAATCCATCCTTGTCTACCCTGTCAATTCGCCTGAGAAGTTTGTATGTGGTAATCATGTCTCCACACATGATCCTGTGTGTTGCCAGTGGTGGAGGTGTCAGGTTATGCTGGTAACACCGCAGCACATGTACTGTGCTGGTAGTATAATCAAAACACACACACTGTGAACAGCACATATCTATAGTCCTGGTCATGTTGTTATCTCAAGTGGTCAAGTGTTATCTCGTGGATAACTCTGTTCAATCAAAACTCGTCCAAAAGACCTGTAATGACAAAAATCGCCGCGATTTTTGTTGTTGACAACATTTTACTGGACTTACACATATTAATATCTTGAAATTGGTTGATTTAAATGTTGCATTTAAAAATTAGTGAACTTCTGGTACATTGCATGATGAGACTTGAGAGTGTCACAGTGTGCGCGCTTGCAACCAACCTGATTCTCCCGCGTCTTGTGAGTGAGTTCCTGCAACAAGCACCATGCCTGAGAGTTGTGCTTGTTGCAGGATGGCAATCTCTCTCGTGCATGCAACCCAATGGGAAGGATCAAGGGGGCTCACCTCATAGCTCCCGGGAGTGAGGAAGGTGGGAAGACAGATCTGAACATTATTGAAGCTGATAAATTGAAAGCAATCACCATTAAGAACACAAACCATTTAAATAGACCTTCGTATGGTCAGAAACCTGACCTGACGGAACATACCCATTAGAGAAAGGGAGGGGAATTATGAGGAGAAATAAGCCAAAATGACTATATATCACTTGGATGACATATAGGGACAGTAGAAAGTGAATGAACGGTGCCTAACCACTTAGACTATTGGGTGATCGAACGCCGATCCTGTAAAAAGCAGACTGCCGTGCTTCTGACCGGTGTAAGAAAGTCATCGTTTGGTAATGCACCCCATACCCATCCTGTGGGCGGTGGTGCACCCCATACCCATCCTGTGGGCGGTGGTGCACCCCATACCCATCCTGTGGGCGGTGGTGCACCCCATACCCATCCTGTGGGCGGTGGTGCACCCCATACCCATCCCATGAACGGCAGCACACCCCATACTCATCCCATGAACGGCAGCACACCCCATACTCATCCCGTGAACGGTAGCACACCCCATACCCATCCCATGAACGGCAGCACACCCCATACCCATCCCGTGAACGGTAGTGGAAACAGGTCAGAAGAACATAATGGTATCCAGAACATCCTCGGTATCCTCAACATTTATTTAACCAAGTAACAACGCAGCCAAAGTTCTGCCGATTTTACCTAAAAGAGAATCACTCAAGAAACTCTCTCAAGACAAACACAAACGAGTACAGCGCACGGGGAGAAACAAACACCTGCCGGTGATGACCAGGTACTGTGCAGGAATATCACCTCGCCAACAGCGAACACTCCGCTAAAACGGAAAACGGTTTACCGTAGAGTGTGTCGCTGCGGGAAGTCTGCTGATGTAAACTGGATTACTACCCAGCACGGGACTGGAGAATGGGAGGCGGCTGACAGGCAGTGATGATGCGAGGGAGACAAGGGTGGATAAACAAGAAGAGAATGCAAGGGTACAAGGTGAATAGGAGATACAGCAGAGATGGCGAGACAGAAGGAGGAGGAGAGAAGGACAGGGAGGATAGACAGGAATGACGGGAAACTTGAGGACGACCTTCACAGGGCAACCATCACAGGCGGCTGGAACAGTATGACCAAGATCGGGAAGGAATGGCATTGTTTTGGGAGATTGTTGACAAGGCTTTGGGGAGAACTCCGGAAGTTGTGGGGGGTGGCAGGAAGGTTATGTGGGTGGCGGGGAAGGTTGTGGTGGTGGCGGGGAAGGTTGTGGGGGTGGCAGGGAAGGTTGTGGGGGTGGCGGGGATTTGTGGAACACATGCACTGTTCCATCACTTGTCTGCTACAGTGTGCTGAGACACAAGGATGAGACCGACACACAGTCTATCAGGACAAATTTCTCAATCTCACTCAACAGTAAAGTTACCAAGATGTCTACGAGCCCAGCAGTGTTCATCCCATCGAGACACACACACTTGTACTGTGGCTTAAACACTGTACAATAACTAAACAAATCAGTCTAAACAACACTAAATAAGCATAAATCACAATTAATTATATTCACCTTCCAGCATATAATTTTACCACAGAGAAAGTCATCTAAAGTCAATCCTTACTGTTCAAACAGTCTCGTCAACACGAGATACACACTTCAACGATAACATTACGCAACTTGTCTTAACTTTGTTTACCAAAATATCGTTGATATTGATCTTCAGATCACTTGACACAAGCTAAATCCAGATAACATCACTCCATCAGCAAGTCATACAGTCCAGTGTGTGACTTATTGCAACAAACTAACTTTAAGTTCTGAAATTCTCTTATCTCGTACCTCTTATTCTCTTATCTTGCTGCTGGATATTAATCTGTTCCTATGACTGTATTTAAAAGTTTGTTAAATTGTTTGCAGTAAGACACAAGATTGTCCGCATTCATTGGCATCTGGTTCCCTAGAC
>WNGS01163731.1:12299369-12326322 GCA_020271785.1 Procambarus virginalis | reverse complement strand
GGCAAGATTACGGGAAATCCTTTCATGTGACCCTAAATGATTACCAGTCCTTGCCCCAAGAGTTGTGTGGGATGGGTGACTGTAGTGTTTTGTGGTCGGTGTGTTGTGCTGAGAGCAGGTTTCACATGTGTGAGTTGGGTGTCTAGTCTGTAACTGTTATTGTGGCTTAATGTCTGGGTTCACCATTCACCTTCAGGTCCGCATCCTACCCCACTTTTGTTTACTTAAATACACAAATAAGGAAGCATCCTTTTCACTCGTCTAAAAAAAATCCTATCTATGGTGTCGAAATGGCTTCATTTTGCCAGAAATGTTAGCTAAAATATTTTTTAAATCCCTATGCTGTAACCAGAGTTTTTTTAATGGGTATTGCTTGTACAATTTGCAGTTCTGCAGTATCCATTCTTCCCCGGAAGAAACTCTGACCTCTGGAAGGACGAAATGTTTGGGAATTTAACCAAGTGTATCAAAGTGTATCGTGTACATCTGTGGGTATAGATGCCGTGTACATCTGTGTGCATAGATTCCGTGTACATCTGTGGGCACAGATGCCGTGTACATCTGTGGGTATAGATGCCGTGTACATCTGTGTGCATAGATTCCGTGTACATCTGTGGGCACAGATGCCGTGTACATCTGTGGTACAGATGCCATACATACATGATGTGAGGAAGCCTTGCACACACACACACACACACACATATCATGGGTACAGTGGTGCAGGTCAGCTGCCCCCACTCTCTTCTCCTCTCACGGGTACTCGCCTCAAGAAGCACTTTGTGTACTCTCCACAAATGTTCTGTAAAACATGTGAGCAACATGGCTCATGTTTGCATGGCCGAGTTCAAAAATAACTTACACAGTCTAACTAGTACTAGCTAGAGATATAGAGGGTTGAATAACTTACACATGCTCTCTAAGTAGAACTAAACACAAGAGGTTAGAATAATGTAAATACCCACTTAGTGCCTTCTACAGTTTCCTGTATTATTAGTAACAACCAAACCCTCGTCAGCTATATAGATAGACCTTTATAACATTACAAAAACACGGTAGCTGAAACAACGCCCTAAGTGAGACTAAACTTAGTTAAAAGTCAATTTCACTACACAAAGTGAAAATCCACACAAAAATAGAGTTACCCTTTGCTCCAAACGGAATATACAGTAATACCCAGTTAATACAATTAAAAAATATGAAAGCAAGTTCAAGTTTTTTTTTTAATTTTTCCCCAAAGGGCGAGTGTACTGGGAAGCGTCAATCATCCGTGAGTGAACATACCACCATAACAGAATGTACAACACCCCGGATAGAAAGAAAACCCGCTGGGTTGTTCATCCTGTCACTTGTACCCAGACACAGCTGGGACCTGCTTAACTGTCTCACGTGAACAGCTCTTCAAACAAGAAGATTAACATTTGCCAACCCTTAATCTTGCGTTATCTTTCGGGTGCAAAATGGGGGAATCTCTTAAGAACAGCATCTGCATTTGATAAATAGTGTTTTTTTTTAACTCAAACAATGTGGGGTTTATTATTCTACACATATCTATAATGTCTCTTAGATGATCACATTTTCTCAGATAGTGGTCAAGGCGGTGTCCGTCACTCTCACCACAGATTCTGCAACTTCTCTGCTCAACTGTTGTTTCCATTCCGAATCTCCAAGGATATTTGTATCCAAGACGGATTCTTGCTATTACTGATTCTCTCCTGCGGCCACCTCCTCTTGGTCCATAATGATTGGGATTGCCAGCTGCAACCATGTTGTACCAGCGTACAGATCCACTGGTTTGTGCTTCTATCCTCCTTTCCTCAGTTACCTTGTCACGGTGATGTTGCCTGACAATGCCTCTAATTTGTAGAAGAGTCTTGGGTATGAAGTATTCAATATGGTCTCCTTCAGCGCCTTCAGCAGCCAGTACATCTGCTCGTTCATTTCTACATATTCCAACATGGGAGGGGGGCCCACAGGACGACGCCAAAATTATGACAAGGATTAAGACAGAGGAGGACAGCTCGAGGCTTCAAGAAGACCTGGACAAGCCCCAGGAATGCTAGGACAAATGGTTGTTAAGAGTTTAACCCAAGAAAATGTAATGTAATGAAGATAGGTGTAGGGAGCAGGAGACCACATACAAGGTATCATTTGGGAGATGAAATACTGAGATGAGATACAAGGAGAGACTGTGGGAATTAAACCTCACGTCACTGGGAGAAAGAAGAGCTAGAGGGGACATGATTACCACATACAAGATTCTCAGAGGAATTGATAGGGTAGATAAAGACAGGCTATTTACCACAAGGAGCATACGCACTAGGGGACACACGTGGAAATTGAGTTCCCAAATGAGCCATAGAGACGTTAGAAAGAATTTTTTCAGTGTCAGTAGTAGACAAATGGAATGCATTAGGAAGTGATGTGGTGGAGGCAGACTCCATACACAGCTTCGAGGCAGATTTGATAGAGCCAAGTAGGCTCAATGAACCTGTACATTAGTTGATTGACTGCCGAGAGGCGGAACCAAAGAGCCAGAGCTCAACCCCCGCAAGCACAACCAGGTAAGTACAACTAGGTAAGTACAGGAATCTGACGACACTTCCCTGATTGGTTAGGGCTATCACAGCTCTCTTGATTTCAGCGACTATTGCGAGGCTTTCTGCCTGACTTTTCCTGAGTCTTATTAGCGTCCTCTTTTGAATCATTGCAGATCACTGCATCATTGGTGTATCTTGCAAGGAATCTTAACGCCAATAATTTACAATTATTACTTAACATATCAACGGTATAGGTTAAGTAATAATTGTAATTAAGAAGCAATAAGATGCTTATCTTAACATACTAAGAAGGTTAGGTGAGGTTGGTTTTTTCTATGAAGCTTTTCAAGGTAAACTAAAATATTTACAATCAATTAGTATGTAAATATGCACTTATTAAATAAGCCAATATTGACTATAAGCAAGTGCGAGAACGGGCATAACAAAAACAGCTGTATTTGTTACGAAGTGGAAAATCGATAGAAAAGACTGACCTTTGTTATGATGTTTCCCATAAAGGCGTTAGTTATGCCACAAAACTTTCCAGCTGTCAACAAATGTCAAGCAAAACAAGTTTCCCAGCTGTCAACAAATACCAGACGTTTGTAAGACGTAAGACCTGTCAAATATCAAACGTTTATGTAAGCTTCCCAGCTGTCAACAAATACCAGACGTTTGTAAGACGTAAGACCTGTCAAATGTCAAACGTTTATGTAAGCTTCTCAGCTGTCAACAAATACCAGACGTTTGTAAGACGTAAGACCTGTCAAATGTCAAACGTTTATGTAAGCTTCTCAGCTGTCAACAAATACCAGACGTTTGTAAGACCTGTCAAATGTTAAACGTTTATGTAAGCTTCTCAGCTGTCAACAAATACCAGACGTTTGTAAGACGTAAGACCTGTCAAATGTCAAACGTTTATGTAAGCTTCCCAGCTGTCAACAAATACAAATCATTGAATTATTTGTTCATGCCACAAAACATGCTTCCGCCAGAGATTGTTTCACAGTCTTAAGTGTAATCCGGAGGTACCCGGGGTCGAGCCCAAAATGTTGCGCCATTTAAGAGTCAGGAGCTCCGATAACGCAATCAGACCATGTTTTCCACGTGTGAGCTGGTGATGAAACTATAGATTTGCCGGCCACCATTTCATCTCCATCGAATTCATGACGGTCGCCATGGAGGCTGACCTCTTAAACGGAGAGTAAACAGCTCTCATCCCAACCCGCCTATGGCCGTTCCCTCTTATCCACCAGTCACCCTGCAAAGTTAATGAGACTAGCTCCAACCTTCTAGCCTTCAGTCTTGAATAGACAGTGAGATATTCTATTGTATACATATAATTGGGTCAGGTATTGAGGTATACATCTTCATCTTTTCAATGATACATAAAACATTAAAGCCAATCAAAACAGCTGATGAGACATTAGGTTAGTAATTCTTAAGTGTACTACTTGCCCCTTCACTTTAATGTCTTCTAATATAAATCTATAACACGTTGGACTTGGGGAACTATCAGTACAAAGAACACATTACAGCAACAAGTCAAAAAGTTAGAAAAGCAAAAGACGGGCAGTCAGTCCCGGCCTGGCTGGTGACCGAGGGGACGAAGATTCATCTCGGCGCCTCGACACCCACAACAAAGAAGTTCCTGCCATGGTGTTCATCCTCCGTCTCCCCCCCCCCCCCACTCCCCTTCCCTCCATCGATACATCTTCCTCCCACAACACCTGGGTCAGCAGGGGGCCAGCCAGCCATCCATCACAACTCTTTCTAGTTGTCGCCCGACCTCTGGGCCGCACAGTCGCATGACCCACGCGCTCCGCAAAGATAGTCTGGCCACAAAATAGTACGGCGTTCACGCTAAACACGTCATGAGCTTATTATTATTAACATCTTTATTGACAAAATTAATTACAATTTTGCCTAATCTGAGGATTTTGATAGTCTGATTAAAGTGAGGATAATGCTAGTATTCACTGTCACGCAGGACAGAGGGTCATACATAAGACAATAGGTCTAAACTGTAGGCTGAAGCACATATATATCATGGTTACAATCAATGTTTTAATATATGGATATGTGAAAACAAGTTTCTACTGTGCACTGCCACACAAGGGCAGGGATGGGTTCATAGGTGATGCAGCTTAGAAGTAATATACATAAAAATTGTTCTTCATTCTTTAAAATGGACAAGCAAATTTGGGTAAATTGTTAGGATGTCGTCCAGAACACCTGAGTCAATAAAATAGTTACACAGTTGGTGGTACAAGAGGCCAGGAGGTCTAAAGTCCTTTACGGTTTCACATTCATCAATGTAGTGTTCTAGTGAATGCATTAAAGGTTTATCACAGAGTTTACAATCTGAGTATTCTGGTAGTGGCTCAGCCTCACTAACCTGCCAGATGTGTCTATAGCCAAGGCGAATTCGCGCAATGACTACATCACATTGCCTGGTTCGGCTACTATGCCGACCATACAAATACCTATTATTACAAAACTTGTCATAACTTTTAATACTGCAGCTTTCAGGTCTCTGGGCATTTCTTAGTTCTTCTAAATCTGAATTAATTTCTTTAATTTGTATGTTTCTAATAACTGCATTAGATAGTCCAAAGTCATAATCAATGTTTTCTTTCCTGCAAGCCTCATTGGCCAATCGATCTACGAAGTCATGTTTTCCAACTCCAACATGGGATGGGATCCACACAAATTTTATACAAGAGTTATTATCATTGGCAAAGATTACATTCCATTTAATATTACAAGCTACGTCCGACATACATTGTGATGGGTTATTTAAGGACTGCAGAGCACTTTTAGAGTCACAGAAAATAACTCCACCACCATTGAGCTTAAGGTATTCAGTGGCTAGATAAATGAGCTAAACAACACTTGCTCATGACCATGTGATGGCCATGGCGTCTCCATGCATTAGATGCAAGACTGTAGACCCATTTACTGCCGTTTAGATAGGACAGTAAACATGAATGCGAATATTTTGCATCACTCACAAGGGGCCTGGCGGCTGAGTGGGCAGCGCTCGGGATTCGTAGTCCTAGGGTTAGGGATTGATCCCGGCGGAAACATATGGGCAGAGTTTCTTTCACCCTGGTGATGATGATGATACAGCAGGGTAGGGGATGACAGGGCTGTTCACCTAGCAGTAAGACAGCTGCTACGGGCTGCTTCCTGGTGGTGTGTGTGTGTGTGTGTGTGTGTGTGTGTGTGTGTGTGTGTGTGTGTGTGTGTGTGTGTGTGTGTGTGTGAGAGAGAGAGAGAGAGAGAGAGAGAGAGAGGAGAGAGAGAGAGAGAGAGAGAGAGAGAGAGAGAGAGAGAGAGAGAGAGAGAGAGAGAGAGAGAAGGAAGTGGGGGGGGGGGGGGGAAGTTGACTGACATAGTTGAGAGGCAGGTTCCAAAGATCCTAAGGTTATCCGCCGCAAGCACAACTAGGTGAGTACAAGTAGGGTGCCACAGAATGAACCAGGAACGGACAGACAGACTGTGACTCATTGGTTGTGAGCCACCGACATTGACTCATTAACTGACTTACTCATCCACGTTGGAGGAAAGGCATCTCTGGCCCTAACAGAGCTCTTGAACTAGGGAATTAGGTGAATGAGCACACCTTAAGATAGCCCCCCCGAGACGCCGGTATATAGCGAAGATGAGACAGCAGCCAACCTGGACTTTATTTATTTATTTATTTATACGTATACAAGAAGGTACATTGGGTTTATGAGAGTATATAACAATGATGTGTTTACATTCTGGCAAAGCCACTATCAGGCACATACCGTCTCTACTCCAGTAATACCAGCAGTGACTGCAACAAACATTTCCTTTCAGACATTGTTGCTTTTAAAAAAAACTCAAAGGAAAAGTCGAGTAGTCCGTAGACCCCAATTGTTCCATACAAGTGGTGAGCTACAGAACCAAGAACCCAGCACAGAGGAAAAATGTGAACTCTAGTACTCTTTGAATTAATTCACCGGGAGTTGAGTGATGGAGAACTACCCCGACATTTTGTTACTTTCTCGCAAACACTGACTAGACAACTACACACAAAAGCTGCTAATGGGATTAAACAAATTCGTTTTGGGGAGTAATTTGGTGGTGGCGGCGTGCGCGTCCAGGGCACCCTTACACCCCGGTCCCAGTCTTGCGTTACTCTGATAATTAATTTGTTCCATGAGATGTATACGAAGAACGGCAGCACCGTGGGTGGAGTGGCAGGGTGTGGCAGGGCAGGGCAGGGTGTGGCAGGACCGTGGGTGGCAGGGCAGGGTGTGGCAGGGCAGGGCAGGGCAGGGTGTGACAGGACCGTGAGTGGCAGGGCCGTGCGTGGAGGGGCAGAGTGTGATAGGACCGTGGGAAGATTCCGAAGCCTCAGTACAAACATTCAGATCCACCTATATAAGGCTCTAGTTCGGCCGCATCTAGAGTATCCCCCAGTACCACTACACACCATAAAGAAAACTAACATGCAGAAACTGCAAGCAGTGCAAAATAAGGCACTAAGGAGAGCAGCAAAACACCGTCCACCATATGATCAGACAATCCAGGAGCTCCATGAACTCCTGAACATACAGCCACTAAACATCAGACTGCAGCACCAAGCCATCAGGGTGTGGAACACCATCGAAATGTTAGAGGACCCAATGTTTGAAAGATTGCTCCAAGATGAGACGCCCCGCTCCCACAGCTGGTGGCCCAAGAGCCTCGATTCTCTGGATGAAAACCCCGCCCCACAGTATTTAATCCCCAGATGAGATATACATGTGTATATATGAACAGTTCATATATGAGTATGTATGAACAACTCGATAAATAATAATAATAAAACAAAGAGCCTTAAACAGAACAACATGTGGGAAGCATCGGTGTGTATATATGAATGCTACTCAGTATTCATCTATAGACATCCATATGTGGTGAAACACATGTGAAGAACCTCTCACACACTCACAGCTCCCTGACAAGAGGGAGCCAGCTTAGCTTAGCTGCCAACACCCACACTCGTGTCAGCAAGGCGGACAGCCCGCCTGCTTTCATACCTCTCACTGTATTTCCCACTTCTATACTTCCTTCACCTAGGCCTCTCCTTCCTCTTTACTCCCCAAAAAAGGACCGTGGGTAGCAGGGCAGGGGTTGGCAGGACCTTGGGTGGCAGGGCAGGGTGTGGCAGGACTTGGGTGGCAGGGCAGGGTGTGGCAGGACCTTGGGTGGAGGGGCAGGGTGTGGCAGGACCGGGGGTGGAGGGGCAGGGCGTGATAGGACCGTGGGTGGAGGGGCAGGGCGTGACAGGACCGTGGGTGGAGGGGCAGGGCGTGACAGGACCGTGGGTGGAGGGGCAGGGCGTGACAGGACCGTGGGTGGGGGCAGGGCGTGACAGGACCGTGGGTGGAGGGGCAGGGCGTGACAGGACCGTGGGTGGAGGGACAGGGCGTGACAGGACCGTGGGTGGAGGGGCAGGGCGTGACAGGACCGTGGGTGGAGGGGCAGGGCGTGACAGACCGTGGGTGAGGGGCAGGGCGTGACAGGACCGTGGGTGGAGGGCAGGGCGTGACAGGACCGTGGGTGGAGGGGCAGGGCGTGACAGGACCGTGGGTGGAGGGGCAGGGCGTGATAGGACCGTGGGTGGAGGGGCAGGGGTGACAGGACCGTGGGTGGAGGGGCAGGGCGTGACAGGACCGTGGGTGGAGGGGCAGGGCGTGACAGGACCGTGGGTGGAGGGGCAGGGTGTGACAGGACCGTGGGTGGAGGGGCAGGGCGTGACAGGACCGTGGGTGGAGGGGCAGGGTGTGGCAGGACCGTGGGTGGAGGGGCAGGGCGTGACAGGACCGTGGGTGGAGGGGCAGGGTGTGGCAGGACCGTGGGTGGAGGGGCAGGGCGTGACAGGACTGGGGTTGACAGAAAGGACCGGAGCATAAATATCTTCTGTGACACTTCAAATTCATATGTGGAGAATGGGTCTTCCAGGTGCCATTGACCGCCAGAGGGCAGTAGGCACCGCCAGGTCGGAGCGGGATTATCAACTTCTTGACTTTCGAAGTCCCGAACACCACCCCTTCCCCTCTCAGCAGCCTCGATACGCGGGAAACCAATTAGAAGAGTGTCAAGAATTAAGTGATTTCCAGACCCAGTCGAAACTCTGCCACTCCAACAGAAAGACAAAAAATTCTATATGTTAACCAAGATCAGAATTCTTGACGCATTTTTACAACCCCTAATATCTTTTTATCATCATATTTGGGTATATCTGCATTTATACAGCTACTCTCGACTATATGATGGGTTAGTGTACCAAGCTTCGTGATGCTAAACAGTCTCCATCTCGCTGGATTGGTAATCTCACAAGGCTATGTGATCAGTAATCTGCCTTAGCGAACTTCGCATGCATTAAGATCCTTAAGAACACGAGAATTAATAGTGACTGCAAAGCTCCAAGTACCTGATGACAAAGGTCTGAATGGTCTAATAACTCTATAATAATCTAATAACTGAATGGTCTAATAACACATTACGTTAATGTAGTGTGGGAGATCATGCCGCAGTTCTTGCTCACAGATTTTGCAACTGGAGTGCTCAGGATTGGGAGATCCGTCACCTGCAGCCACCTGCCACAGGTAACGGTAACCCAACCTGATCCTTGCAACCACTGTGTCGCACAGTCTAGTGGACGTTTGGTGCTGCCCATAAATATAGGTTTCACATCTAAACAAATCATAGCTTTTTTATACTGGTGCTTTCAGGCCTTCTGAGAGTTGAAAAATGTCTACTCTATCAGACCTGAGTGTTTGGAACAATATTGTCTTAGCAACAGAGATGGGGATACCAAGGTCTAATTATACTTAATCCTTGTTACATGCTAATTTGGCTGCATTTTTCTTTTTAATTTATGTGAGATGGCCAAAATACAAATGAAAGTCTAAACCTTTTATTTTGTGCACTAAACAGGTAATTGATAATTGTTTTATGAGGTTGCTGGCGCCTTTAGGTTTTAAGGTGCTTAAAGAGCACTTTCAACTTGAAATTATTCCACCTCTGTGTGTGTTTTTTTAGCGTAACGGAAGCTAGTTGTAGTGAATATTGTTCTGTCAGTGTAGAGTTTAACCAGTCGTTTAACCTGACACTGATAGTCTGTATTAATATTTTAATAAAACCTGCATGTTGGTGCAGTCCGTCCTGTAGACGAGTGGACTGAGCCGTCGGTGCTGGCGAGATTACAGGTTTTTTTTGATGGAAGAAACAACTGTTTCGAGTGTGACAGCTTTAAGAAGAGCAAGAGCCCCATTACCTTCCTTGGTGTCAGGTGTGCATGATCCTTGAATGGTGAAAAACACACAAAAAGGAATATTAGTGACAGGTAGATTGCATTTACAAAGAGAGTGTGTGTGTGTGTGTGTGTGTGTGTGTGTGTGTGTGTGTGTGTGTGTGTGTGTGTGTGTGTGTGTGTGTGTGTGTGTGCAGTTTGCCTTACTGATGCCTTGCAAAAACCTGCTCCCAGTGCTGGTTATGCACCTCTTCCTTTAGCTCTCTAAATAGAAGAAATATGTTGAGGGTGTCACCTGTTTTGTTTGTTTTATGCTGTTCAGCTAAGATAAGAAATCGATGCATCTCTCTAATCACGGCGGCTTTGTTTACATGTGTTAAACAGTTTATGAAGCCCGAAGCACTAAGAGGTTGTTGATAACAATAACAACCTTTGGTTGTGAAGTCTATTAGCCCATTAACCGTTAAATAAACAGAGCCACAATGACCAGAGAAAGATGTACAGGTTTCGTAAACTATTGATAAATTTTGCACAGGGGGACACAGGTGGAAACTGAGTACCTAAATGAGCCACAGAGATGTTAGAAAGAACTTTAAGTGTCAGAGTAGTTAACAGATGGAATGCATTAGGAAGTGATGTGGTGGAGGCTGACTCCATACACAGTTTCAAATTCAGATATGATAGAGCCCAATAGGGTCAGGAATCTGAACACCAGTTGATTGACAGCCGAGAGGCGGGGCCAAAGAGTCAAAGCTCAACCCCCACAAACACAATTAGGCGAGTACAGTTAGGTGTGGTGAGCGCGCGCGCACACAATATTCCGCCCCCCCCCCCCCCACAAGACCAAAACATCACCGACCAGTGTGGGTAATGTGGGCCTTGTGAGGAACCCATTGTTCCCCCCCCTCCCCCCCCTCAGCTGGGCCGCCCACTTCCCGGCCACACCCAGATCAATTACTTCATGCCATCAATTAACTACCTTGTTGGTCAAATTTTCCCCCTCCTCTCGTTATTAAGCAACTTTTGAGCATGCTTGCTATAAATAGTGTTCATAACACTATGATATAATAGTGCACATCACACTATCTTTTTTTATTTAATATTCCGTTTTATACCTGAAGAGGAAATTGCAACTAAAGAAATGGCTTTGACCGTAATAATGTCTTAGTTTGGTACAAAGTCCTCTCGTAATTGTGATTTATCATAAATTTGCTCCTGTTCCACTATGTATAGCTTGAGACAAAAAATGTTCCTTAGTCTCGTAACAAAATTACACACAATTCAACTCGTACGCAATTCAGTACTAACAATTCACTTTAATTACTTAAGAGACAATCACACACACACACAATTACAGGCCAGTGTACCTAACCTGCATACCATGCAAGCTTATGGAGAAGATTGTGCGAAGAAAGCTAGTGGAACACCTGGAGCGAAAGAACTTTGTAACACAGCACCAACATGGATTCAGGGATGGCAGGTCCTGCCTCACAGGGTTACTTGAATTCTACGACCAGGCAACAAAAATAAGGCAAGAAAGAGAAGCGTGGGCAGACTGCACATTTTTGGATTGTCAGAAAGCCTTTGATATAGTGCCACACAAGAGGCTAGTGCGAAAGTTGGAGATGCAGGCTGGAGTGACAGGGAAGGTACTCCGGTGGATAAAGGAGTACCTAAGCAACAGGAGACAACGAGTCTGTGTGAGGGGCGAGGTCTCAGATTGGCGAGACGTTACAAGTGGAGTCCCGCAGGGGTCAGTCCTTGGACCTATACTGTTTCTGGTATATGTAAATGATCTCCCAGAGGGTATAGATTCGTTCCTCTCAATGTTTGCCGACGATGCAAAAATTATGAGGAGGATTGAAACAGAGGATGATAGTAGGAGGCTACAAGATGACCTAGACAGACTGAGTGAATGGTCCAACAAATGGCTGTTGAAGTTCAACCCGAGTAAATGCAAAGTAATGAAACTAGGCAGTGGAAATTGGAGGCCAGACACAGGATACAGAATAGGAGACGAAGTACTTAATGAAACGGATAGAGAGAAAGATCTAGGAGTTGATATGTTACGGCCCTAATGGGACGCAACCGGGTTCTTCTCTGATGGTAGTAGAGTTTGGGAATCCGGCCCCAAGTCAGTAGAGGCTTTCAAGGAGTGTGTTCCGTAATGCAATTTAAAAGCACGGGGAGGATACACAAATACACTTATAAACTTAAATAAATATATATTCCCACCACCACACGTATAAAGACACACACGGGAAATATTATTACACAAGTCTATGTACAACGTTGTCCTCTTCAGAAGACACTGGACACTCGGCGGTGCTCACTTGAATTAACTCTGGTTCCTTCGTCCGTGGCCCACAATGGACCCACGATGATCGCGACGAATCTACCCTGGCCACAGGCCAGCCAGACCTCCGTCCCACTGGGTGCTTCGTCGTGATGGCCTTCAACCACGATCCAGCCCGTAGCTGGCAGGTACCGATCAGCCTCGCTGTTAAGGCCACTTCACGACCAATACTAGGGGCCTAGCCCTAGGCAGGAGCCTCAGGTGACACGCTGGTCACTCTCCTCAATAAGCACCACAGTGGGGTAGTCTCTTCCCCCAGCCAGCCCCAGATAAGGCGATTCCCGACACTGCCACACTTCAGGCAGGCTATAACTCTCTCAATAGAGTTCGTCCAGGGGCGGCTCACAGCTTCTTCAAAGCAGACGGGCGAAGAGACCTTGGCTGCCTTGGGTAGACTGCCTCCATGTATCTCACCACTGTCCTAGGTCGCCTCTGAAAATCAACACGTCATCAGTACTGGCGACTTTACATGGGGGCACTAGGAAAAGTCACTTACTGGCTACACAAACACAGTCTCTAGCTCAATAGATGGTGCTGATGTTCTGAGCACCACCTCACCAGAGGTCAGCACTAGCTACTTCACGAGCCACCAGGACGAGAATCTAGCATTACTCGCCGGCACCGTCCGTCGTCCCTAGATGGCGTTGTCCATGGTGCGGGGTTTTCGGGAGCAGACTCACAGATGGCGTGGTCGTCACTGCTCCGTGGTCCGACGATGGACTCGGGTCCGTAACATGATATCACACTAAACCTGTCTCCTGAAGCCCACATAAAAAGAATAACGTCTGCGGGATATGCGAGGCTGGGTATCAGAACAGCGTTCAGGAACCTGTGTAAGGAATCATTCAGAATCTTGTACACCACATATGTAAGACCAATCCTGGAGTATGCAGCCCCAGCATGGAGCCCGTACCTTGTCAAGCACAAGACGAAGCTGGAAAAAGTCCAAAGGTATGCCACTAGACTAGTCCCAGAACTAAGAGGCATGAGTTACGAGGAAAGGCTGCGGGAAATGCACCTTACGACACTGGAAGACAGAAGAGTAAGGGGAGACATGATCACAACCTACAAAATCCTCAGAGGAATCGACCAGGTAGACAAAGGCAAACTATTCAACACTGGTGGGACGCGAACAAGGGGACACAGGTGGAAACTGAGTACCCACATGAGCCACAGAGACGTTAGAAGGAACTTTTTCAGTGTCAGAGTAGTTAACGGATGGAATGCATTAGGCAGTGATGTGGTGGAGGCTGACTCCATACACAGTTTCAAATGTAGATATGATAGAGCCCAGTAGGCTCGGGAATCTGTACACCAGTTGATTGACAGTTGAGAGGCGGGACTAAAGAGCCAAAGCTCAACCCCCGCAAGCACAAATAGGTGAGTACACACATATATTGTCACCCATTTTTTTTCTCTCTCTCTGGCCCTCCCTGACTAACCCTATCACAACAGTAGGAAAAGGAACAAACGTGGCAGGGAGACGCACCAATGGCACAGGGAAAAGTCAAGAGTGACAAAATGAAGGAAATGTTCGCCCAAGCTTGGGAGGAAATCAGAAAGGAGATGCATGAAATGATGAATACAATAAACAACTTGCAAAGCATGCTGATAGCAGCAAAGGAAGAAGCCTCAAAGAGAACCCAACTCAGGCTCAGCCTCAGATTATCATCCCAAGAGAAGATAAAACACTCGTGCACGCAATCTCTAAACTAAGTAATCAATGGAAGGGACTGCCACTGCACATGCAACATTTGCTGAAATGCTAAGAAAGAGTTCAGAAGCAATGTCGACAGTGTAGGAAGTTACCATGAAAGCAACTACCTCACAGGAAGCAGCAAGGTGCACTAGTCAGCTGCTGGAGAGGAAAAGATCAGTGGTAGCATTGGGCATTAAAGAACAAGAAGTCTCCAGTAGGGTAGAATGGAAAGGTAAGGACAGAGTGGCAGTGAGAAAGATCCCAAAGGGTTACAGATGGAAGGGGCTGAATAAAGCAGAGAAGGTTTTCAGGCTAGGCTGGTACAACAAGGACAGAGACAGTCTGATAAAGATAGTGTTTACAAACGAGACAACGAAGGAGGAAATTCTAACAAGGAAGGGTCAACTGTTAAATGTGAGAAGATACAAAAAAGAATTCCTCCAGAGGAAGGAATTCCATTCTACTACCGTCTGGAGTTATAATTTATGACCTCACCCATCCACCACCGTCAGAAGGTATAATGACCTCATCCGTCTTGAAGCAGCCCAAGATCTAACTGATTATTGCTATGATTTATTAAGTCGTATTAAAAAAATGATTAATTATTGTTGATCATTCAGTTTAGCTGTTCTTACAGGACTCTGATATCGTAAGATTGCCTGTTCTTATCTTGCATTAAATTTTGATTCGAGTTATAAAGAATACCTAAGTCAAGTAAATATTGATGAATCTGATTTGTAGTAATATTGTGAAAAAAACAGTAGACAAACCAGTCTATGTACCCCAACAGAATGCAGCTAAAACAATCAAGTCAGTCGACAAACCCAACAAACTGCAGCTAAAACAATCAAGTCAGTCAACGTACCCAACAGAATGCAGCTAAAACAATCAAGTCAGTCGACAAACCCAACAAACTGCAGCTAAAACAATCAAGTCAGTCAACGTACCCAACAGAATGCAGCTAAAACAATCAAGTCAGTCAACGTACCCAACAGAATGCTGCTTGAAAAACCTTGTTGGTATCTGCTCGCATTATTAGACAGGTAAAAGACATGATCCGATTTACTGCCTCCTAATGAGACCTTTGGGGAATTATCAGGAAAAGTGTCCATTACCTGGGGATTATTGTGATGCTGAGCACCGCGAGCTGTGTAGTGTCACGGCACTCGTCACAGTAACACTTTCTCAAACAAAACTTATTCACGACAAGTGTTGACAATGTTGTCAGCCCGTCCCTCCTTAGGTTTCCCAACGTCATGAAACTGTCGTACTAAAGTGCTTTTATCTTACCAGAGGACCCAAAACAGAAAACGAGAGAATATGTACATTCTGCGAGCCGCTACCATTTTCTAGTGCGGAATTTTTGGCCTTAGGGAGAGTATACGTAGAATGCGACGCTATGTTAGGAGGCCGGGTTAGTGTTATTCCAAAACGAGTGTGTATGCTTGAGGGACTTAATTCAGCCAGAGTGTGAGGACAGTGGACCCAGCGTCAAATACACTCACGGAGGCAAAACACGGAGCTCGGTTCAATAATCCTCATCTCTCTCAAACTTTTAAACAGATGGTAACTTTGAACACGTAGTTGGAGCCGGGCTTCCTTCATGTCATTCTGGCGCCTAACATGCTTACACAGTTGCTGGAAATGTTGAGATGCCATCAAAAGGTCTCTTAAGTATAGTTGGCTTCGTTCTCGACTCTAACGGAGATCCCGTGTTTGATTCTCGGGCAGGACATGGTCGGGCAAGTTTTCTTTCATCTAACACATCTGTTCACCTAAACTGGTAGCCTGGAGTTAGGCAACTCTTGAGGGGTTGCATCCTGGCGAGAGTCAATAGTGCCACCTTGGAGGGAACCTCGCTACAGGCCTGATTGCGTGTGTGTATTTGTTTGTGTGTACTCGCCTAGTTGTACTCACCTAGTTGTGTCTGCAGGATCGAGCATTGACTCTTGGATCCCGCCTTTCTAGCATCAGTTGTTTACAGCAATGACTCCTGTCCCATTTCCCTATCATACCTGGTTTTAAAATTATGAATAGTATTTGCTTCCACAACCTGTTCCTTAAGTGCATTCCATTTTCCCACTACTCTCACACTAAAAGAAAACTTCCTAACATCTCTGTGACTCATCTGAGTTTCTAACTTCCATCCATGTCCCCTCGTTCTGTTACTATTTCGTGTGAACATTTCGTCAATGTCCACTCTGTCAATCCCTCTGAGTATTTTATACGTTCCTATCATGTCCCCCCTCTCCCTTCTTTCTAGTGTCGTAAGGCACAGTTCCCCCAGGCGCTCCTCATACCCCATCCCTCGTAGCTCTGGGACGAGTCTCGTTGCAAACCTCTGAACCTTTTCCAGTTTCATTATATGCTTCTTCAGATGGGGACTCCATGATGAGGCGGCATACTCTAAGACTGGCCTCACGTAGGCAGTGTAAAGAGCCCTAAATGCCTCCTTACTTAGGTTTCTGAATTATGTTCTAACTTTTGCCAGTGTAGAGTACGCTGCTGTCGTTATCCTATTTATATGTGCCTCAGGAGATAGATTAGGTGTTACGTCCACACCCAGGTCTCTTTCGCGCGTCGTCACAGGTAGGCTGTTCCCCTTCATTGTGTACTGTTCCTTTGGTCGCCTATCTCCTAGTCCCATTTCCATAATTTTACATTTGCTCGTGTTGAATTCCAGTAGCCATTTCTCTGACCACCTCTGCAACCTGTTCAGGTCCTCTTGGAGGATCCTGCAATCCTCATCTGTCACAACTCTTCTCATCAACTTTGCGTCATACGCAAACATCGACATGTAGGACTCGACTCCTGTAAATATGTCATTAACATATATTAGAAATAGAATTGGTCCCAGCACCGATCCTTGAGGTACTCCACTCGTTACTGTTCGCCAGTCCGATTTCTCGCCCCTTACCGTAACTCTCTGGCTCCTTGCTGTTAGGTAGTTCCTTAGGCAGTTAGGTAGTTTTTTTTTTTTTTTGTGTGTGTGTGTGTGTGTGTGTGTGTGTGTGTGTGTGTGTGTGTGTGTGTGTGTGTGTGTGTGTGTTCACCTAGTTGTACTTACGGGGGTTAAACCGTAAGTACAACTAGGCCAACTAGGCAGGTACAACAACTCCACTTCTTTCTTACTAAAACTAAAAATCGAGACACTAAAAATACAATTTATATTGTACACTACAAATAAAAGGAACAATATTCCAGCTTACCCAAAGGAAGCCAAAGATAAGAGAGAAGAAACATCGAGAAATAAGCCGTTTTGAGTTTATCTGCAGAAAAAAACAAATATATAACAGCATTAAAGAGAAGAAATGGCACAAAGCTCGTAATAACAGGTAAGTAACGGTCGTGTTTATAATATTTCTCGGAAATAAAATCTCGCACAGAAGATTCTTAATAAAAAGGAGCAAAAGCCTTTGTAAACTGACTGCTGTCTGGGGGGAGGGGGAGGGGAAGGGAGGGAGGGGGGGTTGGCCGAGAGGGGGGGAGGGGGGGTGAGGGGGAGGGGGTGAAGGGGGGGGGGTGAGGGGGAGGGGGGCAAGGGGGAAGGAGAACGGCTACCTCATATTTCTCCTCATAAAACATAAATGTTCTGTTCTCCGTGAATGTATCAAATCTCTACATATTCTATGACTTCGTAAAGATTACGAAACCTTTACGTCTTCCCTCAATAATGGCGGCTTTTGTTTACCTTAATAACAAAGTTTGAGCTCCTTAGCATTAGGAGGAGGAGGAATTATGAGGTGAAAGCGCCAAGCCATTACGACTACATAGCACTGGGAAGGGGTCAGGATAAGGACTTGGGATGAGACGGGGTACAGGAATGGTGCCCAACCATTTGGACGTTAGGTGATTGAACGGCGACCTGTATGAAGCCAGACCGTCGCTCTACCGTTCAGGCCAACCACTTGGGCTGGACGGAAGAGCATTAGGCTCCTAACATTAGGAGGCTGTTTAAACAATTATAATTTTAAACAATGAACTTTCGAAGCTAGTAAATTGTTTAATAAATTTTAAACAAGCCGCCATGATTCAGGAAAGACGGAGAGGTTTCTTAAACTGTTGCGTCAACGCGTGATATCAGGACCCGCGCAGGAATATCCCTGAAAACAATATTTTTTAAATATTGTGGGTGTGAGACAGGTGACTGCCAACACGGTCCTGGAGGCCGGCTGGTAACATCAGAGTGGAGGACCACAGTATAAACGATAAGCTGGACGGGCACAGGCTGGGGGGCACAGACTGGGGACACAGGCTTGGACGATAATGAGGATACGTCAAGGCAACGGCCGAGATGCACCTGGACAATGTGCAGTCATTGGTCGGCATCAGTGAATGAGCAGCTGGGAGCTAAGCCAATCACCGGTCGCAGTTACAACACCACACGAGGTTATATAAGCAAGAGGCGAGGGGGGGGGGGGAGTTACACACATACTGAGAAAGGTGTACCCAGCTTCTCAGTGTTTATACACAGAGTGTTTTACTTTAGGTGTTGAACTAGAAACTCTTACAAATTACGTCTCAATTTAGTCGTTTGAACGTATGGCCGAAAACTGACGTAGTTTGAAAATGAAAACAAATTAAAAATAATTTTTATTTTTCTTTGACAGTAAGTTAACCCACTCCCTAAGTCTCCTAAAGTCTCCTAACCCACTCTGGTGGGTTAGGAGGGCAGAAAATTCTTCTAAAGTTTCAAAGCGTCACGAAAAACGTTAATTGAGTGTGTCCTCTCCTAGCCTAATAGGCTAACCCGGAGGACCCAAACAGAAAACGGGACAGTACATCACTTTCGTGAGCCGATTTCACTTCAAATAACGTCAATTTCCAGCCATAGCGGCGCATACCAGCGAAAAGCGACGTTTTTTTGAGAGAACGAGTTGTGCTGGCTGGTCACTTGGCTGGCGGGGAGGCTTTAGAAAATAAAGTCCAACAATACAATCAGGGAGATCGCAAAGCAGGGAGCTCCTCCCTCCAGAGTGGTAGGGTACCTTCCCTGCAGAGTGGTAGGGTACCTTCCCTCCAGAGTGGTAGGGTACCTTCCCTCCAGAGTGGTAGAGTACCTTCCCTCCAGAGTGGTAGAGTACCTTCCCTCCAGAGTGGTAGGGTACCTTCCCTGCAGAGTGGTAGAGTACCTTCCCTCCAGAGTGGTAGGGTACCTTCCCTCCAGAGTGGTAGGGTACCCTCCCTCCAGAGTGGTAGGGTACCCTCCCTCCAGAGTGGTAGGGTACCCTCCCTCCAAAGTGGTAGGGTACCTTCCCTCCAGAGTGGTAGAGTACCTTCCCTCCAGTGATGGTAGAGAAACTTTATGATGTACGGTCAAGTCGTAGGTTAGTCAGCAGGTCAGCAGGGAGAGGAGCACTAATCTGATCAACGACAGAAGGGGGAGGCCTGGTCGTCCTTCATAACCAATTTCTTGCACGATGGAATGAAGATAGGTTGCGCAGACACATGGAGAGAGGAAGAGAAAGCTCTCCCAGGGAAAGAAACATGACCTAGGCGGTAAAACTGATGTGGACCCGAAGTGGACGACTGTCACAAGGAGCGCGAGGTCAACTGTCGTAACAGTCCCCCCCCCCCACCCTAAGCCCACAACTGGTGGCTCACGAGGTGTATGTAACATGCACCACTAAAATAATTAAACCCCCAGCTATAACAAATATATGTATCGTATGATACATATCCATATGGATGTATGTAAACGCGTATGTATAGTAGCATGTTTGGGTGCGCGCGTTCGGCTTCATCAAAACACGAGGCTTCAGGAATGGCCACCAAGCGTGTGAGTGTTGGCACTCCTCCTGAAGCTCTCTCTCTTCCTTCTCCTCTTCTTCTCCTCCTGTCAACCCTGGTAATAATAACTTTTTTCACTGTTGGTGCCCACAAACTTCAGTAACAACACAACTTAGGCGAGACGTTTCTTAAGCTGGCAAAACTTGTACAGTCTCCCACCTGTAACTTAGGCACCACTCACAACTTACCGGAACGTTTCATTATCACCATAAAGTACCAATCCAATTGCACCAATTTGGACCAAGATACAACAATCCGTCGAATAACTTCTAATTGTTCAGTAAAGCTTAAAATACCAGGATAAAGTAGACTCGAGCTGACTAATAAAGTATAATTTTATCTTGGTGTTTAACTCGCTGTTTGTCAGCTATTAGTGGTCTCTAGTCACGACATGAAAAATCCTTGCATACGAGTCTCTCTGCGTCCGTAATTCTAGATATCGTGTCAGTTTGTCTGTCACCTGTGTGCTCACCTAGTTGTGCTTGCGAGGGTTGAGCTTTGGCTCTTGGGTCACACTTTGGTCTGTGTCTTGTCACCTGATAGTGTACCTGTCACCTGTATTGTTGTGTCCGGTGTCAGGAACCGGTGGCTGAGCGGACAAAACACTGGACGCGTGATCCTGAGGTCCTGGGTTCAATCCCGGGCGCCGGCGAGAAACAATGGGCAGAGTTTCTTTCACCCTGATGCTCCTGTTACCTAGCAGTAAATAGGTACCTGGGAGTTAGTCAGCTGTCACGGGCTGCTTCCTGGGGGTGGAGGCCTGGTCGAGGACCGGGCCGCGAGGACACTAAGCCCCGAAATCATCTCAAGATAACCAACAACAATACAGCCTGTCCTTAGCAACAAAGGCTAAATGCTCGTTAATCCAGCCGCCAAACTCCCTGTTTATGCAGCCCATCCTCATAAGCAAATGCCGAAGTCCATTCCATCCACCCGCCAAACCCCTGTTCATGAATGAAAACGGTTTTCACACGACTCTCAACTGATTTCAGTCGAACACTTCAGGAACAAGTGCTTCGCTGATGACTTTCGTTCGAACCACAACGCTGTAAATGCTTCACCCGCGTACTACAAATACAAATAATCGCGAACAGAACCTAAACACCTAACCAGTGTCTAAATATCCCCAATATGCTAATATATATAATAATAATTTATATTTGAGAAAAGTTTTTTTTAATGAAAAGAATGTTAAAATTGACGAACGCGTCTACGGGGTCGACCGCTGGATGGAATGGACTTAGTCTGAGGACGGGTTGTGCTTGGTGCGGCCAGCAGGCCCATATATCCACCACAGCCCGGTTGGTCCGGCACTTCTTGCGGAAAACTATTTTAATACACAATAAGCTAAAATTTATAATGGCGTCCTGGTGGGAGTGTAGAGGGGGTATCTGCTTTAACGAGCCTAGCCTGATGACAGGTCGCAACAATTACCTTGGGACAGGATCGACCTCGCAGTGTTTTCAAGCTCGTAAACTGCTTAATAATTACAGACTAAGCTGGCATGCTCGAGGAAAGACGTACGGGTTTTGTCTGCAAGCAAGTAACTTATTGACAATCGACTTGAGAATGGTCCAGAACAGACCGAAACGTCGTCGTCCCTTCACCTTCTAGTGTGTGGTCTGGTCAACTTACTCTAGCCACGTTATTGTGACTCATCGCCTGCATATTGATGAACCCTGGCAATCAAATACCCCGCGAGTCGTTGCTATTTAGGGATTCTTTCAACACTTACAATGGTGCCAAGTATTTCCCAACTCCCACAAGCACAATCCAAGCTACTACAACGTTGTTAATATTCCAGTAACTAAACGGAGGTGCCAACATCCCCCCCCAGTGTAAACAATGGGGCACAGGGCTGCCAACATCATAAAGTTGCGAGGATGTAATACAGTGCTTGGCGAGGCGTGAGAGTCAGCTGTTGCTCATAGCCTTGAATGTCACTCTCTTCCCCAGCACAACACACAAATCCCTCTCTACAGTGTTTATACCTACTTTAAGGGTGATTTTCGCATTATTAAGGTTTTACAGTCGACCTTATGTAAAGTGTGTGAAATAAATGTGTTAACATTCCGCAGGTATGTCATCAAAGACAGCTGGTCTTGACAACACTTCTAAAGTTGATGGTTTGAAAAAGCTAAAATCACTTAATCAATGTATATGTGTACAGGTATATGTGCTCTTACCTGGCAATCTTTGCAGGTATCAGCTTAGCTCATGGGCTCCCACCTCTATGCTACGGTCATATTTTTTTTTTCAAATATGGATGAATGCAAATTCCACCGCNAAAATAGTACGGCGTTTCACGCTAAACACGTCATGAGCTTATATTATTAACATCTTTATTGACAAAATTAATTACAATTTTTGCCTAATCTGAGGATTTTGATAGTCTGATTAAAGTGAGGATAATGCTAGTATTCACTGTCACGCAGGACAGAGGGTCATACATAAGACAATAGGTCTAACTGTAGGCTGAAGCACATATATATCATGGTTACAATCAATGTTTAATATATGGATATGTGAAAACAAGTTTCTACTGTGCACTGCCACACAAGGGGCAGGGATGGGTTCATAGGTGATGCAGCTTAGAAGTAATATACATAAAAATTGTTCTTCATTCTTTAAAATGGACAAGCAAATTTTGGGTAAATGTTAGGATGTCGTCCAAACACCTGAGTCAATAAAATAGTTACACAGTTGGTGGTACAAGAGGCCAGGAGGTCTAAAGTCCTTTACGGTTTCACATTCATCAATGTAGTGTTCTAGTGATGCATTAAGGTTTATCACAGAGTTTACAATCTGAGTATTCTGGTAGTGGCTCAGCCTCACTACCCTGCCAGATGTGTCTATAGCCAAGGCGAATTCGCGCGCAATGACTACATCACATTGCCTGGTTCGGCTACATATGCCGACCATACAATACCTATTATTACAAAACTTGTCATAACTTTTAATACTGCAGCTTTCAGGTCTCTGGGCATTTCTTAGTTCTTCTAAATCTGAATTAATTTCTTTAATTTGTATGTTTCTAATAACTGCATTAGATAGTCCAAAGTCATAATCAATGTTTTTCTTTCCTGCAAGCCTCATTGGCCAATCGATCTACGAAGTCATGTTTTTCCAACTCCAACATGGGATGGGATCCACACAAATTTTATACAAGAGTTATTATCATTGGCAAAGATTACATTCCATTTAATATTACAAGCTACGTCCGACATAATTGTGATGGGTTATTTAAGGACTGCAAGCACTTTTAGAGTCACAGAAAATACTCCACCACCATTGAGCTTAAGGTATTCAGTGGCTAGATAAATGAGCTAAACACACTTTGCTCAATGACCATGTGATGGCCATGGCGTCTCCATGCATTAGATGCAAGACTGTAGACCCATTTACTGCCGTTTAGATAGGACAGTAACATGAATGCGAATATTTTGCATCACTCACAAGGGGCCTGGCGGCTGAGTGGGCAGCGCTCGGGATTCGTAGTCCTAGGGTTAGGGATTGATCCCGGCGGAAACATATGGGCAGAGTTTCTTTCACCCTGGTGATGATGATGATACAGCAGGGTAGGGGATGACAGGGCTGTTCACCTAGCAGTAAGTACAGCTGCAGCTGCTACGGGCTGCTTCCTGGGTGTGTGTGTGTGTGTGTGTGTGTGTGTGTGTGTGTGTGTGGTGTGTGTGTATGTGTCTGTGTGTGAGAGAGAGAGAGAGAGAGAGAGAGAGAGAGAGAGAGAGGAGAGAGAAGAGAGAGAGAAGAGAGAGAGAGGAGAGAGAGAGAGGAGAGAGAGAAGGAAGTGGGGGGGGGGGGGGGAAGTTGACTGACATAGTTGAGAGGCAGGTTCCAAAGATCCTAAGGTTATCCGCCGCAAGCACACTAGGTGAGTACAAGTAGGGTGCCACAGAATGAACCAGGAACGGACAGACAGACTGTGACTCATTGGTTGTGAGCCACCGACATTGACTCATTAACTGACTTACTCATCCACGTTGGAGGAAAGGCATCTCTGGCCCTAACAGAGCTCTTGAACTAGGGAATTAGGTGAATGAGCACACCTTAAGATAGCCCCCCCGAGACGCCGGTATATAGCGAAGATGAGACAGCAGCCAACCTGGACTTTATTTATTTATTTATTTATACGTATACAAGAAGTACATTGGGTTTATGAGAGTATATAACAATGATGTGTTTACATTCTGGCAAAGCCACTATCAGGCACATACCGTCTCTACTCCAGTAATACCAGCAGTGACTGCAACAAACATTTCCTTTCAGACATTGTTGCTTTTAAAAAAAACTCAAAGGAAAAGTCGAGTAGTCCGCAGACCCCAATTGTTCCATACGAGTGGTGAGCTACAGAACCAAGAACCCAGCACAGAGGAAAAATGTGAATTCTAGTACTCTTTGAATTAATTCACCGGGAGTTGAGTGATGGAGAACTACCCGGACATTTTGTTACTTTCTCGCAAACACTGACTAGACAACTACACACAAAAGCTGCTAATGGGATTAAACAAATTCGTTTTGGGGAGTAATTTGGTGGTGGCGGCGTGCGCGTCCAGGGCACCTTTACACCCCGGTCCCAGTCTTGCGTTACTCTGATAATTAATTTGTTCCATGAGATGTATACGAAGAACGGCAGCACCGTGGGTGGAGTGGCAGGGTGTGGCAGGGCAGGGCAGGGTGTGGCAGGACCGTGGGTGGCAGGGCAGGGTGTGGCAGGGCAGGGCAGGGTGTGGCAGGACGTGGGTGGCAGGGCAGGGTGTGGCAGGGCAGGGCAGGGCAGGGCAGGGTGTGACAGGACCGTGGGTGGCAGGGCCGTGCGTGGAGGGGCAGAGTGTGATAGGACCGTGGGAAGATTCCGAAGCCTCAGTACAAACATTCAGATCCACCTATATAAGGCTCTAGTTCGGCCGCATCTAGAGTAGTCCCCAGTACCACTACACACCATAAAGAAAACTAACATGCAGAAACTGCAAGCGGTACAAAATAAGGCGCTAAGGAGAGCAGCAAAACACCGTCCACCATATGATCAGACAATCCAGGAGCTCCATGAACTCCTGAACATACAGCCACTAAACATCAGACTGCAGCACCAAGCCATCAGGGTGTGGAACACCATCGAAATGTTAGAGGACCCAATGTTTGAAAGATTGCTCCAAGATGAGACGCCCCGCTCCCACAGCTGGTGGCCCAAGAGCCTCGATTCTCTGGATGAAAACCCCGCCCCACAGTATATAATCCCCAGATGAGATATACATGAGAGTATAGGAACAGTTCATATATGAGTATGTATGAACAACTCGATAAATAATAATAATAAAACAAAGAGCCTTAAACAGAACAACATGTGTGGAAGCATCGGAGTGTGTATATATGAATGCTACTCAGTATTCATCTATAGACATCCATATATGGTGAAACACATGTGAAGAACCTCTCACACACTCACAGCTCCCTGACAAGAGGGAGCCAGCTTAGCTTAGCTGCCAACACCCACACATCGTGTCAGCAAGGCGGACAGCCCGCCTGCTTTCATACCTCTCACTGTATTTCCCACTTCTATACTTCCCTTCACCTAGGCCTCTCCTTCCTCTTTACTCCCCAAAAAAGGACCGTGGGTAGCAGGGCAGGGTGTGGCAGGACCTTGGGTGGCAGGGCAGGGTGTGGCAGGACCTTGGGTGGCAGGGCAGGGTGTGGCAGGACCTTGGGTGGAGGGGCAGGGTGTGGCAGGACCGTGGGTGGAGGGGCAGGGCGTGATAGGACCGTGGGTGGAGGGGCAGGGCGTGATAGGACCGTGGGTGGAGGGGCAGGGCGTGACAGGACCGTGGGTGGAGGGGCAGGGCGTGACAGGACCGTGGGTGGAGGGGCAGGGCGTGACAGGACCGTGGGTGGAGGGGCAGGGCGTGACAGGACCGTGGGTGGAGGGGCAGGGCGTGACAGGACCGTGGGTGGAGGGGCAGGGCGTGACAGGACCGTGGGTGGAGGGGCAGGGCGTGACAGGACCGTGGGTGGAGGGGCAGGGCGTGACAGGACCGTGGGTGGAGGGGCAGGGCGTGACAGGACCGTGGGTGGAGGGGCAGGGCGTGACAGGACCGTGGGTGGAGGGGCAGGGCGTGACAGGACCGTGGGTGGAGGGGCAGGGCGTGACAGGACCGTGGGTGGAGGGGCAGGGCGTGACAGGACCGTGGGTGGAGGGGCAGGGCGTGATAGGACCGTGGGTGGAGGGGCAGGGTGTGACAGGACCGTGGGTGGAGGGGCAGGGCGTGACAGGACCGTGGGTGGAGGGGCAGGGCGTGACAGGACCGTGGGTGGAGGGGCAGGGTGTGACAGGACCGTGGGTGGAGGGGCAGGGCGTGACAGGACCGTGGGTGGAGGGGCAGGGTGTGGCAGGACCGTGGGTGGAGGGGCAGGGCGTGACAGGACCGTGGGTGGAGGGGCAGGGTGTGGCAGGACCGTGGGTGGAGGGGCAGGGCGTGACAGGACTGGGGTTGACAGAAAGGACCGGAGCATAAAATATCTTCTGTGACACTTCAAATTCATATGTGGAGAATGGGTCTTCCAGGTGCCATTGACCGCCAGAGGGCAGTAGGCACCGCCAGGTCGGAGCGGGATTATCAACTTCTTGACTTTCGAAGTCCCGAACACCACCCCTTCCCCTCTCAGCAGCCTCGATACGCGGGAAACCAATTAGAAGAGTGTCAAGAATTAAGTGATTTCCAGACCCAGTCGAAACTCTGCCACTCCAACAGAAAGACAAAAAATTCTATTATGTTAACCAAGATCAGAATTCTTGACGCATTTTTACAACCCCTAATATCTTTTTATCATCATATTTGGGTATATCTGCATTTATACAGCTACTCTCGACTATATGATGGGTTAGTGTACCAAGCTTCGTGATGCTAAACAGTCTCCATCTCGCTGGATTGGTAATCTCACAAGGCTATGTGATCAGTAATCTGCCTTAGCGAACTTCGCATGCATTAAGATCCTTAAGAACACGAGAATTAATAGTGACTGCAAAGCTCCAAGTACCTGATGACAAAGGTCTGAATGGTCTAATAACTCTATAATAATCTAATAACTGAATGGTCTAATAACACATTACGTTAATGTAGTGTGGGAGATCATGCCGCAGTTCTTGCTCACAGATTTGCAACTGGAGTGCTCAGGATTGGGAGATCCGTCACCTGCAGCCACCTGCCACAGGTAACGGTAACCCAACCTGATCCTTGCAACCACTGTGTCGCACAGTCTAGTGGACGTTTGGTGCTGCCATA
>WNGS01163731.1:12256856-12281185 GCA_020271785.1 Procambarus virginalis | reverse complement strand
GAAAAGTATGACATCATTCACTCTGGAAAGAACTTCAGGAATTACCACTAAATGATAACTATATAACAAAATTAAAGGCTCATTGCAGCATCAGAAGCCAGTTGGCCTCCACAGGACCATCTTCCGTGGCTCACATTTGCATTTAAATCCTGTTGGTAGTTATCTGTATGTAAATGACGCAAACAGGGTGAATGGGTCCCTGAAGGCACCTTGAAGCCTCGCTTCGTCTTGGTAGGAATGGGGCCTCGATATTTAGCGTCTCAGAGAAATCTTGATATATATAGTGATGTTTTTCAACAATATTGATGTCAATAGTGATGTTTTTCAACAATATATTGTGACGAGAAATGTAGGTGTTAAGGCAGTCTTCTCTATGGCTGGTGGAAATGCCAATCACATTAGAAAAAAAGAGAAAACAAAACTGTTGACTGCTTGGCGGTTGTCTCCTGTGGTAAAGTGAGAGGGAAAAACACGCAAAACAAATCTTATAAATAATGAACTTTAATTTACTTTAAACAAAAACAAAATAAAGATAATCCCTTGACTATGTACAGTGCGGATCAAAAAATATATACAAAGACGAAACACATATAAAATAAAATAAAGATTACGTTACTCTGCAATAAGCAAGACAAAAATTAGTTAATGGTGCCGAGAATAGTGGCTGGCTGAAACCTCTCCTAATATACAGGAAGTATGTTTAGATAGAAGCGTCAGCTCTAGAGCACAAGAATATTCTGAGGCCAACTGCTCGTGCGAGACTATGTATAGGTGATGCAGAGGGCGCTGGAGTCGCGTGAAGTCGCAGATTCACCAATGGGAGAGAGAGTTGGTTTGAAGTGGTCGTTTGGTGATCGACGAGGTGGTGCGCCGACAGTGAGGGAGGGGGGGGGTGAGGAGTAAGAGTAGGGTAGTATACCTCCTGTACAGACGTCTGTTAATCCACTGATATACTCTTGAATGTGGCATCTTGATGTTGCAGACGAACAGAAGTAACGTGCTGTAGGAAAGAGACTAAATCTCTCTTGAAAGAGATTACTGTCAATATATATATATATATATATATATATATATATATATATATATATATATATATATATATATATATATATATATATAACTGAAAACTCACACCCCAGAAGTGACTAACCCATACTGCCAGGAGCAACGCAACTGGTATGTACAGGGATGCCTTAATCCGCTTGACCATCACGACCGGACATAAGGAAGTGATAGCCGAAGCTATTTGAACCACTTCCCCGCCGGCACTCTGATGGTAATCTTGGGCATAGGTGCTGTGTACTGTATAGTTACAGAGGTTACCTTGAGGTGCTGTGTACTGTATAGTTACAGAGGTTACCTTGAGGTGCTGTGTACTGTATAGTTACAGAGGTTACCTTGAGGTGCTGTGTACTGTATAGTCACAGAGGTTACCTTGAGGTGCTGTGTACTGTATAGTCACAGAGGTTACCTTGAGGTGCTGTGTACTGTATAGTCACAGAGGTTACCTTGAGGTGCTTCCGGGGCTCAGCGTCCCCGCGGCCAGGTCGTCGACCAGGCCTCCTGGTTGCTGGACTGATCAACCAGGCTGTTAGACGCGGCTGCTCGCAGCCTGACGTACGAGTCACAGCCTGGTTGATCAGGTATCCTGATGTCCAGAGATGACAGGATTTCCCCCATCAAGAGAACTATACAATCACTTGTGCAACAAATTCTTATGGCTGCGTGCATTGTGGTGTGCAGTAATGTTGTCAAGTGTGCTTTAAGAAGGAGAGTGATTATAGATATATTTCAAACACGTAGAGACACTGCCTTTGCCGGGGTGGAATCCCTGTAAAGTTGCACAAGTTGGAGATCATTATAGAGGCGTGTAGTTTATTCTGAAACTATTATTCAATCTAAACGTGATGACTTCTTAATCCTCATTACAACTGTGTACGTCAAGTCCCGTTTCTTGGCAATGACGGAGTCCAGCAAGAGAAGGTTGCAGGGAGGGTCATATTGCACTCGCTGCAATATGGAGAAACTGGTAGCGTCGAGCTGCCCCCCCTCCCCACCCTACAAGTCGGAAGTGTCATTTCCCAGCAAGATCTCCAGCGACCTAGAGATCACTGGACATGATAGTCCTGCTTCGCAATTTCCTGCCATAAGCCGTGTTTACCACCCCAACCCCCTCCTTCTTCACCCCCCCCCCCCACCCCCCTTCTCCTCCACCCACGCCCTCCTTCACCCCCCCCCCAACCAAAAAAATAGAGACGATCTCTTTTTCAAAGTCAGTGGGGGCTCTCTCTCTCTCTTTTCAAAAGCTGAGAGAGAGAGAGAAAGTTAACATTTTACGTTTTCATGAGACTTCGAGCAGAGTTAAATTGTGATTATATTTAACAACGAGGTCCTAGCTGACTTTGTATATGTGGCCGTCCTGGTGACACTTCTTTATTTTGCCTTGTTTTTGTTCCTCGTTTTCTAGATTTTTATTCTTAGTTGGTAATTAGTTTAGTTTTGATGTCCCTTCGTTTAATATCTAATTATATAATTTTATCTCGTCATATTGTCCCGCGATATTTTCTGACTTGAATTCATTTCATTCGTAGATGAATATTCAAACTTTGCTACATGACTCACCCGAGTCCAAGCCTTGGAAGGTGTTGGTGTATTGTGTGTTGTTTATACGGTGAGTCTACACTCAACCTGATCTACACACACACACACACACACACACACACACACACACACACACACACACACACACACACACACACACACACACACACACACACACATGGAAATGGAAAAGGTTCAAAGGTTTGCCACCAGACTAGTACCCGAGCTGAGAGGTATGAGCTACGAGGAGAGACTGCAGGAATTAAACCTCACTTCGTTGGAAGACAGAAGAGTTAGGGGGACATGATCACCACATTCAAGATTCTCAGGGGAATCGACAGGGTTGATAAAGACAGGCTGTTTAACACAAGGGGCACACGCACTAGGGGACACAGGTGGAAGCTGAGTGCCCAAATGAGCCACAGAGATATTAGAAAGAACTTTTTTAGTGTCAGAGTGGTTGACAAATGGAATGCATTAGGAAGCGATGTGGTGGAGGCTGACTCCATACACAGTTTCAAGTGTAGATATGATAGAGCCCAGTAGGCTCAGGAAACTGTACACCTGTTGATTGACGGTTGAGAGGCGGGACCAAAGAGCCAGAGCTCAACCCCCGCAAGCACAACTAGGTGAGTACAACTAGGTGAGTAGACACGAGGCGTTAGATCAAACCCCCTACACAATATTGGTCATGAATCTTACATGGGGTATTACCATAACTATATAGTAATCTGCATGTGAGAGCGTCAGCGCCCAAGGTCAGTCGTCACGGGGGAGGGCCGCCACGGGTCCCAAGAGCACTCCGTGCCACCTGATGGCAAGTCACGTTGTGCGTGGCGCCCCAGAACACACGCACCACAGTTACAGCCGCAACACATCGTCGAACACTTCTGAACAGTCGTCGAACACTTCTGAACAGTCGTCGAACACTTCTGAACAGTCGTCGAACACTTCTGAACAGTCGTTATAAAGCTGCGGCCAACATTACGTGGCGTCAACGGCCAAGAAATCGAGCGGAAGAACCCAACGTGTCCACGGAGAGGCGTCCCTGGGCCCGTGTCGGTCCTGGTGAATGTCGTCATTACAACTGTCGCTCCACTGTTCGTCAACATTTTACATATGAACCATAACTGATTACGTTCAAATTTGTCTCCAACAAACTTTGGTGTTGGGCTTCAGGACTATTAACTTGTGGAGGTGTCATTAAGGCCGAGGCCCGAGTTTACTGGCCAACACGCATACAATAGTCTCAACATTGTCCAGGGCTAAAGTAAACTATACGCTGAGAAATGGGGGTATACCATTTGTNGACAGAGACAGAGAGATTGATATTTCATAAAAGAAACACACACAATATAGACTGGACAAGAACACCAACAAGGCGGCCTGGCACACCTTACCAGGGCGCGGTACTCCCTAACACCTCTGATGAGAACACAAATTGCAATCCAAAATCAACTTGCAGGATAATTCATCCCATCACCCGGACTACCGGTGCTGGAAGCTGGCTCCTCACAGGGTACTGGGAGGGGCACGGGGGGGGGGCGACAGTCCCCTCCGAGGGGGGGAGGGAGGAGTAACTGAGGTAGAAAAGTATAGAACTGGGAAGTAATGTCCGCCTTCCCGCTCTCTACGTCTACTTCAAAACCATATCCGAGAGCACGCGGAACATTTCTTGTGAGTCACTTGTAAATATAGTTGAAAACCTTCTTCTTTCTGTCCAAAGTTCTTGTTTTTTTAACACAGGTGGGTACAGGAACAAGTACCCAGCTGTGTACCCACGACGGTACTCCTCTTGGTAGGCTGAGAGCTTCACCTTCCCACAGATCATGGTAAGCCTTGCCCGCTAGTTCCCTGGAACACGACCCGTCATGGCCTAACTACCAGGTACCCAGTCACTGTTGGAGGAGCTTAGAGGAGGACAGTTAACGATTGGCGCCTAGTCAATCCTCCTCCATCAGGTTCAAACCCAAGCTAGGGTATACACTCGCCTGGGTGTACACTCGCCAGGGTATACACTCGCCAGGGTATACACTCGCCAGGGTATACACTCGCCAGGGTATACACTCGCCAGGGTATACACTCGCCAGGGTATACACTCGCCAGGGTATACACTCGCCAGGGTATACACTCGCCAGGGTATACACGTCCCTGGCTTGCATGACTCAATACCCAGGTGACCACGCCAAGGGACCGTCTGTCCTCTCAAGCTGATTATATGTCCTGTTACCATTTCATATTATTATTATTTTTTTTTGAGCTGTCAGTCATTGATGGGCGTTACATCAACTTGTCACGTCACATCCATCAACAAATACTGATGAGTATCACCTGAACGTGGAAAGTGTATATTAATATATTAATATACCCATAATATAATATATTATACAGAAAAATATATTAATATACATCACACTACTCTCAAAGTGGTGGTAAGAAAAGTATGACATCATTCACTCTGGAAAGAACTTCAGGAATTACATCACTAAATGATAACTATATAACAAAATTAAAGGCTCATTGCAGCATCAGAAGCCAGTTGGCCTCCACATGGACCACCTTCCGTGGCTCACATTTGCATTTAAATCCTGTTGGTAGTTATCTGTATGTAAATGACGCAAACAGGGTGAATGGGTCCCTGAAGGCACCTTGAAGCCTCGCTTCGTCTTGGTAGGAATGGGGCCTCGATATTTAGCGTCTCAGAGAAATCTTGATATATATAGTGATGTTTTTCAACAATATTGATGTCAATAGTGAGGTTTTTCAACAATATATTGTGACGAGAAATGTAGGTGTTAAGGCAGTCTTCTCTATGGCTGGTGGAAATGCCAATCACATTAGAAAAAGAGAGAAAACAAAACTGTTGACTGCTTGGCGGTTGTCTCCTGTGGTAAAGTGAGAGGGAAAAACACGCAAAACAAATCTTATAAATAATGAACTTTAATTTACTTTAAACAAAAACAAAATAAAGATAATCCCTTGACTATGTACAGTGCGGATCAAAAAATATATACAAAGACGAAACACAATATAAAATAAAGATTACGTTACTCTGCAATAAGCAAGACAAAAATTAGTTAATGGTGCCGAGAATAGTGGCTGGCTGAAACCTCTCCTAATATACAGGAAGTATGTTTAGATAGAAGCGTCAGCTCTAGAGCACAAGAATATTCTGAGGCCAACTGCTCGTGCGAGACTATATATAGGTGATGCAGAGGGCGCTGGAATCGCGTGAAGTCGCAGATTCACCAATGGGGAGAGAGAGTTGGTTTGAAGTGGTCGTTTGGTGATCGACGAGGTGGTGCGCTGACAGTGAGGGAGGGGGGGGGGGGTGAGGAGTAAGAGTAGGGTAGTATACCTCCTGTACAGTCGTCTGTTAATCCACTGATATACTCTTGAATGTGGCATCTTGATGTTGCAGACGAACAGAAGTAACGTGATGTAGGAAAGAGACTAAATCTCTCTTGAAAGAGATTACTGTCAATATATATATATATATATATATATATATATATATATATATATATATATATATATATATATATATATATATATATATATAACTGAAAACTCACACCCCAGAAGTGACTAACCCATACTGCCAGGAGCAACGCAACTGGTATGTACAGGGAAGCCTTAATCCGCTTGACCATCACGACCGGACATAAGGAAGTGATAGCCGAAGCTATTTGAACCACTTCCCCGCCGGCACTCGGATGGTAATCTTGGGCATAGCATTTTATCAAATCGCCTCATATTTTGGGGCAAGAAAGATAATGAGAATCTTGCTCTTCTCAAAGCTGTCGATTGTGACAGCTATGAGAAGAGCAAGATTCTTATTATCTTTTTTGGTGACAGGTGTGTATGATACTTGAATAGTGGGGTACAGATAAAGAGGAATATCAGAGACAGGTAGATTGCACTTAAAAGGAATGTTAAGTTTAATGAGATTGTAGGCATTGTTGCTCAGCCATTTATCATAAAAGGAGTGAGTTGGTATGTCGGCACCAGTCAAAAGGGTGTTAACAGCACTAAATAATTTGTCTCTGAGCAATGCAGGAGACGTAGGGTCTCTCATGGCTTTAATGCAAAAGGTGGTGTTGACTTGCATGATTCTCTCTAGTATGGTTGGAAGCTTCAGTTCTTCCCGCATGTTGATGATTCTTGTGCATCTTGGAGCACCAAGAATTATCCTCATGGGATCATTGTGTACTACTTCAAGTTCGTTCAACACAGAGGCAGGGAAGTTAATTAGGTGCAAGGCATGATAATCAACTCGAGACCTAACACTCATATAGAATAATCTAGCATATTTAATATTGATACCAGTAATCTTACCAGTAAGTGTTTTCAGTGGTTTAAGTCTTTCTTTTAACCTACGGTGTAGATAACCAACCTTTTAACCTACATTTACAATGTCACTATTGATACCAACTCCAAGGTATTTGTGCTGCCAACACGGTTCAATGTTCTGGTTGTTGACCTTTAGAGGGCTTATCTGGATAACTTATTTAGAAGTTAGGACATGAGCTTTCTCTTGTTGATGGGATGAAGTAGAGTGTAAGTTGGTAGAGGCAAGTCTAGGGGAAACTGGCGCAAGTTATCCTGTATACTGTATAGTCACAGAGGTTACCTTGAGGTGCTGTGTACTGTATAGTCACAGAGGTTACCTTGAGGTGCTGTGTACTGTATAGTCACAGAGGTTACCTTGAGGTGCTGTGTACTGTATAGTCACAGAGGTTACCTTGAGGTGCTGTGTACTGTATAGTTACAGAGGTTACCTTGAGGTGCTGTGTACTGTATAGTTACAGAGGTTACCTTGAGGTGCTGTGTACTGTATAGTCACAGAGGTTACCTTGAGGTGCTGTGTACTGTATAGTCACAGAGGTTACCTTGAGGTGCTGTGTACTGTATAGTTACAGAGGTTACCTTGAGGTGCTGTGTACTGTATAGTTACAGAGGTTACCTTGAGGTGCTGTGTACTGTATAGTCACAGAGGTTACCTTGAGGTGCTGTGTACTGTATAGTTACAGAGGTTACCTTGAGGTGCTGTGTACTGTATAGTTACAGAGGTTACCTTGAGGTGCTGTGTACTGTATAGTCACAGAGGTTACCTTGAGGTGCTGTGTACTGTATAGTCACAGAGGTTACCTTGAGGTGCTGTGTACTGTATAGTCACAGAGGTTACCTTGAGGTGCTGTGTACTGTATAGTTACAGAGGTTACCTTGAGGTGCTGTGTACTGTATAGTCACAGAGGTTACCTTGAGGTGCTGTGTACTGTATAGTCACAGAGGTTACCTTGAGGTGCTGTGTACTGTATAGTCACAGAGGTTACCGAGGTTACCTTGAGGTGCTTCCGGGGCTCAGCGTCCCCGCGGCCAGGTCGTCGACCAGGCCTCCTGGTTGCTGGACTGATCAACCAGGCTGTTAGACGCGGCTGCTCGCAGCCTGACGTACGAGTCACAGCCTGGTTGATCAGGTATCCTGATGTCCAGAGATGACAGGATTTCCCCCATCAAGAGAACTATACAATCACTTGTGCAACAAATTCTTATGGCTGCGTGCATTGTGGTGTGCAGTAATGTTGTCAAGTGTGCTTTAAGAAGGAGAGTGATTATAGATATATTTCAAACACGTAGAGACACTGCCTTTGCCGGGGTGGAATCCCTGTAAAGTTGCACAAGTTGGAGATCATTATAGAGGCGTGTAGTTTATTCTGAAACTATTATTCAATCTAAACGTGATGACTTCTTAATCCTCATTACAACTGTGTACGTCAAGTCCCGTTTCTTGGCAATGACGGAGTCCAGCAAGAGAAGGTTGCAGGGAGGGTCATATTGCACTCGCTGCAATATGGAGAAACTGGTAGCGTCGAGCTGCCCCCCTCCCCACCCTACAAGTCGGAAGTGTCATTTCCCAGCAAGATCTCCAGCGACCTAGAGATCACTGGACATGATAGTCCTGCTTCGCAATTTCCTGCCATAAGCCGTGTTTACCACCCCAACCCCCCTCCTTCTTCACCCCCCCCCCCACCACCCCCTTCTCCTCCACCCACGCCCTCCTTCACCCCCCCCCCACCAACCAAAAAAATAGAGACGATCTCTTTTTCAAAGTCAGTGGGGGCTCTCTCTCTCTCTTTTCAAAAGCTGAGAGAGAGAGAGAAAGTTAACATTTTACGTTTTCATGAGACTTCGAGCAGAGTTAAATTGTGATTATATTTAACAACGAGGTCCTAGCTGACTTTGTATATGTGGTCGTCCTGGTGACACTTCTTTATTTTGCCTTGTTTTTGTTCCTCGTTGTCTAGATTTTTATTCTTGGTTGGTAATTAGTTTAGTTTTGATGTTCCTTCGTTTAATATCTAATTATATAATTTTATCTCGTCATATTGTCCCGCGATATTTTCTGATTTGAATTCATTTCATTCGTAGATGAATATTCAAACTTTGTTACATGACTCACCCGAGTCCAAGCCTTGGAAGGTGTTGGTGTATTGTGTGTTGTTTATACGGTGAGTCTACACTCAACCTGATCTACACACACACACACACACACACACACACACACACACACACACACACACACACACACACACACATGGAAATGGAAAAGGTTCAAAGGTTTGCCACCAGACTAGTACCCGAGCTGAGAGGTATGAGCTACGAGGAGAGACTGCAGGAATTAAACCTCACTTCGTTGGAAGACAGAAGTTAGGGGGGACATGATCACCACATTCAAGATTCTCAGGGGAATCGACAGGGTTGATAAAGACAGGCTGTTTAACACAAGGGGCACACGCACTAGGGGACACAGGTGGAAGCTGAGTGCCCAAATGAGCCACAGAGATATTAGAAAGAACTTTTTTAGTGTCAGAGTGGTTGACAAATGGAATGCATTAGGAAGCGATGTGGTGGAGGCTGACTCCATACACAGTTTCAAGTGTAGATATGAGAGAGCCCATTAGGCTCAGGAAACTGTACACCTGTTGATTGACGGTTGAGAGGCGGGACCAAAGAGCCAGAGCTCAACCCCCGCAAGCACAACTAGGCGAGTACAACTAGGTGAGTACACACGAGGCGTTAGATCAAACCCCCTACACAATATTGGTCATGAATCTTACATGGGGTATTACCATAACTATATAGTAATCTGCATGTGAGAGCGTCAGCGCCCAAGGTCAGTCGTCACGGGGGAGGGCCGCCACGGGTCCCAAGAGCACTCCGTGCCACCTGATGGCAAGTCACGTTGTGCCTGGCGCCCCAGAACACACGCACCACAGTTACAGCCGCAACACATCGTCGAACACTTCTGAACAGTCGTCGAACACTTCTGAACAGTCGTCGAACACTTCTGAACAGTCGTTATAAAGCTGCGGCCAACATTACGTGGCGTCAACGGCCAAGAAATCGAGCGGAAGAACCCAATGTGTCCACGGAGAGGCGTCCCTGGGCCCGTGTCGGTCCTGGTGAATGTCGTCATTACAACTGTCGCTCCACTGTTCGTCAACATTTTACATATGAACCATAACTGATTACGTTCAAATTTGTCTCCAACAAACTTTGGTGTTGGGCTTCAGGACTATTAACTTGTGGAGGTGTCATTAAGGCCGAGGCCCGAGTTTACTGGCCAACACTCATACAATAGTCTCAACATTGTCCAGGGCTAAAGTAAACTATACGCTGAGAAATGGGGGTATACCATTTGTGTGTGTATATATATATATATATATATATATATATATATATATATATATATATATATATATATATATATATATATATATATATATACCATTTGGGTATACCAAAAAGTGTGTGTGTGTGTGTGTGTGTGTGTACTCACCTAGTTGTGTTTGCGAGGGTTGAGCTCTGACTCTTTGGTCCCGCCTCTCAACCTCTGTGTGTGTGTACTCACCTATTTACACATAGGTTTTGTCAGGCTTTGTCGTGTGTGTGTGTGTGTGTGTGTGTGTGTGTGTGTGTGTGTGTGTGTGTGTGTGTGTGTGTGTGTGTGTGTGTGTGTGTGTGTGTGTGTAATTACCTAAGTGTAGTTACAGGATTAGAGATACGCTTGTGGTGTCCCGTCTTTCCAGTACTCTTTGTCGTATAACGCTTCGAAACTACTAATACCCGCTAGATGGGGTTCTGGGAGTTCTTCTACTCCCCAAGCCCGGCCCGAGGCCAGGCTTGACTTGTCAGAGTTTGGTCCATCAGGCTGTTGCTTGGAGCGGCCCGCAGGCCCACATACCCACCACAGCCCGATTGGTCTGGCACTTTTTTTTATAAAACAGTCTAGTTTTCCCTTGAAGATGTCCACGGTTATTCCGGCAATATTTCTTATGCTCGCTGGGAGGACGTTGAACAACCGTGGACCTCTGATGTTTATACAGTGTTCTCTGTGTCTATGGCACCTCCGCAGAAGTTGAGCCAAAGCTCAACTCCCGCAAGCCTCTCAGTTGTCAATCAACTGGTGTACAGGTTCCTGAGCCTACTGGGCTCTATCATATCTACAGTTGAAACTGTGTATGGAGCCAGCCTCCACCACATCACTGCCTAATGCATTCCATTTACTAACTACTCTGACACTGAAAAAGTTCTTTCTAACGTCTCTGTGGTTCATTTGGGTACTCAGTTTCCACCTGTGTCCCCTAGTGCGTGTGCCCCCAATGCTAAATAATCCGTCCTTTCCACCCCCCTGTCAATTCCCCTGAGAATTTTGTGTGGTAATCATGTCTCCCCTAACTCTTCTATCTTCCAGCGACGTAAGGTGTAATTCACGCAGCCTTTCCTCGTAACTCATACGTCTTAGTTCTGGAAATAGTCTAATGGTATTCCTTTCAATATTCTCCAACTTCGTTTTATGCTTGACAAGACATGGAGTCCGTGCTGGAGCCGCACACTCCAGGATTGGTCTGACATATATGGTAAACAAGATGCTAAATAATACCCAAATTTCTAAAAGCAGTGTGTGTGTGAATATACACAATGTCTTTAATGTAATACACATCACATTAACGGCCCTGCTAATATTAAAATATTCTACAGAAACAACTCCGCTGTTCACAAAACGGAAGAGTCCTGAAAAACATTATTGATAGGAATGTGATCTAACTACACCAACCAGAAGCTTGAACTATTACTATAACAACAAGACGACTGCCAACTGGTTAAAACAAAACGCCTTAAAAGAAACTAATGTTGTGTATGCCTTCACATGCCCACTTGGGAACTGTCAGCCCCAACGAACTCACTATACAGGCAAGACAAAAACATCCCTTTCAAGGCGCCTGACAGCCTGACAATGCGGTCCTATTATGGAACATATGGTCTCTACACATAACCAGATCATCACCAGAGATAGCCTGATAAACAACACCAAAATAGTCGACAAATACAGCGACAATAAAAGTCTAGACATTAGCGAGGCATTATACATCAAACAAACGAAATCATCTATCAACAGTCAACTAGCACAAAATTACACTCCGCCATCTTTGAGAACACGACTAAATACAATACACGAAATACATTATAAAAACAGAAGATATTAAGCTGCAGTGGGAGTATTGGCCCCACAAGTGAGGTGCTTCACCTTCACCTCATTCCCGGCTATATATCTGGCAGCAAAAACCTAACCTATATTACGGGCTCACCATAGCCCGTGCTACATGGACACTTCGTCCTGAGTAGTTAAATCTTATACAACAACAACAACCTAACCTATATACAGTTTCAGCCCCGCTCCTGTGCCCGGTAAGTCCACTACGGGCTCACCATAGCCCGCGCTACTTGCCCCGCTCCTGTGCCAGGTAAGTTACTTCGTAGATCGATTGGCCAATGAGGCTTGCAGGAAAGAAAACATTGTTTATGACTTTGGACTATCTAATGCAGTTATTAGAAACATACAAATTAAAGAAATTAATTCAGATTTAGAAGAACTAAGAAATGCCCAGAGACCTGAAAGCTGCAGTATTAAAAGTTATGACAAGTTTTGTAATAATAGGTATTTGTATGGTCGGCATAGTAGCCGAACCAGGCAATGTGATGTAGTCATTGCGCGAATTCGCCTTGGCTATAGACACATCTGGCAGGTTAGTGAGGCTGAGCCACTACCAGAGTACTCAGATTGTAAACTCTGTGATAAACCTTTAATGCATTCACTAGAACACTACATTGATGAATGTGAAACCGTAAAGGACTTTAGACCTCCTGGCCTCTTGTACCACCAACTGTGTAACTACTTTATTGACTCAGGTGTTCTGGACGACATCCTAACAATTTACCCAAAATTTGCTTGTCCATTTTAAAGAATGAAGAACAATTTTTATCTATATTACTTCTAAGCTGCATCACTTATGAACCCATCCCTGCCCTTGTGTGGCAGTGCACAATAGAAACTTGTTTTCACATATCCATATATTAAAACATTGATTGTAACCATGATATATATGTGCTTCAGCCTACAGTTTAGACCTATTGTCTTATGTATGACCCTCTGTCCTGCGTGACAGTGAATACTAGCATTATCCTCACCTTAATCAGACTATCAAAATCCTCAGATTAGGCAAAATTGTAATTAATTTTGTCAATAAACATGTTAATAATAATAAGGTAAGTTACGGGCTCACCATAGCCCGTGCTACATGGACACTTCGTTCCGAGTAGCTAAATCTAAAAACAACAACAACCTAACCTACAATTACAGACCTCGCTCCTGTGCCAGGGTAAGTCCACTACGGGATCACCATAGCCCGTGCTACTTGCCCCGCTTCTGTGCCAGGTAAGTTACGGGCTCACCATAGCACGTGCAACTTTGAACTTTTTGCTCCCAGTAGCTGAATCTTAAATAACAACCACCTAACCTAGTTACGGGCTATTCATGCCCATGCCACCTCTTGGGTGGCTTAATCTTCAATCACCTAACTTACGTTAGGTCTAATTATTCAACACATTGTAGCATGTAATAATATTTACTTATATCTGATATAATACAAATTCTGAATACGCAGTAAGTACGTTGGAATTGATGAATACGTCATTGGGGTTGGTGGCTGCTTAAGAAGCGAAGCGTGAGGGGCAGGTTGTCTTAAGGGTGAGTTGCTGTTACGCTCTCTGCCTTATTTGTCATCTTTCCGTGATCTAAATACGCACACAACATGCGTCCATCCGTTCACACACACACACACACACACACACACACACACACACACACACACACACACACACACACACACACACACACACACACACACACAACAAAGTTAGAGAAGATTCAGCGGTATGCCACCAGACTCGTCCCGGAACTGAGAGGATTGAGCTACGAGGAAAGGCTAAAGGAGCTGAACCTCACATCCCTGGAAAACAGAAGAGTAAGGGGAGACATGATAACCACCTACAAAATTCTCAGGGGAATTGACAGGGCGGACAAAGACAAACTCTTCACCACGGGTGGGACACGAACAAGGGGACACAGGTGGAAACTTAGTACCCAGATGAGCCACAGAGACGTTAGAAAGAATTTTTTCAGTGTCAGAGTAGTTAATAAATGGAATGCATTAGGCAGTGATGTGGTGGAGGCTGACTCCATACACAGTTTCAAGTGTAGATATGATAGAGCCCAGCAGGCTCAGGAATCTGTACACCTGTTGATTGACAGTTGAGAGGCGGGACCAAAGAGCCAAAGCTCAACCCCCGCAAGCACAATTAGGTGAGTACACACACACAGTCTTGGTGCCCAGAGATAATTCCAGACAATTATCAAGGAAATAACAGGTACGAGGAGGAGGAGGAGGAGGAGGAGTTTGGGTGCCACAACCACAGTGGAGCCGGATGTTCCCGGGAGTGTAAAGCCTAGTGACTATTAACGTCGCCTGTCGTCGGGTAAACCCGTTGGTGGCCAGAGGTTTGGGAGCCCCAAGAGTGTCTGGGGGGTGGGGGGTGGCCCCTGCTCCACCCACACCTCGTGAGTGGCCAGACAAGGTCGCCCTGGACACGTGATGCCCGCTGCTGAACTCCTACCCCAAATGGCCACAAGTTATAATGTTTTCCCGTGGCCACCACGCCCATGAGGGCACACAAGGAGCCCACCACGCCCATGAGAGCACACAAGGAGCCCACCACGCCCACGAGAGCACACAAGGAGCCCACCACGCCCATGAGGGCACACAAGGAGCCCACCACGCCCACGAGAGCACACAAGGAGCCCACCACGCCCACGAGAGCACACAAGGAGCCCACCACGCCCATGAGAGCACACAAGGAGCCCTCCACGCCCATGAGAGCACACAAGGAGCCCACCACGCCCATGAGGGCACACAAGGAGTCCTCACTGGTTCTATTCTACATTTCCTTTCGTATCTTTCGCTTCATTATGTTGTTATTCTACTGTGCAAATTTGGGACCTGGCCCTCCAGTATCTTCCATGTATATATTATCTGATACCTGTCTTGTCTCCTATGCAAGGAGAACATTTTTGAGAGCTTCGAGACGGTCCCAATAATTTAGATGGTTTATCGTGTCTATGTATGCCGTATATGTTCTCTGTATTTCCTGTAATTCAGAGATCTCTCCTGCTCTGAAAGAGGAAGTGAGTACTGAGCAGTACTCAAGACAGAACAGCACCAGCGATTTAAATATTATTAGCATTGCTGTGGGATCCTTGGATTTGAGCGTTCTCATAATCCATCTTATTTTCCTGGCCGCCGCTATATTTGCTCGGTTATGTTCACTAAACGTCAGGTCGTCAGATATCATAATTCCCAGATCTTTTACATAATCCTTTCCTTGTATGATTGTGTCCTGTACCCTGTGTTTCATTTAACTTCCTCGTCTCCACCATACCTAAGTACCTGGAACTTGTCACCGTTAACCATCATGTTATTTTCAGTTCCCCGCTCGAAGACTTTATTAATATCGGCCTGCAGTTTTTTCAGTGTCTTCTACAGAGGAAATTTTCATGATGATTTTTGTATCTGCAAAGGTTGACACGAAGCTTTGACTAGTATTTTTGTCCAAATCTGAGATAAGACTGAGGAAATAGCAGCGGTGCCAGGACAGTGCCCTGGGGGTACAGAGCTTGTCACTGCACTAGGGCTTGATCTTACTAGATTGACCAGTCATGTGTGCCTACGAAGGTCCGCCACCTCCAGGCACCTCTCAGCCAAACCCCACGCACTCTCCCACCTCTTCTCTCTCTCCCCCAATCTCCACCCTCTCTCTCTCTCTCTCTCTTTCCCAGTTTCTCCCCAAGATCTCACCCCCTTTCCTTTTTTTCTCCGCCCTCTCCTCCTTTCCCAACCCTCTCGATCCATGTCCCCTCCCTTTCTCTTCCCCTATCCCACCCTCTCCATCTTTCTCCACCCATCTACTTCTCTCCCCTCTCCCCGCCATTTCACCCAGGAAAACGGCGGGAGTAAGCATAAATTTCTGATTTCACAATCAATGGCAACGGATTTCACAATCACTGATTTCAGACGTCATGAGAATCTCAAGGGAGAGCGATTAGGATGTTGATGTTTCTTAAAGCATGGCATTTGGGCCATAACCCTCACCTGACCTATAACTCCCACCTAACCTTGTTTCACGTGTGAACGTTCGGTGCGGCTAGCCCTGAACGTCAGGCCGCCTTCTGTGGGTCAGATATTCTGTTTTAAATATATAAATATCGATATCCATTTAGCTTTAATGTTATAACTTTGTAATTAACATATACGATATATACTATTGTTATACTGGTGTGCATTGATAGGGAAGTTTGTCTTGTTTTATTGACTATGTTCATAGGTCTTCAGCCAATATCAGGAAGTAATGAACGCAACTGGTAACTGCACTCATCATATATTAAAGTGTTCAATATTCAACGACTTCCACTTGACTTCAGTTCACTTCATTTCCCCCTTACACACATGAACACTTCCCTTTACACATGAACACTTCCCCTTACACACATGAACACTTCCCCTTACACACATAGCGACGGTGGGAGACACACGCGATTAGCGAGGTCCGCGGAAATCGTCAATTTCACGGGACATTGAAGGATTATTGAGGCTAGATCATAGTATTTGGCCTCTCGCAGTGTGTAGCTAGCAGGGTGCTACATAGCATAGTCATATCGCTAGCGATTGTGCGAAGAAATCAAAAGTGGAGCTAGTGGATCACCGGTGCATAGTGTGGAGGACAGCGTAAGGCGACCTGACCTGACCGGCAGCTGGCTCGACCCACCGTGGCCGTGGGACTGGTGATTGTGTTTGTTGGGTGGTGATTGTGATCAGTGATACAGTAAATTAGTGAACCGCAACACAACGATACAGTGACTGACTCCAGAGTTTTGTGTAGATAGAAGAACACCTTAGTGAATCACCTAGTGGAAGCCGACGACGGAGCATCATCATCGACCATATGTCATCACTCATCTAGTTGTGTGAACGGGAGACAATCTGGTAGGTACCCGCCTTTCTGGTCAATTAATCAGGTGTACAGTGTGAGGTAATATAGTATCAAATTCTTGTTCAGGATATTATATTTCATTAAAATCTCAGCGTGGCTCATTGGGTAGAAGTTACCGCTTACGAGAACTACGGACACACTCACGCACGCACGCGCACACGCACCCCACACCCCACACACACGCGCCCCTGATTAACACATTTCGTGGAAAAAGGATAAAAAACCTCCCATAATCCTCCCTCACTCTACCTGCCGTAAGCTGACCTTACCTCACCTCTCAACCCCATCCCAAGGAACACACGCTCTCTCTCTCTCTCTCTCTCTCTTGCTCTCTCTCTCTTGCTCTCTCTCGCTTGCTCTCTCTCTCTTGCTCTCTCTCTCTCTTGTTTGCTCTCTCTGGGTCTCTCCTGTTCTCTCTTTTGCTCTCTCCCTTGCTCTCTCTCTCTTTCTTGTTCGCTCTCTCTGGGTCTCTCCTGTTCTCTCTTTTGCTCTCTTGATCTCTCTCTCCCTTGCTACCTCTCTTGACAAGGGGCAAAATGGCAGGAGGCCGAAGCAGGGTTATGGGAAGCAGCCAGGGGGAACAAACGCAAGAATTGCTACACCAAGCACTGGAGGAATTTAGGAGGGAGATGAATGAAATGAGGATTACAATTAACAACCTGCAAAGTGAGCTGACATCAGCAAGGGAGGAGATCAAATCTCTCACAGAGAAAAATAAAGAGACCGAGCATCAGATTATCATCCAAAGGGAAGGTGGAATGTTACATTGGAAGGAAATGCCTCAGTACCTGACGCATTTGCGGACATATTGAAAAAGAGCTCAGAAGCAATGGCCACAGTGAGGAGGTAGCCATGCAAGCTGCTACCTCACAGGAAGCAGCAAGGTGCACCACTCAACTGCTGGAGAGAAAGAGATCATTGGTAGTTGTAGGCATCAAAGAACAGGAAGGATCCAACAGGCAAGAATGGAATGGCAAGGATAGAGAGGCAGTACATGGGCTACTGAGGGGTTACAGATGGAAGAGGCTACACACAACATTGAGAAGGTTTCAGGTTGGGCTGGTACACAGGGACAGAAACCGACTTATAAAGGTGGTGTTTGCAAACGAAACCACAAAGGAGGATATTCTAGAAAAGAAGAGTCGTCTCCAACATGTGGAGGATACAAACAAGTATTCCTGCAGAGGACAGGACGAAGGAGGAGGAGCCAGGGCAGCAGAGGCAAGGAGGAAGCGCAGGGAGAGAGGAGCAAACCAGGAAATCACAGCCCCCAACACGCAGTCCCAGAGACAAGAGGNCCATATATAAAAAATCCCATAAAAATAATGTTCTTCCTGGAATTATAAATTCAGTTCGTTTTAGTCTATCCAACATTGACACGGCAAACTATGTCATTGGTCACACTATGATGTGACAGTGTTACATCATCCTTCGCAGACTGTACAACAATTCTGACGATTGAAGCATCTACAGAAAAAAGGTATCTCCCACATATATAACAAGTCTTCCTGTTGGCCACATGAAATCGAATGATGTTCAGGTTAGACAAGTTTCTGTGTCTGCGTTATTGCAAAATGTTTATAAATTTAAACTGTTACCGTATTCAGAAGTTAAAAGTAAACCACAGAGCAGTATGGAAACGTGCGAGATCTGGGAATAGTCACGTCCTTGGTCCTTACATGGAAAGATTACGATACAATGACAATCGATACAATACAATAAATACGATACAATCACAACAGCATAATAACGGCTTCCAAACAAGTGATGCTAAACCAAAAAATGTCCCTTTTAAGACATTCTAACATTCCGTGGCATATTAACTGATCCACATAATAAGGTTGGAAAAAAACACCAACTTTGATTATAAACAGTTGGCAACATTTCATGCTTGAACAAATAAATAAAACTTCTAAATACTGCAAATGCATAAAATTCCACACACTGTACGTCTTAGAACGTAAGCGAAATATATATCTCAGGATCAACATTTGCAAAATATCAGAGAAGCCGGTACCAAATTTACTCCAATAATTCCTTACAAAACCAGGAAGCACGTCCGAGGTGTAGAACAGTCGCTTCGAGAATGAGAGAAAAGGGAGCACGGTGAGGTAACTCTACACACACAAAGGTATCGAGGTTGTAAGTCGCCCTGCCACTAAATACAACGATAGTTAAGATCTGTCCCCTGATTGTACCAGCTACTTGGACTGGACGGTAGAGCGACGGTGTCACGTCATACAGGTCGGCGTTCAATCCCCGACCGTTTAAGTGGTTGGGCAACATTTCTTCCCCCACCCCCCGGTCCCATCCCAAATCCTTATCCTGACCCGTTCCAAATAGTCGTAATGACTTCGTTCTTTCTCCTGCAAAATACCTTCTACCCCTTAATTGTGTACACAAATGAACTTGATGATAATCAAATTATATCTGATTAACCGAGTTATGGTGCCTGGTCAAGGACATAAGCCTAGGGAGCAGTAGCCCTCGGCACCATTACAACCAGGTAATGCTGGTTAGCATTGTAAATGTCTGGCCACGTCTGTGGTAGAATATAATAATAATAAATGGTAGTTATAATGCCGTTAATTCCAAGACTATCACCACCTCACGCAGGGTGGAGCCAAGACGATCACCACCTCACGCAGGGTGGAGCCAAGACGATCACCACCTCACGCAGGGTGGAGCCAAGACGCTCACCACCTCACGCAGGATGGAGCCAAGACGATCACCACCTCACGCAGGATGGAGCCAAGACGATCACCACCTCACGCAGGATGGAGCCAAGACGCTCACCACCTCACGCAGGATGGAGCCAAGACGATCACCACCTCACGCAGGGTGGAGCCAAGACGATCACCACCTCACGCAGGGTGGAGCCAAGACGATCACCACCTCACGCAGGGGAAAACGTTGCTGTAATATGTAACAACTTACCTCAAGGGAGAACCCGGTCGCTCGCTCTCCGAGAAACGTTCCCGAAGGCGACGGAGGATGTGCTCGGTCTCACTCCTTACCTGTGGACAATATATTACGTCAATAATATTTTGTTTTGCAACCTGACATTCAAACAATATTTTCATTAGTGTCTTAATTCACCATTATGTATGTCCAGGGAAACGTAATTATCAGTAGAGAGAATTAAACCCACTTAATAGCTGTCGGCTTAATTCCTTCCCTCTGTCCTAGTGCAACCACTTGGGCTAGACGGTAGACCGACGGACTCGCTTCATGCAGGTCGGCGTTCAATCCCTGGCCGTCCAAGTGGTTGGGCACCATTCCTTTCCCCCATCCCATTCCAAATCCTTATCCTGACCCTTTCCCAGTGCTATATAGTCGTAATGGCTTGGCGCTTCCCCCTGATAATCCCCCCCTCCCCTGTCCTATGATATAGGACATAGGAAGGAATTGAGTCTAACCACTTAGAATTCCAACCCGTCCTCACACTAGGCTGGTTAAAGCAGCGGCCGTCCTCCCCAGACGCATTCATTAATTTTAGCATACTGTGTATAAAAAAATGGTTTGTTCTCATATAAATTAATATTATACATCAAAATTATATGTATAGTTATGCATAGGTTAGGTTAGCTGTTTAGGTTCCGTTGACAATTTATATTTGAAGTATTTGGGTAAAGAATTTATAATTGTAGTTCGAACAGTGGCAGTGAACGAAGCACTTGTTCCGGAAGTGTTCGGACGTCATCAGCTGTGAGTCGTGTGTAACCCGCTTTTCATTCATACACAGGGGGGGGGGGGGGGTTTGGGGACTGGATGAACGAGCTTGAATCTTTGTATGCGAGGAACCCAGATGGTAGGGGGATTGAACGCCGACCATCAGGAAGCGAGACCGTCGTTCTAAACGACCACGCCAAGTGATTGTACCTTTGAATGCACAAACTGCATATTATTCACCGCATAATTAATTAGGTGTCTGGTGCAAGGTGAAGCCTGTTGGGCAAACAATCACGAGCCTGTGTTTGAGATTATCACTATTAGTGGGAATAGTTATATGAGCTCGTTATTAAACATAATTATTGTAGGATTTAATTAACACTGGTCCTATTTGCCCTCGGAAGTAATTATATTTGAAAATAATTAATGGTGAGTTAATTATATTTTAGCGCGTTATTGTTCTTGTGGAGTCTGTGTGGTGGTGGTGTCTGTGTGGTGGTGGTGGTGGTGGTGTTGTCTGTACCACGTGGTGGTGGTGGTGTCTGTGTGGTGGTGGTGGTGGTGGTGGTGTCTGTGTGGTGGTGGTGGTGGTGTCTGTGTGGTGGTGGTGGTGGTGTCTGTGTGGTGGTGGTGGTGGTGTAGTGGTGGTGGCAAAGGACCCAAAACAGAAAACGGGACAGTACGTCAGTTTCGCCAGCCGCTTCCATTATATAGTACGACAATTTATGGTCGTATGTAACGTATACGGTCGAAATACTTCGTTCTTTGTAAGCGGACAGTTTGGTCTAAACATCCGCGGACACCGACCCGGGGTCTTGCTGCCAACTTGCCCGCCACAAATATTTAATATCCTAGGACGGCAATCTGGCTAACGTTTCATTCAGATCATTTATATTAATACAGTGGTAATTCTGACCCAGCCTAGTGTTTCCTTAACTGTTCCACTCCAGACCCAGGCAAACAATAGTGTGAAGAAAAATGTGAGTCAAAACACCATATAAATTATAAACAATATATTGAAAATAAAAGTACATTGGTTTAATGCCTAAAATATCGTAACTGTCATGTGGCAACACTCCCGCAGGTAAATTCAATACCAGTATGGCAACACTTCTCAATATTAATATTAGTAGAACTCATTAGGCTTATCATTTACTAAAACTTTTCCAGCAAGGATTATTATCATGAATTCACTTATATAATAATTGCGTTCATCTTTTCATTAGTAACACATGATTAATATAGCTTAATAAAATACGGTATAACATGAATTTATACTTATTTTGATACTGTCATTAATATTGGCTCCCCCCTCTCTCTCTCTCTCTCTCTCTCTCTCTCTCTCTCTCTCTTCTCTCTCTCTCTCTCTCTCTCTCGACACAATAAATCACTCGGTGAATATGAAATAATAATTTTCATTATTTAACATATCAACAAGGGAAATGGAGAAGGAAATTTAATCTACCATACTATTGAAGAACAGAGGGTGCAGTCCTAACAACCTGTTGCTGTTGGTAGATGATCCCTCTGACGACTTCTGCGGGTTTCCTGCAGAGTTCCTCTTCCGTCCTCTGTAGTCAAACCACGATAGATTTCTTCTCACAGCTGGTCGATGAATTTCCGTCAACTGATCTCTTCAGACGATCTCATTACGACTAGGCGAATATCTCCCAGACCTTCATTCATCTCCACGATGAATACTGGTTCCCTTCTCTGTAGTGTTGTTGCTCAGTAGCTGCTCCCCCCCCCCCTCAGGGTGCTCTGCTGGTGAGACATGGCCCAGGAGTTCCCACCTGCACGCTCCTCAGTTCCTATACCTGGTTCGGCCTGCGGATCCACTCTCGATTCCGTGTAGTGTTGGTGGTGGTGCCTGTGTAGTGTTGGTGGTGGTGCCTGTGTAGTGTTGGTGGTGGTGCCTGTGTAGTGTTGGTGGTGGTGCCTGTGTAGTGTTGGTGGTGGTGCCTGTGTAGTGTTGCTGGTGGTGCCTGTGTAGTGTTGGTGGTGGTGCCTGTGTAGTGTTGGTGGTGGTGCCTGTGTAGTGTTGGTGGTGCCTGTGTAGTGTTGGTGGTGGTGCCTGTGTAGTGTTGGTGGTGGTGCCTGTGTAGTGTTGGTGGTGGTGCCTGTGTAGTGTTGGTGGTGGTGCCTGTGTAGTGTTGCTGGTGGTGCCTGTGTAGTGTTGCTGGTGGTGCCTGTGTAGTGTTGCTGGTGGTGCCTGTGTAGTTTTGCTGGTGGTGTCTGTGTAGTGTTGGTGGTGGTGCCTGTGTAGTGTTGGTGGTGGTGCCTGTGTAGTGTTGGTGGTGGTGCCTGTGTAGTGTTGGTGGTGGTGCCTGTGTAGTGTTGCTGGTGGTGCCTGTGTAGTGTTGGTGGTGGTGCCTGTGTAGTGTTGGTGGTGGTGCCTGTGTAGTGTTGCTGGTGGTGCCTGTGTAGTGTTGGTGGTGGTGCCTGTGTAGTGTTGCTGGTGGTGTCTGTGTAGTGTTGCTGGTGGTGTCTGTGTAGTGTTGCTGGTGGTGTCTGTGTAGTGTTGGTGGTGGTGCCTGTGTAGTGTTGCTGGTGGTGCCTGTGTAGTGTTGGTGGTGGTGCCTGTGTAGTGTTGGTGGTGGTGTCTGTGTAGTGTTGCTGGTGGTGGTGCCTGTGTAGTGTTGCTGGTGGTGCCTGTGTAGTGTTGGTGGTGGTGCCTGTGTAGTGTTGGTGGTGGTGCCTGTGTAGTGTTGGTGGTGGTGCCTGTGTAGTGTTGGTGGTGGTGCCTGTGTAGTGTTGGTGGTGGTGGTGCCTGTGTAGTGTTGGTGGTGGTGCCTGTGTAGTGTTGGTGGTGGTGCCTGTGTAGTGTTGGTGGTGGTGCCTGTGTAGTGTTGGTGGTGGTGCCTGTGTAGTGTTGCTGGTGGTGCCTGTGTAGTTTTGCTGGTGGTGTCTGTGTAGTGTTGCTGGTGGTGTCTGTGTAGTGTTGCTGGTGGTGCCTGTGTAGTGTTGCTGGTGGTGCCTGTGTAGTGTTGCTGGTGGTGCCTGTGTAGTGTTGGTGGTGGTGCCTGTGTAGTGTTGGTTGATACCTGGTTGATACCTGGTTGATGGGGTTCTGGGAGTTCTTCTACTCCCCAAGCCCGGCCCGAGGCCAGGCTCGACTTGTGAGAGTTTGATCCACCAGGCTGTTGCTTGGAGCGGCCCGCAGAGCCACATACCCACCACAGCCCGGCTGATCCGGGACTTCTCTTAGGAACAGTCCAGTTTTCTCTTGAAGATGTCCACGGTTGTTCCGGCAATATTTCTTATAGTCGCTGGGAGGACGTTGAACAACCGCGGACCTCTGATGTTTATACAGTGTTCTCTGATTGTGCCTATGGCACCTCTGCTCTTCACTGGATCAATCTTGCATTTTCTTCCATATCGTTCACTCCAGTACGTTGTTATTTACTGTGTAGATTTGGGACCTGGCCCTCCAGTATTTTCCACGTGTATATTATTTGGTATCTCTCTCGTCTCCTTTCTAGAGAGTACATTTGGAGAGCTTTGAGCTCAGGAAAGGCTTATAGAATACTAAAGGTCATGAATACTAGTATGGAATATTACCCCTATGTATTTTTTTTTTAGTTTTAAAGTGAATACAATAAATACAA
>WNGS01163731.1:12227732-12255236 GCA_020271785.1 Procambarus virginalis | reverse complement strand
AACCAAAGGCCAATTTACACATCATAGACCATTAAGACGAGTTTGGGCTGGCATATGTGAGCTAAGAATCAACAATGTGCACCTCAGTTAGGGAACTAATTAGACTGCTATTATTTGTTGCTCATTCTATCACCTCGATGAAATATTTTGACCTAACTCCATTCAGGACCGGAAGTTCAGAGGAAAGTAATCTACACTTGCTCTAGGACGCAGGAGGACGTGGGCGTGTCGCTCGTAAGTACTTTGTGCGCTTGTCCTTACTTTACGTAAGTAAGGGGTGAAGGTTTGGGGTGAAAGTAGGGGGGTGTGAAGGTAGAGGGGGTGAAGGTAGAGGTTATAACGGCTGAGATGGCAGAAGGAGATTAAGTTATCATAATTAAGCAGTTACGGAAATAAACTCATCACTGGTTCTTGCCATCCACCACTTGTAGTGTGGTGTCCTCACCCGACTCTCACTATATCACCGCCCACCTTTATATTCCTATATAGTGGAAAAACAACCAATTTAGGCTTAGGCTCATTCAGTAACGAAATATCACGTAAAGAACCAAATCTCCGTTTTCCAATAATCCAGTTTTGGTGCTAAGATCTGTCAATCCATAATAAATAATATACAATACACGAAAACATAAAAAAAATGCAATTTACGTCTCTCATGTAGTCAGAGAAGCCACTCACATTACGTAACTGTGATAATATACAAGATATCTATCATCTACCTATTATATATGTGCGTCATTAATCATGACAGTAATGACAGAGGTGAATCTGCTGTACACACACACACACACACGCGCGCACACACACGCGCACACACGCGCACACGCACACACAACACCCCCGCAAACACAACTAGGTGAGTACACACACGCACACACACACACGCACGTACACACACAACTGGAAACTGAGTGCCCAAATGAGCCACAGAGATATTAGAAAGAACTTTTTTAGTGTCAGAGAAGTTGACAAATGGAATGCATTAGGAAGTGATGTGGTGGCTGACTCCATACACAGCTTCAAGTGTAGATATGATAGAGCCCAACAGGCTCAGGAATCTGTACACCTGTTGATTGACGGTTAAGAGGCGGGACCAAAGAGCCAGAGCTCAACCCCCGCAAACACAACTAGGTGAGTACAACTAGGTGAGTACACACGCACCCACCCACACCCGGTGAGAATGCCCCGAGTCCCCCCCCCCCCAGCATTCATCATGAAGACAATGTCATGTGTCCTCACAGTGGAGAAATTAGGACAGCAATAAACGCCTCGTAATTATTCCTTGACACACTTGAAGAATTACTCCTGAATATTAACGAGACAGGCACATCACGACCTACTTAGCTATGCTTGCGTCATGATGCCCACACTAAATGTGTCTTGTGCGACCTATTTGTGACCCTGTGAGGAGCTGGAGTCACTGAGCAGACACTGTGAGGAGCTGGAGTCACTGAGCAGACACTGTGAGGAGCTGGAGTCACTGAGCAGACACTGTGAGGAGCTGGAGTCACTGAGCAGACACTGTGAGGAGCTGGAGTCACTGAGCAGACACTGTGAGGAGCTGGAGTCACTGAGCAGACACTGTGAGGAGCTGGAGTCACTGAGCAGACACTGTGAGGGGCTGGAGTCACTGAGCAGACACTGTGAGGGGCTGGAGTCACTGAGCAGACACTGTGAGAGGCTGGTGTCACTGAGCAGACACTGTGAGAGGCTGGTGTCACTGAGCAGACACTGAGAGGGGCTGGAGTCACTGAGCAGACACTGTGAGAGGCTGGTGTCACTGAGCAGACACTGAGAGGGGCTGGTGTCACTGAGCAGACACTGAGAGGGGCTGGAGTCACTGAGCAGACACTGTGAGAGTCACTGAGCTGGTGTCACTGAGCAGACACTGAGAGGGGCTGGTGTCACTGAGCAGACATTGAGAGGGGCTGGAGTCACTGAGCAGACACTGTGAGGGGCTGGAGTCACTGAGCAGACACTGTGAGGGGCTGGAGTCACTGAGCAGACACTGTGAGGGGCTGGAGTCACTGAGCAGACACTTTGAGGGGCTGGAGTCACTGAGCAGACACTGAGGGGCTGGAGCCACTGAGCAGACACGTGGCTGCCCTACAAGGGTCGGGGACACTGGCCAACCACACTTAGCTGCCTTACCACGGCTGGACACATGGTCTGAGGATATGCAGACATTATGCACTATTATGATGTTAAAGTTCAGTGTTACATTATACAACGTCCTGTCCAGTCATAAACAACCGCAACACCAGAGACTGCAAAGGTATATTTTATTAAGCAAGAATGACTTAAATTGTTGTAATGGGACTGATATTGAAATTTTATCTGCATTCAGGTGTACTATTTGGGTACATCATATAGTGCTCAATGGTGCTCCGATGATATTTAAATGGTCAGCTTCTGTCCATCTCACGTGACCTAGCCAATGAGACACGACATGTGACGTCATACATTAGCATTATCCTACCTGATTGGGCAATGGACTGGCACACTGCGTCTGATACGCAACTATAAGGGAACTATTAGGGGTAAAGCGCCATGCCATTACGACTATATAGCACTTGGAAACGGTTAAGGATAAGGATTAGGGATGGAAGGGGGAAAGAATGGTGCCCGACCACTTGAACGGTCGGAGATTGAACGCTGACCTGCATGAAGCGAGACAGGTCGCTTAACCTAACCTCAAGTCATCGTGTTAAACGTTCTCCAAACCACAGACGCAACCACTGATTTTGAGCAGTGATAATCTCAGGATTAGATATCAGTAATTAAACGTCAACTTTCATACAGTATTTGTCAATGGCCAGAAAGATTTGTGACAAGGCTGACTGACAGCAGGAAGAGTGAAACTATGCTGGGTGCAAAGCAGGTACTGATTGGTTGACAGTGATTGACATGACACTGTCAGCGAACGGGTTCTGTTGACATGACACTGATGGTGTCTATGACAGACATGTATAATAATAATAATTTTTATTTGAAAATCATACAGAACTTGATACAGTGGTTGCTTTATTTGTTACATAATAACACATTTAATAAAGCAACTACTCTGCAAAACACGACGTTACTGCAGGTCTTCATAGGGGACATCCAGCCTCTGTGAGTATAGTGACATGTGATCACATTCTCAGTCATGTGGATGGGCAGGATAGACTACCATTGCTGATCACCTAAAGATTAAGTTCTTTGAAAGGGTACTCCGTTCTGAAGGGGGAGAGGTGGTGAGGGGAGGGGAAGGGAGGGGTGAGGGGACGGGAAGTGAGGGGTGAGGGGAGAGGAGGGGGGGCGAATGGAAAAGTAAAGCACGAAAAACAATCTAATGAGAGCTATCTGTGAGAAGAAATGCATAACTAAAGAAAGCAAGCAGAAACAAGAGGACGATTAAGGAGGTGCGAACTGCGACCATTAAATGTGATTCATTGTGTTCGGACATAACGGTCCTAGTTCCAGATTCACGAAGCAGTTACGCAAGCACTTACGAATCTGTACATTTTTTCTCAATCTTTGGCGGCTTTGTTTTTAATTATTAAACAGTTAATAAGCTCCGAAGCACCCGGAGGCTGTTTATAACAGTAACAACAGTTGATTGGGAAGTTTTCGTGCTTGTAGACTGTTTAATAAATGTAACCAAAGCCGTCAAAGTTTGAGGAAAGATGTACACGTTCGTAAGTACTTGCGTAACTGCTTCGTGAATCTGGCTCCAGGTGTCCTCTTGTGAGTGCATGGTTGCCTTCTGTGTTGCAGAACATCTAAATTACTCCCTCACAATCCTAGCGGTAAGCACACACTCAGAGTAACCGCATCGATTTGAACCAGTTCAAGATGTACCATGAACCAAATCTTCACAATTACGTATGCCATAAAAGCCATAATAGTCATAATAGTCTGTTTAATTAAAAACCACATTATTCCTTCCTATTCACTATTCCACCATTAAACCAATTTAGACACGACCACTGCAGCTCACAAGCGACCAACGGCTACCCTCCTAACAAGCAACTTGGCTGCTGAGCTACAAGTCTCCGGTCCAAGAGGAGAACCTTCACCAAAGCACCTTCAGAGTAATCAACCGTGGTTATAAACCTGCCTTAACTTACTCGCCCAATTACAGAACTTAACACAGTAAACCTGATGGGTGTCGTAAGCTCTTGACTCACCCGGTTGCGTGGACCAGACTGCAAGTCTCCGTAAGTAACACAGCTTAGCGCTAGGAATACAGATCTCTCAACTGTACCAAGCTGACGTAGTTGTAATCCATATAATTTAGAGCCGCTGCGTGGTAAGCTCCTTCAGACCTGCCGTCTCACAGCTGTCAACCACTGGTAAAGTTAATGACATCGATGATAAACGATTGACAAGTCACTTTTACCCTCGACTGCTCCTCTGTGGCCGTCGATGTGGCTTCAAACATACCGGTCTAATTTGATCGGACAAGGAAGTAATGTTAATAACAAGCTAAACAGCATGATGCAAGTCCTGGGACTACTGTAAGGAAAACAGATTTAGAGCTAACTGATGAAGTACGCATCCTAAGGGGGGGGGGGGTTGATTCTTCAATGTCCGCGACAAACCTCTTGCCCAAGAATACAAGCAAGCCATCCAAGAATCTTCCCGAGTTGAGTCGTGTCTCACACCTGCTAGACAAGAATAGTTACAAAACTTTAAATGAAACACACTTTGGAGCGGCACCATTATCGGGGAGAGTCACCACTCCAGCCTCCCCCACACGGTTGACAACCACACAGGGCGACTCATCTTACGCCCACACCCACCATGCCCTTCCAGCAGACTCTTCACGAGTTCGACGGTCTCCCTACCATACACCAGAACACTGCTCTCAAGGTTTGTCACGCTGCCCGTGTTCGTCACCAAGTGGACTGTTACAGTTAAGCCAAGGGAAATTATCAGGGGAAAGTGGTAGGCCAGTATGACTACATAGCACCTCCCCAACCACGGACACCTTCCCAGCCAGCCACGGACACCTCCCCAACCACGGACACCTTCCCAGCCAGCCACGGACACCTCCCCAACCACGGACACCTTCCCAGCCAGCCACGGACACCTCCCCAACCACGGACACCTTCCCAGCCAGCCACAGGTACCTCCCCAGCCAACCACGGACACCTTCCCAGCCAGCCACGGGTACCTCCCCAACCACGGACACCTTCCCAGCCAGCCACGGGTACCTCCCTAACCACGGACACCTTCCCAGCCAGCCACGGATACACACACACGCAGACAACACGGGATCATGAAGGGGCGCCTCTCCACACAGACGTGTGTACCAGAGGTGTTTCTAAAGCGCCAATATTTACCTTTCATCAGAAGCAAGAGAGATGTAAACACGGCGAGGCACGCAGTACTAATCTGACCTGTGCCTGGTGCTAGAGACGCCAGGCCTCACCTGTCGCCCTCAGAGGCTGGAGAGTTCCTGGTGAGTGATCAGAGGCTGGGTGCGGTCACCCGTACAGAAGGTGTTTCCACAAATCTCGTTTTCCCACGGTCAAAACCGTATCGTTAGATTAGGATGTATTAGAATAGGTTAGACTTGGTTGGGTTCTTAGGCTGGTTTGGGTTACATCAGGATGATTAAAGTTACGTTAGGTTTGTTTGGGTTAGGTTGGGTTGGATTGGGCTTTAATATCCGTTTGTGAATCGTTATGGGTGATGTGACTTAAGTCCCCTGATTAGCGCTGAATGTCTGTGTATACGTTTAGCGACAAACGTAGATTTTCCAAACTTAAAAGTCCATAAAATTTCGCATGTGTAGTATGTACATAAATTGTCGAGAGGTGTGGAGGGTGGGACCTGAAACTGCAGCAGCTTTTAGTTGACCGGCGGTGGATACCTTGTGCGTCAGAAATGTGGGGGTAAACATAATTAGCTTTGCGTATTGTGATGAGTTTTGCGGCAACAACCGTGATGGTGACGATATTGATGGTGGTGGTGGTGATAATGATGACGGAGATGGCTACGATGAGATAGCAGTAGTGCTCGGTCTTACTGGTCTTATCAGTTGCGAGGCCCCATATTGAATATATAAAATTGGATACAGAAAAATGAGCTAATACGTTGCATTAAAAAATACAACGAATTTTTTTTAACAAAAAATGCGATTAAACGAAACCATACAAAAAATGTTTCCTGCTTTACTCAACAAACTCATTCAAAAAGTTACAGAAGTTAAAATTGTTGTCTTCGATACATTCTAAGGATAATATTGCAAGGTTGCCTAGTCAACAATCTTTGGCCATCTTTAGCCTTACATAAGGTTTAATAACATTTAATTTGATAAACATGACTTTTCCTTAACACCATCTTGAGATGATTTCGGGGCTTAGCGTCCCCGCGGCCCGGTCCTCGACCAGACCTCCTTTTTGTTACCCCCCCGCCCAAGAAGCAGCCCGTAGCAGCTGCCTAACTCCCAGGTACCTATTTACTGCTAGGTGAACAGGTTCATCACGGTGAAAGAAACTCTGCTCATTTATTTACGCCTCCACCGGGGATCGAACCCGGAGCCTCAGGACTACGAATCCGAAGCAGTGTCCACTCAGCTGTCAAGCCATTGTGATTGAAAGTGTTAAAAATATACGTTGATAAATATAACAATTTGAAAACCCCAAAGTTCCCTCATTCAAAGCAAGACAAATTCCAGAATTTTGAAGGCTTAAACCCCACATATCGCCCGTTAAATCTGCTAACTTTACAGACTTGACAAGTTCGTTCTCCTGCGTGAGCCTCACACCTGTTACCTCCAAACCTACGGCAGGTTTGCATTAGTTCCTCCATGGAATTTGTTGTTATTTACTCAAAAAGTCAAATATATCAACCAATACTGGAATTTTCGGCTCCAGGAGTCCACATCTAGTCAAACACAAAACGAAGTTAGAAAAAGTTCACAGGTACGCCACCAGGCCAGTCCCCGAGCCGAGAGGAATGAGCTATGAGGAAAGATTACTGGAATTAACATCATGACACTGGGAGACAGAAGAGACATGATCACTATCTACAAAATTCTCAGAGGAATTGACAGGGAAGAGATAAAACTGTTTAATTCGGGTGATACACAAACAAGGGGACAGGTGGAAACTGAGTACCCAAATGAGCTACAGGGACGTTGGAAGAGAAGGGATTTTCAGGAGAAAGCGCCAAGCCATTACGACTATATAGCACTGGGATGGGATCAGGATAAGGATTTGGGATGGAACGGGGGAAGGAAAGGTGCCCAACCACGTGGACGGTCGGGGACTGAACGCAGACCTGCATGAAGCGAGACGGTCGCTCAATCGTCCAGCCGAAGTGATTGGGCACGGGGACGTTAGAAAAAACTTTTTCAGTGTCAGAGTAGTTAACAGGTGGAATGCACTAGTTAGTGATGTGGTGGAGGCTGACTCCATACACAGTTTCAAATGTAGATATGATAGAGCCCAGTAAGCTCAAGAATCTGTACAGCAGTTGATTGACAGTTGATAGGCGGGACCAAAGAGCCAGAGCTCAACCCCCGCAAGCACAACTAGGTGAGTACACACACACACACACACACACACACACACACACACACACACACACCACACACACACACACACACACACACACACAAATGTCTGTAAATGACAAGAAAATCAGTCAAACAAAGGGGGAGGGAGAAACTATTTTAGCTTCGTCGCCCCCTAAAAAAATCAGAGAGAACAGACATTCCCAGATGGGAGACTGCCTGAAATAGAAGCGACACCAGAAGCTGTAAGGAGACAACACCAAGATCTGTTTGTAATGAAAGCCCCAAGCCATAACAAGATCTCACCGTGGATACTAAAGGAGACAGCTGCAGCGTTGTGCACACCCCCCTTGTTATAGCATTCAACTTCCCACTAGAAAAGGGAGAGCATCCCGGGTTTTGGAAAACGGCCAACGTAGTCTATAAATAAGGAAGAAGACATAAGAGCTGCTAAGTTAGCTGGCAAAGCATCACCTGGAAGATTGTTTACATGGAGACTAACTGAGAGCGGATGCTGGAAGAGACTGCTTCTTGATGGTCAGAAACCATTTAACATTGTTCCAAGCGAAGAAACTCTTACTCATGCTAGGGCAACAACCAGGACCATATGGATGAGTCTAAGCTGGATGATGAATTACCTCTCAAGAAAACATCAGAGGGTGACAGCGAGGAGGGAGATAAAGAGTGGACAAAAGTAACTAATATTACACCAGAGGGACTAGTTTTTGGAGTCAATATACCGCAACGACCTGTCAGGTTCACAGCAAAATGAACGAGACTCACTCTAAGGATGACTTGACAAGTTAATTTTCAACCTAAGTTAACCAGGTCAACCCGTACACATGCTAAATTATGCAGATAGGAACAGGAGTGATAACCCCCCCCCCCTCATCAGTATAGAAGGAAGGAGAAGGAAATTTCTGACTCGGGAAAGATGCAAGGCTTTCCCAAGTCTTTCAGGGAAGAAGATATTATACTGGCGTTAGAGTTACAGATAAAACTGCAAACATTACGCCAGTGTAATATCAACAGTGTATGGCCAAGTAAAACGGGAATTGTCCGGATAACCTTAAAAAACTTGGACAAAGAAGCCATCCAGATGCAATATACATCCTACGTGAGACCCACACTTGAAAATGCAGCCCTGGTTGCACAAAATAAGAAATGTTATGGAAAAGTTAAACAAGACTTGTTCCTGAGCTGAGGAGCCTGAGCAACAAGGAAAGACCTTAATCCCAACGTGCACGAGGAAAGAGGGAACTAGTGGGACATGATAATGACATAAATGATCTAATGAAGCATTAATGTGGTAAATCAACATTATTCAAGGAACAAGAGACCGAAGGACCTCTAGTGGTAGATATGTACACAAATGAACCACATGCTGAAGAGAGAGTTTTTCCTATATTAAATGATTAATATTTATGTTACTGTATACCTTGCGATGATTTCGGGCTCAACGTCCCCGCGGCCCGGTCCTCGACCAGGCCTCCTTCACTGCAAATATCAAGTATGATTCAACTCCACTTGTACTTCACGTCTCTCGAGACGTACCATTCGCCTCGTGACGCACAAGGAAATGTTACACAAGCTGTAATGTAATTTAGTATTTGTTACATGGAACTATGTAACGTCAACATAAGTATCTTCTTTTCATCTTGTCCAATTACTGTTAACGGGTTTCTTTAATCTTGCCTGGCTACAGCTTTAACCAGGTTGTTGACGACAACCCGTTCTCTTAAAAATAACATCGGTTTTCGCTGGTATGCGCGCTATGGCCAAAAGTGGACGTAATTTGAAATGAAATCAACTCACAACAGTGACGTACTGTCCCGTTTTCTGTTTGAGTCGTCCGGCTTACTCGAATAGGTTAGGAGAGGAAACTTTCAATTAACGTTTTTCATTACGTTTTGAAATCTTTATGAGAATTTCCTGCCCACCTAACCTACCAGAACACCCTTAATTTACTGTTGAAAAAAAATCCCAAATTTATTTTCATTTTCAAATTACGTTCACTTTCGGCCATACTGGTAAACGGCCAAAAGCGACGATATTTTTTAGAGGACAGGTTGGTTAGTCAAGCATAGGATAGGTGGTCTACGCCTATCCCGTGGTTCACGGTTGTCCACTCAATGAATCCCATTTGTGCATACCTTCCCTGGAAACACAAACCAAAACTGTCTATTTTCCGCTTGTTACAACTTGTAATAAAGTTGTTACATCTTGGCTTAACGTGTTTATGACGTATTAGAACGTTGTTACAACTTAATATATTGGTTGTTATAACTGGTTAGGAGGTGTTAAAACTTGGTCGAACGTTGTACCAACGTCGTAGTTTCAGTGTGTGTTTGGCGGGTTGAACCCTAACCGGTCAATACGTTAGACTAATCGGTTCACACAATGGACGTAACCGGTCCTTACCCGAGTACTAATATCCTAGCACGCTAACCTAGAACTGTTTAAGTTCATCCCCGGGGTTAAATGTCATTACTCCTTACACTCCTTGTTAGGTAACTTACCATGTAAGTTACCTAACAATCCGAATTTTCACATAATATTATATTTTAAGTTTTTCTTATGGAATGATAAAATTTTCCATAACATTTTAAATTTTAATTTTGTTTAAATTAAGTTAAAACAAACAAAACTTTTGTCAAACCTAACCAGCGTTTGCTGGTTAGGTTAGGTTAGATTTCTAGATAGAGTTAGTACTAGCTCTATCTAGAAATCCAACATTATCTTTGTAACTCATCTTGTATGTATGTACTTTTACCTGAATAAACATTTGATTTGATTTGATTTCAACCTATCCTATGCTAACTTACCAAACCTAACCTAGCTTACCTAACCGATCCTAACTTACCTATTCTAATACAACATAAATATGCTAGTAATTCATGCTCTTTATATAATATTAATCGGAACATATCAGTTTCGAAAGAATTATTTTAAAATAACGAAAAATCCCTCTGCTTGTTAGGCAAATCGGGCCTTGCATACTGGGCCAAGTTGTGCAGTTCTGGCTTTTAGGTACGACGTTATATAAATGTTGATGACAAACGCAAAAATTACTGACTCACAAAGATGCATAAAAACAAATTAATTGAAGAATGTTTGAGGGTGTTTCCTAGACGTCGGCAAGATTAGTGTTCAGGAACCACTGAATTAATTCTGCAAGACTGTGTTGAACTCATGACAACACATTGCCTTTATTTTATTACGATCATACGAAACCTGTACATCTTTGCTCGATCATTGGAGCTTAGTCTCTAATAGAGAGTTTAAGAGATGGCAAACACTGCCAGGTCATTCATTAAGGTTGACCGTTAAGGCCAGGTCAAGGTTGTTATTGTTAGGGGGCAACCTCGCAACACTCAGCTCATGGACTGTTTAATAAATTCAAACTATGGCACTACGATTGAGGAAAGATGCACAGGTTTCGTAAGAGGACACCTAAGTACTTGATGATTCCAGGGTAGGATTACAAATCCACATACGGGTTTTAAGGAGGTCGACTTAGATGAAATAACTTTGAAAGCGAGTTCTGCAGCGTTTCCAACTATCTGCAGATTTCTGCCTACACAGAAATTCCCAAGACCTCGTAACTTTCAACTGCAGCCTGCAGAAGCTCTTCCTTCATCACTGAAGGCTCGCACACCGCTTCGCCTCCATTCTCTTTTTCCAGAGTGGCAACTTGATCAAAAGATCTGGTAACTTTCCAGCAACATCCACGATGGAAACTGCGGGACCTGGAATCTACAGATTTACGTCATTGGCATGGCCGAAAAATGTTTGCCAAGTAAGCCAAGTCATGAATGAATGAATGAACTCCTCCTGAAGCTCTTCTGGAAGTGGACTTTCCTTTTCTCTGAAATAAAAAGTGAGGTTCCTGTCAGAAGATCAAACAAACGCTGGAAAATTTGCCCTCTGGACAGCCAGCGACGTTGTGTGTAGAAGAGAAGAACTTCTGAATAGAGGAGAACGACTCCGACGTTGAAGAGAACGACTCCGACGTTGAAGAGAACGACTCCGACGTTGAAGAGAACGACTCCGACGTTGAAGAGAACGACTCCGACGTTGAAGAGAACGACTCCGACGTTGAAGAGAACGACTCCGACGTTGAAGAGAACGACTCCGACGTTGAAGAGAACGACTCCGACGTTGAAGAGAACGACTCCGACGTTGAAGAGAACGACTCCGACGTTGAAGAGAACGACTCCGACGTTGAAGAGAACGACTCCGACGTTGAAGAGAACGACTCCGACGTTGAAGAGAACGACTCCGACGTTGAAGAGAACGACTCCGACGTTGAAGAGAACGACTCCGACGTTGAAGAGAACGACTCCGACGTTGAAGAGAACGACTCCGACGTTGAAGAGAACGACTCCGACGTTGAAGAGAACGACTCCGACGTTGAAGAGAACGACTCCGACGTTGAAGAGAACGACTCCGACGTTGAAGAGAACGACTCCGACGTTGAAGAGAACGACTCCGACGTTGAAGAGAACGACTCCGACGTTGAAGAGAACGACTCCGACGTTGAAGAGAACGACTCCGACGTTGAAGAGAACGACTCCGACGTTGAAGAGAACGACTCCGACGTTGAAGAGAACGACTCCGACGTTGAAGAGAACGACTCCGACGTTGAAGAGAACGACTCCGACGTTGAAGAGAACGACTCCGACGTTGAAGAGAACGACTCCGACGTTGAAGAGAACGACTCCGACGTTGAAGAGAACGACTCCGACGTTGAAGAGAACGACTCCGACGTTGAAGAGAACGACTCCGACGTTGAAGAGAACGACTCCGACGTTGAAGAGAACGACTCCGACGTTGAAGAGAACGACTCCGACGTTGAAGAGAACGACTCCGACGTTGAAGAGAACGACTCCGACGTTGAAGAGAACGACTCCGACGTTGAAGAGAACGACTCCGACGTTGAAGAGAACGACTCCGACGTTGAAGAGAACGACTCCGACGTTGAAGAGAACGACTCCGACGTTGAAGAGAACGACTCCGACGTTGAAGAGAACGACTCCGACGTTGAAGAGAACGACTCCGACGTTGAAGAGAACGACTCCGACGTTGAAGAGAACGACTCCGACGTTGAAGAGAACGACTCCGACGTTGAAGAGAACGACTCCGACGTTGAAGAGAACGACTCCGACGTTGAAGAGAACGACTCCGACGTTGAAGAGAACGACTCCGACGTTGAAGAGAACGACTCCGACGTTGAAGAGAACGACTCCGACGTTGAAGAGAACGACTCCGACGTTGAAGAGAACGACTCCGACGTTGAAGAGAACGACTCCGACGTTGAAGAGAACGACTCCGACGTTGAAGAGAACGACTCCGACGTTGAAGAGAACGACTCCGACGTTGAAGAGAACGACTCCGACGTTGAAGAGAACGACTCCGACGTTGAAGAGAACGACTCCGACGTTGAAGAGAACGACTCCGACGTTGAAGAGAACGACTCCGACGTTGAAGAGAACGACTCCGACGTTGAAGAGAACGACTCCGACGTTGAAGAGAACGACTCCGACGTTGAAGAGAACGACTCCGACGTTGAAGAGAACGACTCCGACGTTGAAGAGAACGACTCCGACGTTGAAGAGAACGACTCCGACGTTGAAGAGAACGACTCCGACGTTGAAGAGAACGACTCCGACGTTGAAGAGAACGACTCCGACGTTGAAGAGAACGACTCCGACGTTGAAGAGAACGACTCCGACGTTGAAGAGAACGACTCCGACGTTGAAGAGAACGACTCCGACGTTGAAGAGAACGACTCCGACGTTGAAGAGAACGACTCCGACGTTGAAGAGAACGACTCCGACGTTGAAGAGAACGACTCCGACGTTGAAGAGAACGACTCCGACGTTGAAGAGAACGACTCCGACGTTGAAGAGAACGACTCCGACGTTGAAGAGAACGACTCCGACGTTGAAGAGAACGACTCCGACGTTGAAGAGAACGACTCCGACGTTGAAGAGAACGACTGCAAAGAGAACTTCTGCATAAAAGAGTTCGCCTGTTGCACAGAAGAGAAGAACTTCTGTGAAGAACTTCATATTCTGCTCCCGTTTCCTGACCAAAAACCTTTTATGAAAGAGGCGATTAAATTTTCCAGGCCTTAGCCCCATGAACCGTAACTTTCACAGCTGAAGTCAATAATTCTTTCACGACTGTCGGCAGAGTCTTTGAGAGAAATGAAGTCACAATGACGTGTGGAGCTTCTTTCTTCACCTGTGCGGCAAAACCAGGTCCTTTGCTGGGTATCGTAGGTGTTCCATCAGTGTTGCCAGGTATCGTAGGTGTTCCATCAAGTGTTGTCAGGCATCACAGGTGTTCTAACAGTGTTGCTAAGCCTCGCCGGCGTTCCATGTGTGCACACAATGCGCGTTGTGGGGGACAACACAAGGCCTGTTGAAGAGGGAGGGAGGGGGTGGGAGGGAGGGAGAGGAAGGGAGGGAGGGGGTGGAGGGAGGGAGGGAGAGGGAGAAAGAGGGAGGGAGAGAGAAGGAGAGAGGGTAGGGGAGGCGAGGTAGGGAGTCTAGGGTAGGGGAGGCGAGGGAGGGAGCAGTGTGCTGGGAAGAGACGGTGACAACACGACAGGTGTGTAACAAATATTGAACACTGTTCACAACGGTCGGTGGGATATTGGTGTGAACCTTTGTCTGTCCCTGTGTGCCTACGGTGGGCTGTGTATAGGGTAGTGTGGGGCAGAGGCGGGGTGGGCAAAGTCGTGGGTGTGGTGGGCGGGGTGGGTGGGTGGCGTGGGCGTGGACAGTAGCAGGAAGGGGAGGAAGGTGACTTTGAAGTATGCATGTGTGGGGGGGGGGACATCAACAACCATGTATATTTTATGCCTTCGTGAACGCGAACTCCTGTGAACATGAACACACAAAATATAAATATGTATGGATGTTTTTCCATATGTAGGTTTGCGCGGGCTCTCTAAGCCTCTGGCTGGCCCACTAAGTCTGACTCATTTCAGTCTTATTTTGACGGTGACTGTATATTGCTCGTATGTTGGCTGTGGTAAGTTTGTGTTCAATATATTTACCGCCTTCTGTACACTGATAATGTTTTAGTGATCTCTTTGGCATCTCTCCGCACACATGACAATTTCTCTCTACTTCTGGAACCTGTACGCTTGCTTCCCCACGTACAGTGGTATGCACGTTTGCATCCCACGTACAGTGGTATGCACGTTTGCATCCCACGTACAGTGGTATGCACGTTTGCATCCCACGTACAGTGGTAGGCAGCAGAGATAGCACCACTCCATAAAGGAGGAAATAAAGCAGAGGCAAAAAATTACAGACCGATAGCACTAACATCGCACATCATAAAAATCTTTTTGAGTGCTAAGAAGTAAGATCACAAAATACATGGAATCACAGCATCTCCATAACCCCGGACAACATGGTTTCAGAACAGGGCGCTCTTGCCTGTCACAGTTGCTGGACCACTATGACATGGCACTAGATGCCATGGAAGACAAACAAAACGCTGATGTAATTTACAGACTTCGCAAAAGCCTTTGACAAATGTGACCATGGTGTTATTGCACATAAAATGCGTTCAAAAGGAATTACCGGAAAAATAGGCAGATGGATCTGCAATTTCCTGACTAACAGAACCAAATGTGTAATAGTCAACAAATAAAATCCGGTCCATCAACTGTGAAGAGCTCAGTCCCCCAGGGTACTGTGCTTGCTCCAGTACTTTTTCTCATCCTCATATCGGACATAGACAAGGACACAATCTATAGCACTGTATCATCCTTTGCAGATGACACTAGGATCTTCATGAGAGTAGGCAACATAGAGGACACGGCAAACCTCCAATCAGATGTAAACAGGTCTTTGTATGCACTACAGAAAATAAAATGGTGTTTAACGAAGATAAGTTCCAGCTCATGCGCTACGGAAAAAATGATAATAAAAACGGAAACCACGTACAAAATACAATCAAATTATAACATAGAAAAAAAAGCAATGTAAAGGATTTTACTCATGTCGGAAGACCTTACCTTTAATGAACACAATAAAGTAGCCGTCACAACTGCAACTAAAATGACAGGTTGGATAACAAGAACCTTTCACACTAGAGATGTTAAACCGATGATGATACTCTTCAAGACGCTAGTGCTCTCTAGAGTGGAGTACTGCTGCACAATGACAGCCCCTTTCAAAGCTGGAGAAATTGCTGACCTGGAGAGCGTGCAGAGATCCTTTACTGCTAGAATCCACTCAGTAAAACATGTAAACTATTGGGACCGACTGAAATGCTTAAATCTGTATTCTCTTGAGCGCAGGCAGGAGAGATACATAATAATTTACACGTGGAAAATAGTACAGGGGCTGGTCCTCAACCTGAACATAGAAATACCACCACATGAGACCAGGAGGCATGGCAGGATGTGCAGAATACCCCCGTTGAAGAGCAGAGGTGCAACAGGTACTCTGAGAGAGAACTATCAACATCAGAGGCCCGAGACTGTTCAACACGCTTCCGCTATACATAAGGGACATAAACTGGCCGACCCCTCACAGTGTTCAAGAGAGAATTCGATAAGCACCTCCAAAGGATTTCTGATCAACCAGTCTGTCACTCATACGTCAGGCTGCGAGCAGCCGCGTCCAACAGCCTGGTTGACCAGTCCAGCAACGAGGAGGCCTGGTCGACGACCGGGCCGCGGGGTCGCTAAGCCCCGGAATCACCTCAAGGTAACTGCACGCTTTCTTCCCACGTACAGTGGTATGCACGTAAATATGGTCACTGCACATCCTCTACACTGTTGTGGCACTAATTATTGTCTTGGTCTGTGCTACACTCTGTGGTTATCTTGAGATTATCTTGAGATGATTTCGGGGCTTTTAGTGTCCCGCGGCCCGGTCCTCGACCAGGCCTCCACCCCCAGGAAGCAGCCCGTGACAGCTGACTAAGACCCAGGTACCTATTTTACTGCTAGGTAACAGGGGCATAGGGTGAAAGAAACTCTGCCCATTGTTTCTCGCCGGCGCCTGGGATCGAACCCAGGACCACAGGATCACAAGTCCAGCGTGCTGTCCACTCGGCCGACCGGCTCCCTGTACACACGTGGTATGTACATGTCCACAACTCTCCTTTTAGTACAAGTTTTGAGGCTTTATCTGTGAAGTCATTCGCTGGTATTCCTACACGACTTGGCACCAAGGTAATAGGTATTCAGCGATCTTTATATTGAGTGCTTGCTTTAATGCGATAACTTTTGTGGTAAGATGGATGTTGTCACACAAGTGCTCTTGTTTGTAAGGTTTTAACGACAGTTTGCGAATCTGTATGTACGATGGAACCCGTCCTCAGACCAAGTCCATTCCAACCAGCGGTCGACCCCAATGAAGCATTCATCAATTTTAACATGCTGTTCATTCAAAAGAGGAATTTTCTCAAATATATATTAATATTGTTATATATATCAGCATACTCTGCATATTTAGGTTAGGTGTTTAAGTTCTGTTGGAGATTATTTGTATTTGTAGTACGTGGGTGAAGCATTTACAGCGTTGTGGTTCGAATAAAATTCGTCAGTGAAGCACTTGTTCCGGAAGTGTTCGAACGTGAACAGTTGCGAGTCGCGTGTTTAAATCGTTTTTCATTCATAAACAAGGGGTTTGGCGGCTGCATGGAATGGACTTTGGTCTTTATGAAGACGTGCTGTTGTTCGATGACATTTTCTCGGTATTTACCTCGAGCGTATTCCGAAGCCTTTTGAGTGGCTAGCACCTATTGGTAAAGTTAAGCACCTGTTTGAGAATTTCCAACTATTTCCTGCCTTATCTTGAGATGATTTCGGGGCTTAGCGTCCCCGCGGCCCGGTCCTTGACCAGGCCTCCTTGTGACACCCCCACCCCCAGGAAGCAGCCTGTAGCAGCTGTCTAACTCCCAGGTACCTATTTGCTGCTAGGTAACAGGGGCATCAGGGTGTAAGAAGAATTTTGCCCATTTGTCTCCGCCTCCACCGAGGATCGAACTCGGAACCCGAGGACTACGAGTCCGAAACGCTGTCCACTGAGCTGTCAGGCGCCCTTGCGGCCCCTCGCCTTGCCTTAACCGCAGTTCCAGAGTCTTGTCTCCGCTGGTCTGGTGATCCGACTGTGACGGATCAGCAGACCAGCTGCTGATGAAGCTGTCAGGAGGTACCAGCTCTGCCTGTTTTCATCTGTGCAATGTTACGCAGCAGATGCGCATTAGCCTGATTGTTTTTTCCTTGAAGCGCCATAGGCTTAAAAGCTGCTGGCAATTGTTCAATCCCGTGAACACGCACGTGCGCTTCCGTGAACATGCACGTGCACTCAGCCGTAGTGTTTGGATAAGTTTAGATTTAGGAAAGACCTGGGTAAATACTGGTCCGGTAACAGATCTTCCGGATCACCTCCTCTCTTCTCCCGTTCCCCCTTTTTTAATATCTTCCATTTTCTTTACCTTCCTTACACCCTTCTCCTCTCAACAACAAATTTCCGAATGTTGTTTTTTTGTCCCTAATCCTTAGTTCCTGTTCTCTCTCTCTTCTCCCTCATTCCGTAATTTCTTTACGTTATTGTTTTTGTCCTCTTTTTCTCTACAGTTTCTCTCTTCTTTCTCTTCTTCCGCGTTGAGCGTGCACCTCTCCTCCGTCTCTCTCTCTCTCACCCCTCCTCAGGCACCAGGTGCATTGATTTACGGCCACACACACGTCTTTCCTGGTTGGCCGCTGTACTCGGGGTTCGACCCTCCTGTCTGCCTGCCCTACCCCACAATGACCCAGTCATCCTGTCTGCCTGTCCTGTCTGTCTATCAGTTGTTGAACGTTCTAACCACCAGCTCAGGACCAAATTAACAGAGTCTACCTGTCTGTACTTGTCTATCGTTACCCGTCTATTAGTGACTGGGAAAGTGAGGCCTAGCTCCTCATGCATCCCACCCCGTCTAATAGCCTTGTTGTACCCGTTGCGTTGTAATATAACTATTCTGACGTTGGAATTAATTGTTGAATCTGGCCTTAAAGTTGCGGATGGAGGAGGTGGCTTCCAGAAATTTTTTTTCAGTGCATTCCACCTGATGATCATCCGTACAGGATACCAGTTTTCCTTGCATTTGTTACGACTCATATGTGTTTCCAGCTTCCACTTGTGTCCTCTTGTTCTACCTTCTCTAAGTTCAAAGAAGAACTTCTCACCCACCTTGTTTATTCCTCAGCCCAACTACTTGGCCTGGACGGTAGAGCGACGGTTTCGCTTCATGCAGGTTGGCGTTCAAACCCTGACCGTCCACAAGTGGTTGGGCACCATTCCTTCCCCCCCGCCCCATCCCAAATCCTTATCCTGACCCCTTTCAAGTGCTATATAGTCGTAATGGCTTGCTGCTTTCTGCCAATAGTTCTCTCCCCTCCCCCTTAAGCCCCCTCCCCTCAGCATACTGTATATGGTGCCCTCCGCTTCTCCTGTCCTCTCGGGCTGTAAGGTCTAGTTGCGTCAGCGTGTTCTCGTAGCTCAGCATTCTTGGCAATACTCTTGTTGGTCACCTGTGTACTTTCTCTTATTTAGTGTGATACTTCACAAGGTGGGTATTCTATGCTGTGCTGCATATTGTGTGCAGTGCCCTGAATGAGACTTGATTTAGGTTTTGTGTTCAACGTTAACGTTCTAATGTTTGACGATTGATCTTATGCCGCTGATGTTACTTATGTGTACCGCTGGAAATAGAAATAGAATTATATTCACTTCCAAATCTTTTTCCCGTCCTGTAGCTGCCTTCCTTGTTGTGCTGTTGATACCTCCTGATCATATTCCTACCTGTCCCAGTGTCATTACCTTACACTTATTGGGTTTTATTTCTAACAATAATTTGCTTGCCAATTCTTTTAGTATCTGAATATGTTGCTATTTATTGTCTTGTTTCTGCTAGCAAGTACATTTTATTGAACAGTGTAGTGAGAGGCCTATCTATGCCCATCCACAAACTAGGGATGTGCTTCCTGTATATACAAATATTTTATTTGTTTCTCCCTCCCTCTCTGGCTGATAGTAAAGTGTTTATGACCCTTTATTCGGCTGTCTTTTGTCTTGTTTGTGTCTCACAGACGGAGCCACCTGTCTCCCCGAGAGAAGGCGCAAGCGTGGGCAAAGACACAGAGCAAGATATTTATCAGAGTGCACGCGAGTCTCTATTCCATTTACCTGTGCTCTAGGAGGCTCGAACTGTGAACCCCACGTGTGTGAGGGCCGAAGCTCCATCGACCGAGCTATTGAGTAGTCTTCATAAGGAAGGCCAGGATTCGAGTCTCCCAGAGCCCAGGTGGATGCAAGGTGAATATTTCCACGGATGTGTGGATGACAATTTAGACGCGCGGATGTTGTTCTCTCAGTTACATCCACGCCTCGTATATAACTTGCCAAAATTATGGAAAACATTTATCAATACGGCTGAATTTGCTTCTGATGTATCTCTTTTTTCTCTTCGGAGCCGCACTACAAATGTATCGTCCTTGAAGTGCAAGTTAGGCAACATTCTGGATAGATTATTTATAGGTGATTTATGGGATAACTTGGATGGATAGGGGGGGGGATGGTAGAGGGATAGGGAGGGGGTTAGCAGAAGTGGGAAGGGGGTAGCTGGGCAGAGGGGTAAGGGGATGCACATTCCATTTGCTAACATTGGCACAATAATTCAAGCCCCACATCGATACCATAGTGTAAAATCATGCACATTGCAAGGTAGCAAAAATGTCGGTGATTGAGTGGCCGACGGTTGCAGGAATTCTAATGGCCGAAATAAAACTGAATTTTGTGTGAGATCGTTACATGAATCTATATCCCGATAGTTCAAGGCGAATACAAGCCACGAGAGGCACTAGCAGTGCCACACTTGGAATGCTGCACAATGGCACTCTTTCTAAGACTGCCACATGACAATATGAACTTACCAAAGTGGCAGAGGGCCTTGAAAAAACAAAAGCCTATACAAAGCTAGGTGTCTAAACTATATTTAACAACGGGGCAATCCACGGATATATAATTATCTCACCTCTTAAAATGATATACTAGCATTGTATTGGCTCAACCAATAGCCAATACTATTGGCTAGTATTAACAACCCAATTGCCGGTGTCTGGTGGACGTTAGACAACTGCTTTAAAATCTGAATTGTAACATTCTGAACACTGCTTGTGTAGCTCAGGTCATTCTGAACACTAACTGTGAGCTGAGGTCATTCTGAACACTGCCTGTGAGAGCTGAGGTCGTTCTGAACACGGCCTGTGAGAGCTGAGGTCATTCTGAACACTGTCTCTGAGAGCTGAGGTCATTCTGAACATTGTCTGAGAGCTGAGGTCATTCTGAACACTGTCTCTGAGAGCCGAGGTCATTCTGACCAGTGGTTCTCGACCAGGCCTCTTTTTTTTGTTACACACCCCCAGGAAGCAGCCCGTAGCAGCTGCCTAACTCCCAGGTACCTACTTACTGCTAGGTGAACAGGGGGGTATCATGAGTGAAAGAAACTCTACCCATTAGTTTCCGCCTCCAGCGGGGATCGAACCCGGAACCACAGGGCTACGAATTCGAAGCGCTGTCCACTCAGCTATCAGGCCCAGGGGTGACACTGGCACTCCCCTGCAGTCCCCCCCCCTGAATGTCAAATTTTCCCATTGTAATTGGGTTCCTCGCCATCTTTCTTATTCTCACACTCATTCTTACCTCAGCCCCTCTAATTCCCCTATCTCTCTTACACCTACACCCCCTCTCATGCACCCCTTTCATGCACCCACTCATCACACCTCTTCAACACTCTTCTCACCCCACTCATCACACCTCTCTCACCCGATTTCCTCACCATTCATGGTTCATTCAACACACTTCATCATATTTTCCAATTTCCAGATCCTTCTCAAGTCCCTTCCCCGGCTTGGCAGCTTCTTTGGATAATTACTTACTTCCCAAGTCCCTATTTCTTTGAAACATTCCTTATCAGAGGGGGGCGGGAGGGGGGGGGGTAACGGCGTGGGGGGAACAACGGGGTGTGGAAAATTCCACCCACTATATAAATATTATAATATAAGATAAAGTATTATTCCTATATCACAGCTATTTCCTACATCTATTGATCTATCAACCCCGGAATCTATTTATCTATTAAACCCTACAGTCTTGATCTCACATGTCATCAGTATAATTTATCAATTGCTATCACAGTTATCATTAATTTATCATTTTTGCTAACATATTTGCATATAAATTTTGCTTGAATCATATAACTAGTTGTTATATTTACTAGTATAATTTCATTATTGGCTGCAATATTCTAAGCGTTTGGCTAGACTGTGTATTGTTCAGATCTTTTGACTCTAGAACAGAACCAGTAACTACTGTCATTGTACTGTGTTTATCCTTTAATCCAGTGTATAAATACAATGCTGATGTGTTGAAATGTCAAGAAATACATTGTGGTTCTTCAATCAGTTTACCTTTAAGAACTGTTATATAAGAAGTTGTCTTAAAAAAAATGGATCGTGAGCCATATTGCAGCCAACTGATTACAGCCCATTTTCCTGTATCAAGGACAAGAGGACTGCTGGTCTTACAACCCACGTAAGGACTTTTTAAGCTTTTTATTCTGCATGTTTAGTTTAAAGAAATATTTAATTAAGTTCCAATCCATTTATTTCCTCATATTTATTCCAGGCATTTCCCCCCCCCCCCCAAGGGGAATGAAGGAATTAACAAAGTGTAGTTTAATACTTCTGTTAAATACCTACCTTGTTCTTACAGGAACAATGAAGCTATCAAGGACAAAAGAATGTCTCTTAGTTCCATACGTTTGCTATCATCTGTCTTATGTTATAATCTGTCTCTCTCTAAAGAATTTTCCACAGCAAGAGCCAAATTACCCATTCAATATTCCTGAATCGAGGTATTTATACTCTGGCAATTACCCGCCTCTGAAGCCACTACTGTCCACCGTGTTACACTGCATCCACCCCAATTGTTATCTAGTTGGAAATGTGCAGGCAGTTGGGTCTTGAGGTTATTGCTCTCTTGCGGAAACTGGCTTCTGGTCAGCAAGATGCTGAGTCTGCCAATTTGGTTATCTGTGGCATCCCAACATTTTGGACTGGTCGGTACAGTGTACTGACCAGACCAAGCGTGTTCGATTCTCCGATGGAACATGTGGTTTCACACCGCTCCTTCACTCGGGCCAAATATCCCTGACAAAGGCTATGCCTGGAGTATACCTGGAGTGGGTCCTGGGAGGTCATCTACTGCCAGTGCACAGTTACAAACCTATTAAGATTTCAACTTTGATTCAACAGAGCAGAAGAAGTTGTTAAACACACATGACAATCTTACTGAAGCGACCATACGAGTCATAAATATTCATACTCCGCCCAAGTAAAACAGAAACAAGCAACACTTAGTGGGCCAGCCAGAGGCTTAGGGCCCGCGCAGGAATATCCTTGCAAAAAAAAATCTACTGCCCCAAGCCCGAAATGGGGCCAGGCTTAATTTGCAATATAATCTGCTTCAACAGACCGTTCCATGGAGCGGCCCCTAGACCCATATCTCCAATGCATCCCAGTTGGTCTGAAACTTCTTGCAGGAACTTGTCTAATTTTTTCTTTAACATTTCCACTTTTGTATCGGTAATATTTTTTAGGCTTCTTTTTTTTGTGGGGGGGGGGGAGAGACTGAACAACCGTAGATCTCCGATTCATTGTTCTCCGCCTGTACCTATACTCTTTTTAAGGTCTATTCTGTATTTCCTACCCAATCTTTTGCTCCAGTGTTTTATTTTACTGTGATAATTTGGGACCTGGCTCTCCAGTATCGTCCAAGATATACGTCTCTCTCATCTTCTTACCCGAGAGTACGTTTTGAGAGCTCTGAGACGGTTATCTTGAGGTTATCTTGAGATGATTTCGGGGCTTTTTAGTGTCCCCGCGGCCCGGTCCTCGACCAGGCCTCCACCCCCAGGAAGCAGCCCGTGACAGCTGACTAACACCCAGGTACCTGTTTTACTACTAGGTAACAGGGGCATAGGGTGAAAGAAACTCTGCCCATTGTTTCTCGCCGGCGCCTGGGATCGAACCCAGTACCACAGGATCACAAGTCCAGCATGCTGTCCGCTTGGCCGACCGGCTCCCCAGTCCCAACAATTTAGGTACTTTGTCGTGTGTGTGTGTGCTGCATGTATTCCCTGTATTCCCTCTATTTCAGAATTCTCTGCTGTACTGAAAGGGGAAGTCAACACTGAAAAAAAATCTCCTCAAAACGCTGCTCATGTTCCCAGACTGACGTGTCACTATCACTTCACTCCTCATGAGGAGTGCGCAGGTGAATGTGAAGGTGACGGCCATGGAAATGATGACTATGACGAAGGGGAATTTGTGCTAAATGTATATTATGTCAGTCATACCACAATGATCATGAATGATATGAAAGTGATAAGAAAAACCAAGATAGGAGAATGAACATCATGATGACAATAATGACGTCAACAACACAATTATTGAACACTTAACACACCTGGAATATTTTCCGTGTGGCGACGAGAAGCAATACCAACACTTACCGACCATTGATTATCCACACCTGTACGTTTCGTCTATTATTAACGGGGTTCGAACCCGGGTCCACCGACCTTCGACATATCTGCCCATATCCAGATAATGATAGATGCCAAGTTACCGAAGTTGGGATGCCTCGCCCAGTGCGAGAATATTGCCTCAATTCAATTTTATTACCGAAGGCCTTAATAGGGAAATGGGGAGTTACAATGGATGGAAAATGGCAAAATATAGGTCAGGTCAAGTCAGGTCAGGTCAAGTCAGGTCAAGTCAGAACGTAGTGAGACTGTACTTCGCTGGCTGGTGAAACACAGTTTACTCTGACCAAAATTACAAAGGTGAAGGTGTGATTTACCCCTTACAAGAAATTTATTTTTAATACAGTCAATAATAGAGTGATATATTGTCGAGAAATTCTTTGGCTCAGGAGTCGAGGTAGCGTGCTGGGTCCACCCACACGCACCCCCCCATGCCCATGAACCACGACATGCTGAGGGCAGTGCAGCCTACATTCCACCCGAACCCACTAGCAATTTTTATTCACGGAGCAAAAATAAGCAATAACTTTAAGTAATAACTAAGTAATAACAATACTTAAAAACGGTTAGTGTATCTTATACATTTAAGTAAGCAAAGAAAACCTGAAATTATACATTTAATCGCAGAAAATCCGAAAATTATACATTTAAGCATAGAAAACCCGAAATTACCCATTTCGTAATAAAGACAAAAAAATAACAGTATACATAACGAATTACTTTTTTTTTTAGATATATACAAGAGTTGTTACATTCTTGTACAGCCACTAGTACGCGTAGCGTTTCGGGCAGGTCCCTGGAATACGATCCCCGCCGCGAAGAATCGTTGTTACAACCAAGTACACATTTTACTGTTGAGTTAAACAGAGGCTACAGTTAAGGATTTGCGCCCAGTAAATCTTCCCCGGTCAGGATACGAACCCATGACAAAGCGCTCGCATAACGCCAGGCGAGTGTCTTACCACTACACCACGGAAACTGGTAACTTTAAAGTCTTTCAGACGTCAAAACAACGTTTCGATATTCTGAAGAAATTACCTGAGCGATTAATGATAAGTAACTCAAACTAGGGGAAAATTATACAAATTAGTGCATGATGTGAAAGATGCTCTGATAAATGAGTGAATATAAAACACAAATTACCATCAAGAAATGTTTTAGACCAGCACGAGACTGGCTCTGATTGCTGGCGCTTGTTTAGAAGTACCAAGTTAGTTCGCTCGTTAATAAATCACAAGATGTGAGCGTAATGACACGGGCTGTGCAAGTTGACTGAATAGATGATGATAGACTGACGCAGGGCAGCGGAGGATGATTAGGATGATGGGGCGACACTATGTTGAGGGGGAGTCGAGAGTATGAGGGAGTTGGGAGTGTATGATGGTTCACCATGATGCTGGAGTGTGGTGGTGGTTCACCATGATGCTGGAGTGTGGTGGTGGTTCACCATGATGCTGAAGTGTGATGGTGCTGACTCACCATAACAAATCTAAAGAATGATCCAACCTACTTGATTCAAATATTCTTGTACTGTATCACAAGTACCACATTTGTACGATGAACCATTGAAATTAAAATTACTAATTTATAACGAATTATAATTGTGCCTGCGGCAGTGTACATGCGTGTAAGAGATTCAGTGTAAGAGCGGGTTGATCACACACATTTGGATCTAATGAAATACAATCAACTCCTGCTTGTAGATCTTACAAGTCCTCTTAATACCTGCCAAGTACAGCAGCCGCCTTCCTCTTCAGTTGCGCTTCTGTCACCCGATTTAATTAACAGTTTTGTGCAGAAGATTAGGGTGGTATTAGTCCATTAGCTCCGCGTGACCTCGCTGTCCCCGCTGCTGTCTTTGTGGTCAACAAAAAATGATGGTAGCGAAATGAGGGCTCATGAATTTTGGTCCAACGGAAGCGAGTCCATAGTATACTGATGCTGCATCTTCAAGCACCATTCTAAAAAGTGTTAGCAAGGATACAAAGTATAGCAGGGGGGTGCACGTGTCCAAATCATCTTGCAATGCATCACAATCTAACCCTGATCCATTTTTTTTAATTGATCAGTTAAAGGGCGATTTGAGTAGGATCATTGATACACATTTGTCTCACTAATACCGTGTTAATATCCACTATCTTATTATATCCACGTATGGGCTTATTGGCCCATAGTATGCAGCCTCTATTTATCTCCACCCATTCCCAGTCATACATTTATCATTGTACCTCACTTCACTTCACCTCTCTCCTGCCTTTATATGTCCAAATCTATGTGCATGTAACTCACCCTTCTGAAGATGTACTATTAAATACTAAAGTTCTTAAGGAAATTCCTGTTTCAATTCTTCCTTCGTGGTCTGATACTGTCACATTTTTCATCACGTGTTAATTTTCGTGATTTACACACACACACATTATATATATATATATATATATATATATATATATATATATATATATATATATATATATATATATATTGTTGATAGGAACGTCATCCCTACAGACAAAAATCAGAAGATACAATTGACTATTTACTATAAAACCAAAAAAACGGCCAACCTACTCATAAGAAACTCTCCAGACACAAAGCAGAACGCTTTAAAAAGATACCAACGTCATCTATGACTTGAAATGCCCACATGGGGACTGTAAGCCTCAAAGAACTCAGTATATAGGCATGAAAACATCATCTCTTTCCAGGCGATTAACGATGCATAAGCAACAGGACTATCAAGGAACATATAATCTCTTCCCACAACCAGACCATCACCAGAAAAATCTTAAACACAGAAATCATCGATAGATACAGCGATAGCAGGCGGCTTGACATCTGCGAGGCACTACACATCAAGAAGTCAACACCAGCAATCAACAGCCAATTAATGCACAACTATATTCTACCCACTTCAAGACTCTGCACCAATATAGAAGCATCAAGAAATATGAGCCAATAGGCCCTTTGCAGTTACTTCCATTCTTCCTTTAATTTACCCAATTTATACCCATTGTTTCGTGTTCTGTCTTGTTTTGAAAGTTTTGTTCACCTCATCCAAAACTGTTGTAACATATCACCTCACCCAAAATGCGGGTATATAAGATGAAAGCTATTTAAATCATAGCATAGTAAAACTCTGTTTAGTGTTTGCAGGTTATAGTTGTGTGTGTAAACTCAAGTCTTTGAAAATGTAATAAGTTATTACGAAACGCGTTCAAGTGTCGCGTCAGACTAGAAATAAAAATGAATTTTGGAGAATTGATTTTTCAATTACCATCGACAGTGAAAAGAAAACCACAAGAAATATTGAGAAAATATATTTAATAATATGTATATATGTGTGTTTGTGTATTATATATATATAT
>WNGS01163731.1:12204140-12217088 GCA_020271785.1 Procambarus virginalis | reverse complement strand
ACAGTTGTAGTGGTGCTGTTGTAGTGGTACAGTTGTAGTGGTGCTGTTGTGTGGTACAGTTGTAGTGGTACAGTTGTAGTGGTGCGTTGTTGTGGTACAGTTGTAGTGGTACTGTTGTAGTGGTGCTGTTGTAGTGGTACTGTTGTAGTGGTACAGTTGTAGTGGTGCTGTTGTAGTGGTGCTGTTGTAGTGGTACTGTTGTAGTGGTACTGTTGTAGTTGCGTATAAGTATTAATAATGTAGTATAATAGCAGTTGCAATATGTACGTGGTAACAGTAGCAGTAGCAGCAGCAGCAGCAGCAGCAGCAGCAGTATAGTAGTACCAGCAGCAGGAGTAGCAGTAGCAGAGGACCACATGCCGCCCATGTGTCTCCTGCTGGAGAGTGGGGAGAGAGACTGTGTGCTCTTCTATTGTCTCGTACAGAAAATAAAAAGGATACATTTCCCAGGACTGAGATGCATCTCTCCCTGAGGCAGGACGGACAATGCCAGGCCGCCTGAGTAACAGGTGAGGTAACAGGTGAGGTAACAGGTGAGGTAACAGGTGAGGGGGTAACAGAGTGGTGAGGTAACAGGTGAGGGGGGGAGAGGGAGCAGAGGGGAGGATGGGATAGAGAGAGAGAGAAGGAAATGAGACAGGAAATAGGACAGTAGCAATGGGGATAGGGAATTGTGTAGATAATAGATGAGTAATGAAGGGGTACCATTGGGAAGGGTATGGGGGGGGGGAGGGTATTGGGGTTGAGGGTACGTTGTGGGAAGGTATGGGAAGGGTACCGTTGTGGAAGGGTACCGTGTGGGAAGGTATCGTGGGGGGCAAGAGTGTGGACGAAACAAGAGTACACCTGGTGTGTCATTATTCCTAATAAGTTGCCTTATTAATTATTGTTTTATTTTGTATTTATATCTATATATACGATAGTTCTTACATGGCGTGTACACGCTCTTGTGTACACGCTCTAGTGTACACGCCTTGTGGTACACGCTCTTGTGTACACGCTCTGAGCACACGCTCTTGTGTACACGCTATTATGAATATCCCCCCACGGACGCCCCACAACACCCCCCACCCCCACAAAGCCTCCCGTCATCCAGACTTCTCTTACACTTCCAGGAAGCAGCTCCAGGAACCGCTGGAACCTGCCTAGGGAAAGTGTCTTATTCTTAGCATCAAAGAACACTGCCGCTTGAGGAAGCTCACTACGGGTAACACTAATACCAGGACACACACACAGGCGATGATCCTGGGAAAACACAGGCTAGAGTTTTGTGTTTGTCTCGACGAAGGAATATGAAGGTGAAATTAAGGAATATGTAGGTGAAATGAAGGAATATGTAGGTGAAATGAAGGAATATGTAGTGAAATGAAGGAATATGTAGGTGAAATGAAGAACCTCCAGTGTTATTCTTGAGAACAACGTGTAAAGCACACACCTGTCTGAAGTACAACGTGTACAGCACACACCTGTCTGGAGTACGTGTACAGCACACACTGTCTGGAGTACAACGTGTACAGCACACACCTGTCTGAAGTACAAACGTGTACAGCACACACCTGTTCTGAAGTACAACGTGTACAGCACACACCTGTCTGAAGTACAACGTGTACAGCACACACCTGTCTGAAGTACAACGTGTACAGCACACACCTGTCTGAGTACAACGTGTACAGCACACACCTGTCTGGAGTACGTGTACAGCACACACCTGTCTGGAGTACAACGTGTACAGCACACACCTGTCTGAAGTACAACGTGTACAGCACACACCTGTCTGGGGTACAACGTGTACAGACACACCTGTCTGGAGTACAACGTGTACAGCACACACCTGTCTGGAGTACAACGTGTACAGCACACACCTGTCTGGAGTACAACGTGTACAGCACACACCTGTCTGGAGTACAACGTGTACAGCACACACCTGTCTAGAGTACAAAGTGTACAGCACACACCTGTCTGGAGTACAACGTGTACAGCACACACCTGTCTGGAGTACAACGTGTACAGCACACACCTGTCTGGAGTACTACTCCAAATGACCGGAGAATTCAACACACGTGTGTCTAGGAATACTTCCTCCAGCGTGTTCTGGCTAATGTGTTCATATTACTGGGTAACTAATCCTCATTAACCCGGGTGATTAACCGACTTTCCTGGCGTCTTGCCTCGTGCTCCGAGATGCCAGGAAAGTCATATATGTAAGTCCATATAAGCATATCTGGCTTATAATTATTATTTCAGTGAATATCAGTTATAATTAATAACTGATGTTGAAGTTATCTTGTATTACTGAGGTTATCCCGTGGCTTATCAGGGATTTATCGCCGTAGTGGTTCTAATCTCTTGTGGCACTGGACTAATCTCTTGTCCTACTCTTGTGGTATCATTCCTATTCCTCTAGTTCCTTTCAATTACCGTTAATCCCCCCCTCCCCCCGGCTGCCTCTAGGACCCCCTGCCCCAATGCCTCTAGGCCCCCCCCCGGTTGCCAATACGACCTGCCATACCGGCAACATTGCCAAACCCGCAGCAAATCATGTCCTCAACATTCTTTTCCAAATTTCCCGTCAGTCGGAGTCAATCGCCCAAGTCAGCGCAATATTCAATTTCTAAATTAAGTTTTCTCCATCACAAAAAAAAATTCTTTCGAATAATTCATGGGAGTGATAAATCGTTGGTCGCTTAGAGCGCGAAATGAATCACTCTGTAGAACAAAAAATCACAATCTGATCACACAAGACAAAAATCAAAACTATTTCAATTCACAAATTTAAAAAGTTATAATACTGTATTTTATATATAATATATATATATATATATATATATATATAATATATATATATATATAGATATATTATATATATATATATATATAGATGTAAGTGAATATCAACGGTTCTTATCTACGGTTAGTTTAAAGAGTGCCAAGCAATACCCATGGTTGAATGCCTGGGCAATTTGCAGTTTATTCCTACAAGCAATAAAGTCAGTATCCGGAGGTCAGACTGACAAACAATTTGCAATATGGAGAAGCTGCTCGGGGCGGAGGGGTAGGGGGAGGGGTAGTTAGGTAGGGTGGGGGTGGGGGTGGGGGGGGGGTCGTGGGGTGATGGCGTCACACTAACAAATGGTCCCGTTGAAAATGTCTGATGACCGGTCCTTCACTCTGCATCGCATGAGTGTGATAGTGGGAGGAGGCGTGCGGTAGAGAGGGGGCGTGCGGTAGAGAGGGGGCGTGCGGTAGAGAGGGGGGCGTGCGGTAGAGAGGGGGGGCGTGCGGTAGAGAGAGGGGGCGTGCGGTTAGAGAGGGGGCGTGCGTGCGGTAGAGAGGGGGCGTGCGGTAGAGAGGGGGGCGTGCGGTAGAGAGAGGGGCGTGCGGTAGAGGAGGGGGCGTGCGGTAGAGAGGGGGAGTGTGGTAGAAGGGGAAGAGAGGAGGTCAGAGAAGGCAATCATTCTAACAAATCTTCTTGGATTCTATGATAACGTAACAAGAATAAGGCAGGACAGAGAAAGATGGACATACTGCACATTTCTGGACTGCCAAGCCTTTGACACAGTATCACTCAGGAGACTGCTATTCAAACTTGAGAGGCAGGCGAGAGTAAGCGGAAAAGCCCTAGCTTGGTAAAATTACTTAACAGGCAGTAAGTCAGGGGCAAGAAGTCGGATTGGCGAACAGTAACGAGTGGAGTACCTCAAGGATCAGTGCTGGGAGCAATTCTATTTCTAATATACGTGAAGGACATGTCTATAGTAGTCAAGTCCTATATGTCGATGTTCGCGAATGACGGGAATTAATGAGATGAGTTGTAACAGATGAAGATTGAAGGATACACCAAGAGGATTGAATAAGATGCAGAGATGGTCAGTGAAATGACTACTGGAGTTCAACACGAGTATGGAAATGTGATTAGGTGATAGGAGACCAAAGTGTCAGTACACAATGAAGGGAAACTACCTTCCTCTGATTCGAGAAAGAGACCTGGGAGTGGACGTAATACCAAATCTAACTCCTGAGGCATATATAAATCGGATAACGACAGCAGCGTACTCTAACGCTAGCAAAAGTTAGAACGTCATTCAGAAACCTAAGTAAGGAGGCCTTCAGAGCGCTTTACGCTGCCTACGAAACCAGCCTTAGAGTATGCAGTCCCATCATGGAACCCGCACCTAAGAAAAACACATTAGGATACTGGAAATGATTAAACATTTGCGACGAGGCTCGTCCCAGAGTTGCGTAGCATGGGATATGAAGAACGACTGAAGGAACTGTACTTGACGACGTTAGAAAAAAGGAGGGAACGTGGAGATATGATAGCAACATACAAAATACTTAGGGGGATTGACATTGACAAAGTGTAAATAGACGAAATGCTCACACTGAATACCAACAGAACAAGGGACATCGGGTGAAACTGAAAATCAGATGAATCACAGAGATGTTAGAAAGTTTTTAGAGTGAGAGTGGTGGTGAATGGAATGAATTAAAGGAGCAGATTGTGGAAGCATATGGATAGTGTTACAAACACTAAGTAACACAGAGAAGAAAGACAGGAGTCATTGCTTTAAAGAACCGAAGGCTAGAAAGGCGGGATCCATAGCCAACGGTTGTTCCTGTAGACACAAATAGGTGAGTACACACACACACACACACACACACACACACACACACACACACACACACACACACACACACACACACACACACACCTCGTGACAAACACCCTGGAGAGGATTAACTAGGAGCCAATCCCCTATCTGATCGCTACTGTTCCCCCAGCAGCAATTAGTGACCAGCAAGTAAATCGACTGGCGGGTCGTGTTCCAGGGGAAAACTAGTACGGCAATTTACCATGAGATTGTGTGGTAGGGAAAGCTCACAGTTGCTAAACAGGAATCAGAAAATATCAACTCCTGTAGAACAAGGCGAGCAAGAGCCGCTTCAGAGTTGTGTGCGTGGTTGGCGAGTGATGTTCACTCCTACCTTAAATCTCCCGACATATGTAAGTGAGGAGTGATAGCTAAGGTTGGCCAAGATACTTATGCAGCTATCATAAAGCTATCATGAGGCAATCATGAAGCTATCATAAAGCTATCATGAAGCAATCATGAAGCTATCATGAGGCAATCATGAAGCTATCATAAAGCTATCATGAGGCAATCATGAAGCTATCATGAGGCAATCATGAAGCTATCATGAGGCAACTATGAGGCAAGCATGAGGAAACCTATGTTGGAACTAGGGTATGGATAGGTTGTTATAGATATATAGCCATAGATAGCTGCTGGTATGAGAGATGACAGTGTTCTCATGTAAGGTCTAAATACTTGGTTACACACGTCCAGATGATGGCACACCAGGCATTAACAAGTCCACTACGGGCTCTCCGTAGCCCGTGCTACTTTGAACTTTTTATTCCAGGTAGTGAAACTTAAACAACAACAATAACCAGGCATTTGTAAAGTTGAATAATCACTTTTTCTTCCACGAAAGTTCGTTTCATTATTCCTACAGTTTGGTCATTACTTGTGGACACTGCGACACCTATTTGATGAGCAAGTGTCAATAACTGGAAGATCATTACTCTGATGTTGCTTTCTTGTCAATCAACTGCAGGTTCGTGTTGCTAATATGGTAGTTATGTTGGGTACTGTTACGCCGCTGACAACTGTGGTTTAACCTCTTCAATGTTCCCTACGTCCTGTATATTGCCTGTGTCGTCTTCAGCCCCTGAACTCTTATCTTCTACCTCTAATATTGATCTTTCTCTTCCCTTATTATGGAACGTTTATGAAGGACATGCTGATTCTACGTTTCATGTGCTTTCTTAAGTACAAAACTAAACAAATTTCAATTACAACGTAAAATGACTGCTTAACACACCACCAGAATGTTTGAGGCATGATGCATGAAACATGTCAATCATTACAATATGCTGTCGTAAAATTTATACCCAAATATCATCTGTCGTGGATGAATCCTAGTTATAGACGCGGATTTCATTAACAGGAAAATTTATAACAATGGAAATATTTAATTAGTTTTCCTCTTGACTGGAATACTATCCATACAATTAAACATTTAAAGATGATCGTTATGTGGTTACATGGTGGAGAAATCTGCGTAAACATTAGGCTCTCAGAACACTCCTGTGTTGTTGACCAGACCACACACTAGAAGGTGAAGAGACGACGACGTTTCGGTCCGTCCTGGACCATTCTCAAGTCGATTGTGTTCTCAATCATTCACAATCGACTTGAGAATGGTCCAGGACGGACCGAAACGTCGTCGTCTTTTCACCTTCTAGTGTGTGGTCTAGTCAACATACTTAAACCCTGGAAACACAAACTGAAACTGTCTCTATTTTCCGCTTGCTACAACTTGTAATATCGTTGTTACATCTTGGCTTAACGTGTTTATGACGTATTAGAACGTTGTTACAACTTGCTATATTGGTTGTTATAACTGGTTAGGAGGTGTTAAAACTTGTTCGAACGTTGTACCAACGTCGTAATTTCGGTGTGTGTGTGGCGGGTTTAGCCACGTTATTGTGACTCATCGCCCGCACTTCTGTGTTATAAAGCTCATATTATGCACATATTGAGCCCTCCGGTGCTACCAGTAATCTTCTGCCGCCTTGGGGTCCTGTGCTTAATCTGGTAATATATTTTACAGCGTTTAATTTGCCAGAGAAAATACCCAAAACGGGAAAAAATACACCATAATATTACTACATTATAGGAAAAACTTTTGCTTGAAATAATGGGGATAAAGGGATATTGGCCATAAAACATTTTGGTAACTTATATATGGCATTGATAATATAGATCTTCTCACTAATTCACTATAGTTCATTATTACCCAGAAGCCATCATGTCCCTGGCTGAGGCACCCGTCAGGTTTCAGTGATAATAGAGGGAGCTGGGATTGGTCGGGACATTCACCGCCTATGTCATCGATTACTGACTTGGCTGGGTACTATGGACTTACTGTTCCCGTGAAGGCAGGATTTCGGAGCAATAAGTAGAACAGTCAGTTTAGAGAAAAAAGGGAGAGGCATGGGTTTAGTACAGGCCAAAGGAATTACCGTGCTAGCCCCAAGTAATTTAATTTAACTCAAAGAAAGTCGACGCCGGCTTTAGCTAGTTGAAACAAGTGGAAAGATATTATTAGAGGTTATTACATCCTTCGTCGTGACCTTGACGAACAGTCGCTTTATCATTTCTGAAACGTGCCTAGTTTATCTTTATAACAAATAGACACAACCTGTTTATTTGTTATAAAGCAAATAACAAATTTGCTTATTTGTTTTTCTACTCCGAGCCCACCAACTCCTGGTGGGCCCGGAGTGGAATAACAAGTTCTCAACGAGACCTGCATTTGCACCGGCAATGGGCCCCCTCTCTGAGTTAGCAAAAAAAGCCAGCAACAAAACACATACGTCAGTGGACGAGGTAATGACACGAAGTAATGATCTCTCTCACTGTGATATCGTATGTTAAGGGGTGGTCGTCGTTGTCCAACCAAAACGACTATCGCTAAAGGGCGTAGCATAATGCGGGGTCATACACCTTATTTATTAATGATGCAAGGCTCTGAAGCAGCACTACCCTTGAGAAGGTGTCGAGAACTTTTATTAGAGCAAACGAGTCATAAAGAGTAGTAGAGGGAAAGGAATCTATTGAAAGCTGTAACCAAATACAAGTTTTTAAATCAACATAACATTGTTACAGATGGTTCTTCACGTTAGTGAAAATCTCACTGCCAACAAAAGCTAAGGAATTTGGATCACCCAGCAGGATTGGATCCGCCAGACCTAGAATGCTTATTAGCCACTTACGAGGCAACAAAGTGAGCTTAATACTCGTGATAACTCTCTTTGGCATTGACAAAAGCAAGGGGAAGCGACTCGTATAAAGCAGTATATTATAACACACTTAGACGAAAACGTGAATACACAGAAATATATCAGAAAGTGATTATCATCAAAGTACACAACAATGGTACATCGCTGAAAGAGAATGCACAATAACACGTACATGACACAATACACAACGCAATCACTGTTATATAACGGGTGCACTGACCACACAATAAGGTGGTGGATTCACACACCCTTGCACTGAAGGCAGTGTGAATTTCTATACTCTCACACTGGTTTCAGACTTGACTCATTAAGATGCTTATTTGGTCCCAACACACAAATTTTAACGTACTGTGTATTAGAATAGATTTGTTCTCATACATAATTGAATATATATTAAAATTCTATGCATAGTTTCTCGTAGGTTAGGTTAGGAGCCTAAGTTTCTTTTGGCAATTATTTGGATTTGAAGTACGTGGGTGAAGCATTTACATTGATGTGATTCGAACAGAGGTCGTCAGCGAAGCACTGTTCGAGAAATGTTCGATCATCAGTTATGAATCATTTTTATTCAAATACAGGGTGCTTGGCGGCTAGATTAATGAGCAATTAGCCTTTGTCGATAAGGATGAACTGTCATCATTATCGGATGAGCTGAAGAGAACGGGTTACTCTGTTGAAGAGAATGGGCTGAAGAAAACACCTTCACTTCACTGTTAGTATTGAGGAAGGTTCATCATCTAGAATGTCCATCAGAGACGGCCCCCATAACCTGTACTCAGGCGAGGGTCATTACAGTGGCAGCCATCCCCAAAGACGGATTCATCAATTATTAGTAATATTAGTAGGCATCCTGCAGTCTCGGGAGACTATATGGAGTCACGCTCTGGTTATCAAGGCTGTAGAGTTCTCTCCAGGGCGCAAAGCCTGGGTAGGTCGATATAGAGAAGCTGTTACCCATGCAGCTTCTTTCATCCACCCCCTCTCCACATAGCTGAAATTTTCCAATGTAAAGGCAAACGCCAATACGCTTGGTTCCAGCGCCGTCGCAGGAGGTGCTAGAACGAGGTTGAAGTCAACGACGAACTGCCTTAAGGGTTCCAGCTCCGGATTTTGTCCTTGAGGTTGACTCCTGAAGCACGTCCCAAAAGTATGGACGCAAGGCAGCGGAGGTTTGAAGTCAGGGTTTTCCTTCCCCAAGATGAGCTGCCTTCCCAGGCTGTCGAGGTTTTAAGGCGGTGTTCCTCCCCAGGTATTGGCTCAATAATTACATACTGTGCATTAAAAATAAATTTCTTCACATATATATAAAATAATAGTATATTTAAAGTTCTATGTATAATTACAGAGAAGTTAGGTTAGGTGTTTAGATTCCGTTGGCGATTATTTGTATTTGTAGTACGTGGGTGAAGCATTTACAGCGTTGTGATTCGAACAGAGGTCGTCGGCGAAGCACTGTTCTAGAAATGTTTGAACGTCATCAATTATGAGTCGTGTGTAAACAGTTTATCATTCATAAACAGTGGGTGTAGCGACTGGATTAACAAACATTTATTGACCTTCGTTAATGAGGTCGGACTGGGTTCTTAAGCTTCACCGTAACTGTTTCAATAGAGTTCTGCAACAGTGGGAAAACACGTCATGCTACTACTTACTGCGAATGGCGTATTTTCTGGAGTGACAGGCATACTTAAGGTCCTATATTACACACAGAAATCATAATAACGTGAAGCATCAAATGAACAAATCCACAAGGGCCATGACGAGGATTCGAACCTGCGTCCAAGAGCATCCCAGACGCTGCCTTAATCGACTGAGCTACGATATGGTCAAAAGAGTTGAAACCGAAGTTCAGGAATCCTTGTCACGGCCCTTGTGGATTTGTTCATTTGATGCATCACGTTATTGTGATTTCTGTGTGTAATGAAGTAAGGGTGAAGAGGTAGAACGGCCAATTGACATAGCTCGGGTGCAGGGGGGAGTTGTGTAAAACCCTGGTTTGTGTCTCGGAGAGGCTGCAGGATCCAGCAAGTTCAGTAGAACTTCGGTTTCAACTCTTTTGACCATGTCGTAGCTCAGTCGATTAAGGCAGCATCTGGGATGCTCTCGGACGCAGGTTCGAATCCTTGTCACGGCCCTTGTGGATTTGTTCAAGGTCCTATATGCTTAGTCTTTATTCGATTTTGATCGATAAAACATCAACACAACTATCATACAGAGTTCACAATGAGTTCGCATTTATGGAGTTTACACAACATTCACAAAGCGTTCACATAACATTCACAAAGCGTTCACACAACATTCATAGAGTTCACATAACATTCACAATGCCTTAACAACACGTTAACACTGAACTGTGTTAATGCTGTGTTAACACAAGGTTCACATTTTTTGAATTGGAAGTGAAGAGGATAGAGAGGTACAGGTGAAAGTAAAATTTAGAAATGGGGAATACACTAAGTTATGAAAGCAGTGGGGTATCTGCCTTGCTGACTCATAACATTTGGGTAACGTTCATACAATATTCACACNTGCGCGAACCCTGACCATCAACTCCCTCGCTGGACCACACCCTCCATACAAGGACACCTCCCTCCCTCACCCTCTCTCTCCCTCTCTCCCTCTCTCCCCCTCCTCCTCCTCCTCGTCGTCGTCGTCGCGAGGAGGACGACGCCCTTCTGCCTCTACAATTATCATCAGTAATGTGGGAGACAGTCCTCGTAGCCCTTATAATCAGCCCCGTATAAGGACCACTGTTACTTATAGTGAGGAACGTGAAGATACATGGGACACCACGAGCGGGTTATTAATGGTGGTAATGAATAGTTGTGTTGTGGTACTGTTGTAGTGGTGCTGTTGTAGTGGTGCAGTTGTTGTGGTGCTGTTGTAGTGGTGCTGTTGTAGTGGTGCAGTTGTAGTGGTACAGTTGTTGTGGTGCTGTTGTAGTGGTGCTGTTGTAGTGGTGCTGTTGTAGTGGTACAGTTGTAGTGGTGCTGTTGTAGTGGTACTGTTGTAGTGGTGCTGTTGTAGTGGTGCAGTTGTAGTGGTGCTGTTGTAGTGGTGCAGTTGTAGTGGTACAGTTGTTGTGGTACAGTTGTTGTGGTACAGTTGTAGTGGTACTGTTGTAGTGGTACAGTTGTTGTGGTACAGTTGTTGTGGTACAGTTGTAGTGGTACTGTTGTAGTGGTACAGTTGTTGTGGTACAGTTGTAGTGGTGCTGTTGTAGTGGTACAGTTGTTGTGGTACAGTTGTTGTGGTACTGTTGTTGTGGTACAGTTGTTGTGGTACAGTTGTTGTGGTACAGTTGTAGTGGTGCTGTTGTAGTGGTACAGTTGTTGTAGTACAGTTGTAGTGGTGCTGTTGTAGTGGTACAGTTGTAGTGGTACAGTTGTGGTACAGTTGTTGTGGTACAGTTGTTGTGGTACAGTTGTTGTGGTACAGTTGTAGTGGTGCTGTTGTAGTGGTACTGTTGTAGTGGTACTGTTGTAGTGGTGCTGTTGTAGTGGTGCTGTTGTAGTGGTGCTGTTGTAGTGGTACTGTTGTAGTGGTGCTGTTGTAGTGGTGCTGTTGTAGTGGTACAGTTGTAGTGGTGCTGTTGTAGTGGTGCTGTTGTAGTGGTGCTGTTGTAGTGGTGCTGTTGTAGTGGTGCTGTTGTAGTGGTGCTGTTGTAGTGGTGCTGTTGTAGTGGTGCAGTTGTAGTGGTACAGTTGTTGTGGTACTGTTGTAGTGGTACTGTTGTAGTGGTGCTGTTGTAGTGGTGCAGTTGTAGTGGTACAGTTGTTGTGGTACTGTTGTAGTGGTACTGTTGTAGTGGTGCTGTTGTAGTGGTGCTGTTGTAGTGGTGCTGTTGTAGTGGTGCTGTTGTAGTGGTGCAGTTGTAGTGGTGCTGTTGTAGTGGTACAGTTGTAGTGGTGCTGTTGTAGTGGTGCAGTTGTTGTGGTACAGTTGTAGTGGTGCTGTTGTAGTGGTACTGTTGTAGTGGTGCAGTTGTAGTGGTACAGTTGTTGTGGTGCTGTTGTAGTGGTACTGTTGTAGTGGTGCTGTTGTAGTGGTGCTGTTGTAGTGGTGCTGTTGTAGTGGTGCTGTTGTAGTGGTGCTGTTGTGGTGGTGCAGTTGTAGTGGTGCTGTTGTAGTGGTGCTGTTGTAGTGGTGCTAGAGTGTGGCAGGGGTGGGGTGAGGTGTGTGGTGGTGGTGGTGGAGTGTGTGGCAGGGGGTGTGGTGTGGTGTGGTGGTGGGGAGAGTGTGGCAGGGGGGTGTGGTAGTGGTGGGGAGAGTGTGGGCAGGGGGGGTGTGGTAGTGGTGGGGAGAGTGTGGCAGGGGTGTGGTGGTGGGGAGAGTGTGGTGTAAGGCGGGGTGTTGCCTGGTTACCACACCTCACCGGCGCCTCCTGGACGAGCGAGCCGTCATGTGAGCCTCTGCTGGGAATATTGGTCCACGCCGCTACTCTCACTCTCACCTCTCACACACACACAGTAACTAACGAGATAAATAAGAGGAAACGTTACCAGTGTAAACCCAGTTATCTACCAGAATAACATAACAGATGACATGTAGTCAACTTAGAGAGAGAGAGAGAGAGGGATGAGGAGAGAGAGAGAGAGGAGAGAGAGAGAGAGAGAGGGAGAATTGTGAACGAGAGAACAGTCTGAGAGAGAGACAAAACCTTTTCCGCTGCCTCTACGCTGAGTTGTTACTAAAATATCCGGATCACGGAACCAGGAGAGAGAGGCAAGGGAGACCACATGTTACTGTTACTCTTGAGCAGATGTGGCACGACTCACTCCAGCAGGTGTGTGGCACGACTCACTCCAGCAGGTGTGGCACGACTCACTCAAGCAGGTGTGGCACGACTCACTCCAGCAGGTGTGTGGCACGACTCACTCCAGCAGGTGTGGCACGACTCACTCCAGCAGGTGTGTGGCACGATCAAGGGGTAAGAGGATCCCGGCTCTTAGCTCAAGTAATCCCAAAACCGTTGAGTATTCACTGTACCGGAGATACATGGAGCAGTATACTCTGGACACTCACACTGGCTGACTTGGGAAGGAATATCCAACAACTTGCGACACACAGTCAACAGG
>WNGS01163731.1:12173045-12184338 GCA_020271785.1 Procambarus virginalis | reverse complement strand
ACTCCCAGGAACCTATTTACTGCTAGGTAACAGGGGCATCAGTGTGAAAATCTTTGCCCATTTGTTCCCTCCATCGCTGGGATCAATCCCCGAGCCGTAGGATTACGAGTACCAAGTGCTGTCTACTCAGCCACCATGGCCCCGTGTGTAAGTGTTTATAAAAATATCCTTGAAAAATCGATACCTCGGCTCTCGGGAAAGCAGCGCTCGTGTTTCAAGTGCATCGAACCCACAGTGAACCAGATTACAAGTGGCTTGTGGCTATATCACTGCATATTGTGTAGTAATATACCACGCCATTATACCTGTGTGTAAGTGTCACCCCCCCCCCCCCGGAGTGTGTACCATCACCCAACCCACAAGAAGAGAGGTGTTGGTCCTCTTCCACTCCCCCCCCCTGGCCCCACCATTCCACGTAACCCTCCTGCCACCCCACCACCCAGGCCACCCCGCCACCCCGCCACCCAGGCCACCCGCCACCCCACCACCCAGGCCACCCCGCCACCCCACCACCCAGGCCACCCCGCCACCCCACCACCCAGGCCACCCCGCCACCCCACCTACAACCGGTGGATGTGGGATGATGTGCTGGGAGAGATGTGTACCCCCCAAGGTACAGGTCCCAGCTCAGGACACTGCAAACCAGATATAACAACCTTCTACAACTCATAACACAACACGGGCGGACGGATGAGCGCAAAAGACTACAAAGGGAACTACAAGATGAGCTGCAAGATCTATGCAAACCAGAGTACACCACACAATGGGATGACCAAATAAGCAAAATTCAAGTCGACTACAGAAACACAGGAAAGTTCTGGGAAAAAGTAAAAACCTTGATGGGAAACTCTTCTGAGGAAACACCCTACATCATAGACGCCTCAGGAAATGAACTCTACGAGGAGAGAGAACAAGAACAGGAATTCAGGAAGTTCTCGGAAAAAAATATTCAGGATAAACCCGGAAGAAAATTTACATTTTTGCCCAATTAATGAAAGGGAAATTACAACTTAAGTCCATATCAGAGCTGCAGCACTATTCCCGACGCAAACAATAGACCTTAACCACATACGCGATGACTGCCACCTTATGAAACACACAACCATTGTAGAGGTCCATAAAACAATTATGGATTTCAAGAACAAGCCGCCGGGCAACAGCAAGATAAATAAGATGGTATTATCCAACCTACCAGTGATTGCACTCCATCAATACACATGTATAATAAATACAGCTCTTGCATCTGGACTATTCCCCGCATACTTCAAGAATGCCACAATAAGATTAATCCCCAAGCCAGGTAAACCCCCAACCCAAACTGAAAACTATAGGCCAATTTCCCTCCTCGAAGTACCAGGTAAAATATTCGATAAAATTATCAATCAGAGACTTGTGAAGCACATGGAAGAGGAAGGGAAGTATAACACCAGGCAGCATGGGTTTAGAAACCGCAGAGGGGCCCATACAGGTATAACCCCTGATCTACGAGCATATAGCCAACGCAGTGCCGAAAAAAGATCAGTGTAATATAGTGCTTAGAGACGTTTCGAAAGCCTTCGACAAAGTGTGGCACACAGGCCTAAAATATAAGATATCTGAGCTAGGGCTTCCTGAGAGATTTACTGCTACTCTGCAGCTTTATAAACAACAGAACTGCTATGCTTAATATCGGCAGCTACTTGGTTGACATAATAGAACTGAAAAGTGGAGTACCACAAGGAAGCTGCCTCTCCCCAACTCTATTCAACATATATACAGCTGACCTACCCCAACCCCAACATGGAGAATATATCACATACGCTGACAATGTCACCCAAATAATTTGCCAACCGGGACCATCAAAGTCGCTATTAGCCGACAAGACCAAGGCAGCAATTGAACTCATAAACAACTTTGAGAAGCAATGGAAAATTAGCACCAACAAACAAAAGTTTCAGGTAATACACATTGCGAAAAGAAACCGGACCCCATCATCCTTGACAACCATCCGATCCAATATGCGGAGGTAGGCAGAATATTGGGACTCATGATAAATAGAACAGGGAATCAAATTCATGTAAGGGACCGACTAAACAAGGCCAAAGCAGCCTTAGGAAAATTGAGGAGATTCCGAAGCCTCGGTACTAATATCCAGATGCACCTATATAAGGCTCTAGTTGGGCCGCACTTAGAGTATCCCCCAGTACCACTACACACCATAAAGAAAACTAACATGCAGAAACCGCAAGCAGTGCAAAATAAGGCGCTCAGGAGAGCAGCAAAACACCGTCCACCATATAATCAGACAATCCAGGAGCTCCATGAACTCTTGAATATACAGCCACTAAACATCAGACTGCAGCACCAAGCCATCAGGGTGTGGAACACCATCGAAATGTTAGAGGACCCAGTGTTTGAAAGATTGCTCCAAGATGAGACGCCCCGCTCCCACAGCTGGTGGCCCAAGAGCCTCGATTCACTAGATGAAAACCCCGCCCCACAATACATAATTCCCAGATGATATACTAACCAGATATCCTTCCCCCATATACACATAAGGGATAAATGGGGGATGAAGCACATAAGAATAAAGGTAACTGCGGAAGGCCTATTAGCCCATACGAGGCAGCTCCTATCTTGGTTAGCATTGTAAATATGTGGCCACGTCTGTGGTATAAAAAAATACATATTGGTACTGTAGAACAAATATTTATTGTACGTACTGTCATTACAGGATGATGAATGGAATAACACTTAGACCAATAACCTTCACAACTTGTGAGTTATTGATAAGTTGTCCCCTGTTAGTGCTCCGAAATCACAGGTGGGCTAAACAGGAATCCAACACGCCGGATTAACACTACCAATGAATGTCCTGTACAGTCGTGTAGGAAGACCCGATGCTCCTGTGAAGCCCCGCTGCTCCTGTGAAGCCCCGCTGCTCCTGTGAAGCCCCGCTGCTTCCGTGAAGCCCGGCTGCTCCTGTAAAGACCCGCTGCTCCTCCTGTGACATCCTATTGAAGCCGATTACGTGACTCCTCTTTTTTTCCGACTGGACAGGATGACGTGTCATGGAGTGCTGGACGCCGTGATAACTGCAGCTTTAAGCTGCTAACTCCTGTCTAAACTTTCTCTAATGTTGGTTTGAGAAGTCAGCGAAGCACAAGACGGTTCCCAACTTTGTGGACAATAACTAGGGGCGTCACGGAGTCATCCATCTCCGTCCATGGTCTTCATAGCAGTCTTTCTAAGGCACAAGCCTTGCCAAAGGGATTTGTTATTTGCTTCCTCACGCAACCTAGTGTTCAACCTGTGTGTGTGTGTTTTTCACACAGCATGGTGGTCGAAGTGTAGCTCCCGAACCCAGATGCTCCGACATCTGATGTTAGCTTCCGTTGCACAGAGTCTTCGGCAACAGAGGCACAGAGCGTATAGAGTGAGGACGGAATGCCAATATTCTATCTCCTATCCACTGAGGCATCGCAAGGCGCACACGACTCTGACATCTCAAGAGGGACGTTCCCTCAGCAACATAAAAGTAATTTTCCGACAAGGTAGAAAGCAATCGGATGGACAAGAGAGATTACATTTCGCATTTTTCGAACAGACTTGTAACTAGAGATGCAATGAAACTGTCACGATTTTGTTCGATAGTGTAGCAATATTTGATGGCGGCGAGATTCAGGCAATTTTTCATGGTAGGAATATTATTGTTGATAACTATCTGGGTATTGTATTTGTGGCACTATCACAAATTGTACACACTATCTGGCAGGCGTATTTGTGCTGTGCAAGCTGTTGCAACCTCATCACCGCTACCTCAAGTGAAGTGTACAGGCAGGCTGCAACCCCACCAACACCCCAGCAACACGGGGACCCTGCCAACCACCCCCCCCCCAGCAACAAGGGGTACCCTGCCGACCAGATCACACCCCCCAGCAACACGGGGGGACCCTGACGACCAGATCACACCCCCCAGCAACAAAGGGGGGGGGGGGACTCTGGCAGACCCCAAGGGTACCACCACCTGCCCTCTGACCTTTCGTGAGAGGAGACGCCGGCTCCGGACACAACGCACTCTGGTTATCGACATACACTCTCGCCTTCCCGCCACTACACACTCTACAACAGTAAGTCAAGTTGTAGAGTTGTAAAAGTAACAACAGTTGTGGTAGCCGATGTAGTTTAGGTGTTTAGTGTTGAAATTTATTTCATGGTAGTTGGTCAGTAGTTTTGACCATTTGTGTGTCGTTGTGTTTCTCGGAGGGTATCGCTAGTGGTGGTTGTGGTAGTGGTGGTTGTGGTAGTACTGGTGGTGGTGGTGGTGGTTGTAGTTGTGGTGGATGTGGTGGTTTTGAATACCATTACTGGTGATACTGGTGGTTGTGGTAGTACTGGTGGTGGTTGTGGTAGTACTTGTGGTGGTTGTGGTAGTACTTGTGGTGGTTGTGGTAGTACTGGCGGTGGTTGTGGTAGTACTGGCGGTGGCTGTGGTAGTACTGGTGGTAGTGGTGGTAGTACTGGTGGTAGTACTGGTGGTAGTGGTGGTAGTATTGGTAGTAATGGTGGTGGTAATGGTTGTGGTAGTACTGGTGGTGGTGGCGGTTGTAGTTGTGGTAGGATTGGTGTGGAAGTGATGGTAGTAACAGCAGCGACAGTAATCACATTGAAGACAGCAGCAGTCTCCACAACCGCGCCTGCAGCAGTCTCCACAACCGCGCCTGCAGCAGTCTCCACAACCGCGCCTGCAGCAGTCTCCACAACCGCGCCTGCAGCAGTCTCCACAACCGCGCCTGCAGCAGTCTCCACAACCGCGCCTGCAGCAGTCTCCACAACCGCGCCTGCAGCAGTCTCCACAACCGCGCCTGCAGCAGTCTCCACAACCGCGCCTGCAGCAGTCTCCACAACCGCGCCTGCAGCAGTCTCCACAACCGCGCCTGCAGCAGTCTCCACAACAGCGGCAGCAGCAGCTGCGATCGAAAACTGGTGTCGATTTCAGTCGTAAAATTATCCGTGCACGTATCAGGAGCCGTTGCCATAACCGGAGCCGTTGCCATAACCGGAGCAGTTGCCATAAAAAACGAAAGTAGTCGTTTACACGGTCGTCCGTCGAGTGTGACGGGCTGGAAACTTTCCTAAATATAAATGATAATTTAATGCATTGGCGTGAGTAGTTGTGTTCAGGGAGTACGTGAAAGTCAACATTTATGGTGTAGAGGAGAGAGCGTCGCACCAGACACAGGTTAACCAATGGCGGGGGAGTAAATCAATTATCAATTATCATTTTGGGCTGAGTTTTTCAGCTCAACTAGGTGGCTGAAATATGAGGCTGAACTAACCTGAGTGGGCTAAGGGACTGGACTAAGGGTGAATAAGCTTCGCAATGAACTCTGAGCTGAACTATGGGGCTAGAACTAAGTGGCTAAGCGAATTAAGGGCTGAACTAAGGGGCCGATCTAATAGACTGAATAAAGGCTGAATCAACGTGCTAAAACAGATTAAGTAAAAGACTGAAACACATTCGAACATGAAGAAAACTTCTAAATAAAAAATAATTCTGTAAATCCAATAAACAGCAAAGACTTGTTTAGCAGTGTACTAATTCGAGTGCTAAGCATTGTGCGAAAGTACTGATTCAGGCGCTAGGAAATGTGATAGAAGTATAGTGACTCGGGTGCTAGGAATGGCAAGTATGGGAGGAGGCAGCACACTGAACGGTTGTGAGCGGGGTATAAGGTGGTGGTGGTAGCCGCAAGGGGAACCCGGCTCCTTGGTTATTAAAGTCTGATATCACACGGCCGAGTAGTTATATCAGTAGGCAGACACCGGCACACACACACACACACACACACACACACACACACACACACACACACACACACACACACACACACACACAAAACACACCTGTGGGGTCTGTGGCTGAGTGAACTGCGCCCTGGACTCGTAATCCTAGGGACCGGGATCAATCAAAGGCGATGGCGGAAACAAATGGGCAGAGTTTCTTTCCCACCTGATGCCCGTTACCTAGCAGTAAATAGGTACCTGGGTGTTAGACAGCTGTTACGGAGCTGCTTCCTGGGTGTGTGTGTGTGTGTGTGTGTGTGTGTGTGTGTGTGTGTGTGTGTGTGGTGTGTGTGTGTGTGGAAGGGGGGGAAATCAGTTGATTGATTGACAGTTGAGAGGAGGGCCGAAAGATCAGAGCTCAATCCCCGCAAGCACAACTAGGTGAATACACACACACACACAGATACAGAGAGAGAGAGAAAGAAAGAGAGAGAGAAGAAAGAAGAGAGAGAGAAGAGAGAGAGAGAGAGAGAGAGAGAGAGAGAGAGGACAGAGAGACAGAGAGACAAGAGAGAGAGACAGAGAGACAGAGGGAGAGAGAGAGAGAGAGAGAGAAGAGAGAGAGAGAGAGAGAGAGAGAGATAGAGACAGAGAGAGAGAGAGAGAGAGACAGAGACAGAGACCGAGAGAGAGACAGAGAGAGAGAGAGACATACAGAGACATACAGAGACATACAGAGACATACAGAGACATACAGAGACATACAGAGACAGAGACATACAGAGACATACAGCGACAGACAGACACGAGGGGTAGGGTACACAGTCCTACCCTCACCACTCATCATGGGATCCAGTTGTCCATGAGACAGAGGCCAAATGTTCACTTCCCAGGGAATGTTGTACTCGTCAGCCGAGTGCTCCTCTACCTCCATTCTGAACTCTAGTGACGCACACGGACCTGGACCCGGACATGTGTGGCCAAACATATACGGGCAGACAACCCCCCCACCAGAAGCTCACCATAGTCCTACACTACACCAGCACTGTCACATGGTTAGGCCAGAGATAATTATGACCCCCCCACATACCCCCCCCTCCATCACACACATGCGCACATGCTAGAATACATGGTATTGTAGCACACGCCTTATGTGGTGGAGGCTGACTCCATACACAGTTTCAAATGTAGATAAGATAGAGCTCAATAATCTCAGGAACCCGTTCACCTGTATATTGACAGTTAAGAGGCAGGACCAAGGAACCGAAGCTCAACCCCCGCGAGCACAACTAGATGAGTACACACACAAAATACACAATTCATGGTCTCCAGCGAGAAAGACAATCGGGATAGAAATGATTCACAATTCAACTCGGCTAAAGTTTACACAAGACAATAATGGGAAGGGAAGCCACTCGGGGGGAAACACAGTATTGGCGCTCCTCACACAGGTAATAACTCAACCTCACATTCCACATAAATGTTGCAACAAATTATTTTAACAACCTCATCAGTGCTTGGAGATGTCTATTTGAACTATGAGCCATGGAGAAGGGCAAATGCGTCGTGTTTTGGAACGGCATCGACCAATGCGTTAAAAAAAATGCGTATTTGTAAGCAGTAAAGCCCAATAATATTGACGTTTTTATGGCTTGGCCTCTAGAGGCTTGATTGGTTGGTTCGGGTTCATACGTTTCCTGGTTAGGGATTGGCTAGGTTAACATTAGGCAGTTGGCATTACTTTTTTTTTTGCAAGGTGGCATATCGAGAGAGGGTGTCAATCAATGGTACCAAAATTCCTTGATGTACATTATGCTATGTTTTCTATAAGCATGGACACTTAGGCAACTGTTCTAAGACTATATGAAGGGTCACATTGTTTGTGTCAAGAGGGAGCCGTGTGTTATCCCTCAGCTCGGTGGCTGGTTAGTCTACTCTGAGGTGATCAATGACTTTCACTGGCTAACTCTGGATGCATTATGAAGATATCAAGAACATGAGAGTCGATAAGGTAATTTTATAATGCTCCAGGTACCTCCTACCCCAGGTTGTAGGGGTCTGATGACGGGAAGTTTAGTGTTATAGTGTGAGAGATCACGACGTAGCTTCTGCGTCGTGAAACATGGAGTGCTGAGGAATCTTTTTTTCATTAGTATTAACACATTTAGGTACATTTGTATTTGTGCAGCTCCGCTAGGCTATGTGAAGGGAGTGCAGTGTGTGCCGTGGAACTAGCTACGTGATGCTAAGAATCCCCATCTCGCAGGATGGTTAGTCATACAGGGCCATATGTTCAGTAGCCTGCACTGGCAAATTTTGGGTACACTGAGGATATCCTTAAGAACACGAGAGTGAATAAAGTAATTGCTAAGCTCCAGGTACCTCATGCCAACTGGTCTGAAAGGTCTAATAACTGGGCATTCGCTAATGTAGTGTGGGAGATCGTGCCGTAGTTCTTGCTCACAGAGTTTGCAACTGGAGTGCTCAGGATTGGGAGATCCGTCACCTGCAGCCACCTGCCACAGGTAACGGTAACCCAACCTGATCCTTGCAACCACTGTGTCGCACAGTCTAGTGGACGTTTTGTGCTGCCCATAGATGTAGGTTTCAGATCTGAACAAATCATAGCTTTTTATACCAGTGCTTTCAGGTCGTTGGGAGTCAGTAATTTCTTTCCTATCAGACCGGAGTGTTTGGACTACAGGTTTGCCCAGCATATGGCCCGCAACTCTATGGAACACTCACGCCACATTTCACTATACTCGCTATATATTTATACGAGAGCCAGCCTCGTCACTGGCCATGGCGAGCGTGTAATCACTCGCCTCATTCGTCCTGAACATTTCGTACATGATGTATTTGAACTGAAAAACTATCTTGGTCTTATTGGCTTCGATTTCGGTGAGTTTGAAGCTGTTGTAACTTGTTCCTTTTACGTTGATCATCATCAAGTGGTCCAGTATAACGTCCTTCAACTTGTTCAGTAATTTGTCTAAAGCAGATAGACCTGGTAACATAGAAAGCCCGGAATTTATAAGAAATATAAGAGAAACTTATAAGAGAATTTATAAGAGAAACTTCTCCAGGAATCGTATAAAGTCATGGAGCAGGCTTAACTATCTCCTGAAGTACAGAGAGCCAGGATATCACCAGCGGCAAAGAAACGGATATCGTGTAAACTGTAATACAGCATTCCGAACAAGGATTATTTCAGAACGCTTTTCACCACAAGTTGGAACAATTCAATTTAACTCAAAAACACACTCGCTTCATCAGGGGCACGAATAAGATAAAAAAGCGAACACTCACTTCATAATCACTCATAAGATGAGAAAAATTCTAGCAGCTCGCAACCGAATAGTCCGAGAACTTACTTTAAAGGGCAGATATATCCTACCAGGAAAACAAAAATTGAACCTCTCCTCACTATAGGAATAAAGAAACATTGGACACACTTCCACAATATACAAAATTTGTCCGTCTATCACCAGTTTTGAAAATGTAATTAACGTGCGAGGGATCAGATGAAAACTTGATACTCAAATGGATCAAAGGGACATTAAAATGAATTTTAAACATGAAGGTAGAGAAGGCGTGGAATGAAATATAAATAATGGGGACACATTTCATACAGGGATTTAAAAGTTATACACTATGATCTATGAGTTTAAAACCAATTTTCCCGTTGATATATACGAAAGTGCGTGTGCATATGTTGGCCTGTATGTCGTTTTTAAAATAGATTTCCCAGCCACTCTCTCGCGACACTGATCATCGGATGGAACAGCTGTAGTAACAGAATAAAAAATTAATATCGGAGAATGGTATCTGCCAAGGGTTGATGCCCAGTCATGTTGGTGACCTGAGCTCGCTCTCTCTCTCACTCCCTCGTTCGCCCCCCCCCCTCTCTCTCTCTCTCTCTCTCTCTCTCTCTCTCTCTCTCAGTGTCAGAACTTTTTTAGTGTCAGAGTAGTTAACGAATGCATTAGGCAGTGATGTGTGGAGGCTGACTCCATACACAGTTTCAAATGCAGATAATATAGAGCCCAACAGGCTGAAGAATCTGTACACCAGTTGGTTGACGAGTGAGAGGCGGACAAAAAGAGCCGAAGCTCAACCCCGCAAGCACAATTAGGTGAGTACAATTAGGGCAATTAGGCAAGCACACACACACACACACACACACACACACACACACGCCAGCACAAAAACAGGGATTGCATGGTGTAGCAGAATCAATATGGCAGAATCGAGACAGATGAGTACATGAAAACATCAAGTTATGACAGTCTGAAATCGACATAAAGTTGGCACAAGATCACCTGAAGGTACGCAGCATACAACAAGGAAGACATTGGTGAATCATGAAATAAACAAACAAAATAAAAGATCATACACAAAAGAAAGTGTCCGATTTACTCATAGCAAGATTTAAGAAAGTGTTTACAAAATGGCTTAACATCTGAACGGCAATCCGAGGCAAGATAATCTGGATACGCACTACCAGATAAAAGAGGAAACAGTTAGAAGAACTGTGAGTGACAAGCTTATCAGGCCCGCTCCTAGGTCCACCCCGAGTGTTGAGTGAGGCAGGTGCCGAGCTGGGAAATCCCTGTACCATGATATTCATCGTGTTGATAAAGAAAAGGAAGCTCTCGGATGTGTGAAGATATCCAATGTATCGTTTACATGCAGGCGATAAGTCACAATAGCGTGGCTGAAGTATGTTGACCAAACCACACACACTAGAAAGTGAAGGGACGACGACGTTTTGGTCCGTCCTAGATCATTCTCAAGTCGATTCAGAATGATCCAGGACGGCCCGAAACGTCATCGTCCCTTCACTTTCGAGATCAGTAAACTACCTGGAAATGTTTAACTTTGTCTCCAGACACAACATATCTTGAGGTTATCTTGAGATGATTTCGGGGCTTTAGTGTTCCCGCGGCCCGGTCCTCGACCAGGCCTCCACCCCCTGGAAGCAGCCCGTGACAGCCGACTAACACCCAGGTACCTATTTTACTGCTAGGTAACAGGGGCATAGGGTGAAAGAAACTCTGCCCATTGTTTCTCGCCGGCGCCTGGGATCGAACCCAGGACCACAGGATCACAAGGTCCAGCGTACTGTCCACTCGGCCGACCGGCAAGATTAAGTGAACTGACGTCCTCCTTAAGAAACCAGCTGGAAATTTACAAGGTCTGTCATCGCCACTGTTTATGTCGACTGTAGTCAAGAGATTCATCACGTTCGTGTTAAACGTTAAGTGGGACTCCTGTGCTGGTCGTGACCAAGAACTCTTGATAAGTCATAACAAAGATGAGTCCTAAGACGCCTTGTACAGACAAGGCTCAACTCAATACGAAGGGAATCTTGTGCATGGTGCAACGATAAATTTCTTTCAACTGTGTGTCTTTTTCTTTTGAAATATACCCGGAAAAGGAATTGTATTGACACTGGGCATTAAATTAATCAACGAGTTTATTGATAAATCTGCAGTAAAGGATTATAACACAGGCAATGAGGAAG
>WNGS01163731.1:12151249-12168749 GCA_020271785.1 Procambarus virginalis | reverse complement strand
CGTTAAATAATGTCATTACCATGTCTCGTTCCTGCTGACTTCTCGTCAACTAACCAATGTTGCCAAGTAGCAAGTAAATGCAATACAGGCTCTACTGACCAAGCAAACACAGGTAAACAATGAACCTTAGGCTGGCTATCATAATGAATCTTAAACACACTTATTCAATATTAGTCATGTCATGCGAAATATGAATGAATTATACAAGCCATTATACATAGTTGTAGCATCGACGTGTTCTAAAGTACCAGTATAGAGTGTTGGACCACCACAGTAAAACTTAACACAAAATTTAAACCTTCGTAGGCCTAGAATGCCACATATATGTATTGTCTTAGGCCTAAGATAGCGTGCATTAGGCCTAGTGTTGCTAGTACAGATTAAGTTCTTTAGTTTCATTTTGTACTTAACGAGAATGCCACTTTGGGCTAATACAGTTATACAAAACGTGAACTTTTTAGTGCTCCAAGACTTCTGTTAGATTACCATTTTAAAATCATACAATCACCCTCTGGTTGATTATTCAATAAATCACTGATCTATATGTTTATCAGATCTCTAACCCTGTCCATGGACGACAGAATAAAATGTATATATGTTGGTTAGCATTGTAAATATGTGGCCACGTCTGTGGTATAAAAAATACATATTGGTACTGTAGAACAAATATTTATTGTACGTACTGTCATTACAGGATGATGAATGGAATAACACTTAGACCAATAACCTTCACAACTTGTGAGTTATTGATAAGTTGTCCCCCTGTTAGTGCTCCGAAATCACAGGTGGGCTAAACAGGAATCCAACACGCCGGATTAACACTACCAATGAATGTCCTGTACAGTCGTGTAGGAAGACCCGATGCTCCTGTGAAGCCCCGCTGCTCCTGTGAAGATCCGCTGCTTCCGTGAAGCCCGGCTGCTCCTGTAAAGACCCGCTGCTCCTCCTGTGACATCCTATTGAAGCCGATTACGTGACTCCTCTTTTTTTCCGACAGGACAGGATGACGTGTCATGGAGTGCTGGACGCCGTGATAACTGCAGCTTTAAGCTGCTAACTCCTGTCTAAACTTTCTATAATGTTGGTTTGAGAAGTCAGCGAAGCACAAGACGGTTCCCAACTTTGTGGACAATAACTAGGGGCGTCACGGAGTCATCCATCTCCGTCCATGGTCTTCATAGCAGCCTTTCTAAGGTACAAGCCTTGCCAAAGGGATTTGTTATTTGTTTCCTCACGCAACCTAGTGTTCAACCTGTGTGTGTGTTTTTCACACAGCATGGTGGTCGAAGTGTAGCTCCCGAACCCTGATGCTCCGACATCTGATGTTAGCTTCCGTTGCACAGAGTCTTCGGCAACAGAGGCACAGAGCGTATAGAGTGAGGACGGAATGCCAATATTCTATCTCCTATCCACTGAGGCATCGCAAGGCGCACACGACTCTGACGTCTCAAGAGGGACGTTCCCTCAGCAACATAAAAGTAATTTTCCGACAAGGTAGAAAGCAATCGGATGGACAAGAGAGATTACATTTCGCATTTTTCGAACAGACTTGTAACTAGAGATGCAATGAAACTGTCACGATTTTGTTCGATAGTGTAGCAATATTTGATGGCGGCGAGATTCAGGCAATTTTTCATGGTAGGAATATTATTGTTGATAACTATCTGGGTATTGTATTTGTGGCACTATCACAAATTGTACACACTATCTGGCAGGCGTATTTGTGCTGTGCAAACTGTTGCAACCTCATCACCGCTACCTCAAGTGAAGTGGACAGGCAGGCTGCAACCCCACCAACACCCCAGCAACACGGGGACCCTGCCGACCAGATCACCCCCCCCCCCAGCAACAAGGGGTACCCTGCCGACCAGATCACACCCCCCAGCAACACGGGGGGACCCTGCCGACCAGATCACACCCCCCAGCAACACGGGGGGACCCTGACGACCAGATCACACCCCCCCCCCCAGCAACAAGGGGTACCCTGCCGACCAGATCACACACCCCAGCAACACGGGGGGACCCTGACGACCAGATCACACCCCCCAGCAACACGGGGGGACCCTGACGACCAGATCACACCCCCCAGCAACAAAGGGGGGGGGGACTCTGGCAGACCCCAAGGGTACCACCACCTGCCCTCTGACCTTTCGTGAGAGGAGACGCCGGCTCCGGACACAACGCACTCTGGTTATCGACATACACTCTCGCCTTCCCGCCACTACACACTCTACAACAGTAAGTCAAGTTGTAGAGTTGTAAAAGTAACAACAGTTGTGGTAGCCGATGTAGTTTAGGTGTTTAGTGTTGAAACTTATTTCATGGTAGTTGGTCAGTAGTTTTGACCATTTGTGTGTCGTTGTGTTTTCTCGGAGGTATCGCTAGTGGTGGTTGTGGTAGTGGTGGTTGTGGTAGTACTGGTGGTGGTGGTGGTGGTTGTAGTTGTGGTGGATGTGGTGGTTTTGAATACCATTACTGGTGATACTGGTGGTTGTGGTAGTACTGGTGGTGGTTGTGGTAGTACTGGCGGTGGTTGTGGTAGTACTGGCGGTGGCTGTGGTAGTACTGGTGGTAGTGGTGGTAGTACTGGTGGTAGTGGTGGTAGTATTGGTAGTAATGGTGGTGGTAATGGTTGTGGTAGTACTGGTGGTGGTGGCGGTTGTAGTTGTGGTAGGATTGGTGTGGAAGTGATGGTAGTAACAGCAGCGACAGTATCACATTGAAGACAGCAGCAGTCTCCACAACCGCGCCTGCAGCAGTCTCCACAACCGCGCCTGCAGCAGTCTCCACAACCGCGCCTGCAGCAGTCTCCACAACCGCGCCTGCAGCAGTCTCCACAACCGCGCCTGCAGCAGTCTCCACAACCGCGCCTGCAGCAGTCTCCACAACCGCGCCTGCAGCAGTCTCCACAACCGCGCCTGCAGCAGTCTCCACAACCGCGCCTGCAGCAGTCTCCACAACCGCGCCTGCAGCAGTCTCCACAACAGCGGCAGCAGCAGTCTCCACAACAGCGGCAGCAGCAGCTGCGATCGAAAACTGGTGTCGATTTCAGTCGTAAAATTATCCGTGCACGTATCAGGAGCCGTTGCCATAACCGGAGCCGTTGCCATAACCGGAGCAGTTGCCATAAAAAACGAAAGTAGTCGTTTACACGGTCGTCCGTCGAGTGTGACGGGCTGGAAACTTTCCTAAATATAAATGATAATTTAATGCATTGGCGTGAGTAGTTGTGTTCAGGGAGTACGTGAAAGTCAACATTTATGGTGTAGAGGAGAGAGCGTCGCACCAGACACAGCTTAACCAATGGCGGGGGAGTAAATCAATTATCAATTATCATTTTGGGCTGAGTTTTTCAGCTCAACTAGGTGGCTGAAATATGAGGCTGAACTAACCTGAGTGGGCTAAGGGACTGGACTAAGGGTGAATAAGCTTCGCAATGAACTCTGAGCTGAACTATGGGGCTAGAACTAAGTGGCTAAGCGAATTAAGGGCTGAACTAAGGGGCCGATCTAATAGACTGAATAAAGGCTGAATCAACGTGCTAAAACAGATTAAGTAAAAGACTGAAACACATTCGAACATGAAGAAAACTTCTAAATAAAAAATAATTCTGTAAATCCAATAAACAGCAAAGACTTGTTTAGCAGTGTACTAATTCGAGTGCTAAGCATTGTGCGAAAAGTACTGATTCAGGCGCTAGGAAATGTGATAGAAGTATAGTGACTCGGGTGCTAGGAATGGCAAGTATTCCCCGGGAGGAGGCAGCACACTGAACGGTTGTGAGCGGGGTATAAGGTGGTGGTGGTAGCCGCAAGGGGAACCCGGCTCCTTGGTTATTAAAGTCTGATATAACACGGCCGAGTAGTTATATCAGTAGGCAGACACCGGCGCACACACACACACACACACACACACACACACACACACACACACACACACACACACACACACACACACAAAACACACACACAAACACACCTGTGGGGTCTGTGGCTGAGTGGACTGCGCCCTGGACTCGTAATCCTAGGGACCGGGATCAATCAAAGGCGATGGCGGAAACAAATGGGCAGAGTTTCTTTCCCACCTGATGCCCGTTACCTAGCAGTAAATAGGTACCTGGGTGTTAGACAGCTGTTACGGAGCTGCTTCCTGGGTGTGTGTGTGTGTGTGTGTGTGTGTGTGTGTGTGTGTGTGTGTGTGTGTGTACTCACCTAATTGTGCTTGCGGGGGTTGAGCTTTGGCTCTTTGGTCCCGCCTCTCAACTGTCAATCAACAGGTGTACAGATTCCTGAGCCTACTGGGCTCTATCATATCTACACTTGAAACTGTGTATGGAGTCAGCCTCCACCACATCACTGCCTAATGCATTCCATTTATTAACTACTCTGACACTGAAAAAATTCTTTCTAACGTCTCTGTGGCTCATCTGGGTACTAAGTTTCCACCTGTGTCCCCTTGTTCGTGTCCCACCCGTGGTGAAGAGTTTGTCTTTGTCCGCCCTGTCAATTCCCCTGAGAATTTTGTAGGTGGTTATCATGTCTCCCCTTACTCTTCTGTTTTCCAGGGATGTGAGGTTCAGCTCCTTTAGCCTTTCCTCGTAGCTCAATCCTCTCAGTTCCGGGACGAGCCTGGTGGCATACCGCTGAATCTTCTCTAACTTTGTCTTGTGTTTTAACTAGTATGGACTCCAGGCTGGAGCTGCATACTCCAGGATTGGTCTTACATAAGTGGTATACAGGGTTCTGAAAGATTCCTTACACAAATTTCTAAAGGCAGTTCTTATGTTGGCCAGTCTAGCATATGCCGCTGATGATATTCTTTTGATGTGGGCTTCTGGGGACAGGTTCGGTGTGATATCAACCCCCAGATCTTTCTCTCTATTTGACTCTTGCAGGATTTCCCCTCCCAAATGATACCTTGTGTTCAGCCTCCTGCTCCCTTCTCCTAATTTCATCACCTTACACTTTCCCGAGTTGAACTTTAGCAGCCATTTTCTAGACCATTCCTCCAGTTTATCCAGGTCATCCTGTAGTCTCTGTCTATCTTCATCCGTCTTGATTCTTCTCATAATTTTTGCATCATCAGCAAACATTGAGAGGAATGAGTCTATACCCTCCGGAAGATCGTTCACATATATTAGAAACAGGATGGGTCCAAGTACTGAGCCCTGTGGGACTCCGCTGGTGACATCTCGCCACTCTGATGTCCCCCCTCACCGTTACTCGCTGTTTCCTGTTGCTTAAGTACTCCCTTATCCACTGGAGCACTTTCCCTTTTACTCCTGCCTGTTGCTCCAACTTTTTTAACAGCCTTTTGTGCGGTACTGTGTCAAAGGCTTTTTGGCAATCCAGGAAAATGCAGTCGGCCCACCCTTCTCTTTCCTGCCTAATTTTTGTTGCTTGGTCATAAATTCTATTAAACCTGTGAGCACGATTTACCATCCCTGAACCCATGTTGGTGGTGCGTTACAAGTTATTTCCCTCTAGATGCTCTACGAGCCTTTTCCTCACGATCTTCTCCATTACCTTGCATGGTATACAAGTTAAGGAAACTGGCTGTAATTCAGTGCCTCTTGCCTGTCACCCTTTTTGTATATTGGGACCACGTTAGCTGTCTTCCAACTTTCTGGTAAGTCTCCTGTTTCCAGTGACCTGTTACACCATAGAGAGTGGCACACTTAGTGCTTCTGCACCTTCCTTTAGTATCCATGGTGAGATTCTGTCAGGCCCAACAGCCTTTGTCACATCCAGCTCCAGCAGACACCTTTTGACCTCATCACTGGTGAGGTCAAATCCTCCAAGTTGCTTGTTTGCCACCTCCTCCTCATTTAGTTGCAGGGGCTTCTCCTGTTCTATTGTGAAGACCTCCTGGAATCTCTTGTTGAGTTCTTCACACACCTCTTGTCATTCTCTGTGTTCTGTTCTCCGCTTTTTTCGCAGCTTCATCACTTGTTCTTCACTGCTGTTTTCCTCCTGATGTGGCTGTGGAGCAGCTTTGTTGGGTCTTGGCTTTACTCGCAATGTCATTTTCAAACTGTCTCTCTGCTTCTCTCCTCACTCTGAGGTACTCATTTCTGCCCTCTGTGTATCTCTCCCTGCTCTCTGGTGTTCTGTTATTTTCTGTAATTTCTCCATTTCTTTACTCAGTTGCTGCGCTACCTTGCATTCCTGGTTGACCTGGTTTTTTGTTTGTTTTTCGTTTTTCCCTCCTTTTGGACAGGGATAACCTGTCTGCAGCTTCCTGGCACTTCTGGGTGACAAAATCCATCATGATCCTGCACATTCTTGTCTCTAAGTTCTGTTTCCCATGGTATTCCTCTGAGGAAGCTCCTCATCTCTTCATATTTNACTACATCTGGTGGTACGTACCGTTGACACATCTGGTGGTACGTACCGTTGACACTACATCTGGTGGTACGTACCGTTGACACTACATCTGGTGGTACGTACCGTTGACACTACATCTGGTGGTACGTACCGTTGACAACATTTGGTGGTACGTACCGTGACAATACATCTGGTGGTACGTACCGTTGACACTACATCTGGTGGTACGTACCGTTGACACTACATCTGGTGGTACGTACCGTTGACAATACATTTGGTGGTACGTACCGTTGACAATACATTTGGTGGTACGTACCGTTGACAATACATCTGGTGGTACGTACCGTTGACACATCTGGTGGTACGTACCGTTGACACATCTGGTGGTACGTACCGTTGACAATACATCTGGTGGTACGTACCGTTGACAATACATCTGGTGGTACGTACCATTAACAATACATCTGGTGGTACGTACCATTAACAATACATCTGGTGGTACGTACCGTTGACAATACATCTGGTGGTACGTACCATTAACAATACATCTGGTGGTACGTACCATTAACAATACATCTGGTGGTACGTACCATTCACAATACATCTGGTGGTACGTACCGTTACAAGGATATTAAAATATAATTATTCATCATTCCTTTGTTATAATTTTAGACCCTACCGCAAGAGGCTGTAGAGCTGTTAAGGGCCGCAAACGCTCCGATATCTTCATTCTTTTTCTGTATTATTTTTTTTGCTACTGACGTCATAGACGTTACTCAAGTCTTTCATTCAAGACACTTGTTAGTAAACAGGCTGCTAGTGGAGCACGTGGCCAGGATGTCGCCTCCCACTAAGAACGAGAGAGAGAGAGAGAGAGAGAGAGAGAGAGAGAGAGAGAGAGAGAGAGAGAGAGAGAGAGAGAGAGAGAGAGAGAGATGGAGGGGGGGAGCGAACCACCAGTAGTTGGCACCCGAATATCCTAGTCTTAAGACTAGGATATTCATGAATACCACGTTAACATGGTATTTATAAATATCCTGGTCTTAACTTGGTGCTCGAGAATATTCCAATAGTTATTAATAATGGGTTTATGGACATAATCTTCATAAGCATCTTAAAGACATGAGAATAAAGTCTTAACTACGAGTTAATATATCAGGCAATATGATCTTTGTGATGCTCATCGCTTGCATATGCTCATATGTTTGATGTATGTTGCAAGTGATATACTCTGTTATTGCATGATATTTTGGGTTATTTTCTTGCAATATGTTTGATTATGTTCTTAATGATACTTAGGGGATATGCTCTTAACAATATACTGGAATATGTCCTGGTAATATACTCTGATCCTTGAAAATCTAATCTGTTTATCCTAGTTAATAGGCCTAGGCTTTTTCCACTTGTAGGAATTTTTTTTTTAGTTTAAATCTACTTTGAATTTATAAAGAAGTAAATAACTTGCTTTAACTCTACACAATGTGGTTATAATTGGCAGTAAATCTGGTTCCATACATGAATTTTCTTGACAGAAATGGTCTTAGATCTCAGGTGTTACATTGTTACCTGTACAGGTGTATTCCTTGAACTCCAAGTGCTGAGGAGATGCGGTAACCCACAATGCACAATATTCACTTGTCTTCAACACTTAAAACGAGTATAGTTTTAAGTAACTGTTAGTTCATGTCAATTTTATACTAGCTGGCAACGTATCATTCATGTGTTAAGTAGGTCTTAAATGACGACCGTTCACTATGTACACGAGTGTGTGTGTGTGTGTGTGTGTGTGTGTGTGTGTGTGTGTGTGGTGTGTGTGTGTGTGTGTGTGTGTGTGTGTGTGTACTCCACTACAACAAGGCTGGTGGGCGGGGCATGCAAAGCTAGACCTCACTTCTGGTAAAACACTGATAAATAGGCACAGATAGGTAAGTACTTGACTACATATAATTAACCTGCGTTAAGGGGGCGGACGGTGTTGGTGGGAGTCGACGCCGGCAGTGTTAATGGCGTCGTGTTGACGCCAGGAGCAACGCGACGCCTTCCTGCTGGCGTCACCACGCCACCCAACTTGGAAAACAGTCTTCTTACTGTAGCGTCATGACGCCCACGCTTCGCACACTCGGCAGGCACTCCAAATCTTCATGGGGTAGTTTGAAGACGGTATTAGTGAGATAGGTGTTATCTGATCGTCGCCATTAACACAAAAATATACTCCGGTGTAATTCGGGTCGGTGGCAGCCGCCGGCACCTCCACCCTCCTGAGCATGACACAATGCCGGCGGCATAACCAATCGTACTCTGGTTACAATTGTTATTACCAACTGACACGTCTTTTATACTAGTCAGTGAAATTGGTTATGAAATAAATATCTGCCGTCATTTTTACAAACAATGGAATCGACTGACTGTAGGTCAGTTTTTTTACGGGGGCCTCGTAGACTGGTGGATAGCGCGCAGGACTCGTAATTCTGTGGCGCGGGTTCGATTCCCGCACGAGGCAGAAACAAATGGGCAAAGTTTCTTTCACGCTGAATGCCCCTGTTACCTAGCAGTAAATAGGTACCTGGGTGTTAGTCAGCTGTCACGGGCTGCTTCCTGGGGGTGGAGGCCTGGTCGAGGACCGGGCCGCGGGGACACTAAAGCCCCGAAATCATCTCAAGATAACCTCAAGATAACCTCAAGATAGGTGTTTAAAGTACCTCACGGGTATTTCAGCCGTTGAAGGGTATTTGCCAGCCGTACGATACATAGTGAATTAACATCCTGATACATATTAAGACTATCTTTACTATTATGTATGATTTGTGATAAACAATATTTTTCGTACCTTTTTCTTAAATAAAGAGAGTTTTTCTTACATTTTATTAATAATTATGATTGATGTAAATATTAAGTCGTGTCACTGACAGCGGTTGAAAATGGCGCAAGAATTCAGATTCAAATGAAGTTAATTCAGGTATAAATCGACGTAAGACACACCTGATAATCTGGGGTCAGATTAACGAAGCAGTTACGCAAACACTTACGAATCTGTACATCTTTTCTCAATCTTTGGCGGCTTTTTTTTTTTTACAATTATTAAACAGTTAATGAGCACCGAAGCACCAGGAGGCTGTTTATAACAATAACAACAGTTGACTGGGAAGTTTTCATGCTTGTAAACTGTTTAATAAATATAAACAAAGCCGTCAAAGATTGAGGAAAGAGGTACACGTTCGTAAATACTAGCGTAACTGCTTCGTAAATCTGGCCCCTGGTGTTGGGGGATAAAAGCCTATCAACCTCTCAAGTGTTATTAAGGCCTTCCCTACAGCCTACTGACCAACCAGCAGGTATACTATGACCCCTAAACATAGTCCAGATTCAAGTCAACTCAGTTTACACCGAAGAAATGCGGTTATGTATCTCCCGACAAGAAAATATCGAGGCGTAGCGTAATATTTAGGTAGCAGACGAGAAGTCACAATAACGTGGCAGAAATATGTTGACCAGACCACACTAGAAAGTGAAGGGACGACGACGTTTCGGTCCGTCCTGGACCATTCTCAAGTCGATTGTGAATGGTCCACAATCGACTTGAGAATGGTCTAGGACGGACCGAAACGTCGTCGTCCCATTACTTTCTAGTGTGTGGTTTGGTCAAAATATTTAGATTAATTATGCCAATCAATAATAACATTGAGGATTCTGCGTTTTCTTCACACGTTGCTCGGGATTAGTTGTGTATCAGAGATGTGTGACTAATTCTTACCCAAATACGTAATGTTGAGAGATAATGAGTTCAAATTTGTGTGTTAATATTGCGTATTACATATTCTGTATTATATTAGTTATATGTTATATATTACATATACATATTAGGTAATATATATATTTTAGTTATTAAATAAATTAGTTAATATTGCTTGTTAGTTAATACTGTTTATTAGTTAATAACATTTATTAGATGAATAATTTTGGGGGATACGTTCCTAGAGCAACCCGTCCTCGCAAATTTAACAAGTCAATATTGACTTATTAGTTGCGTGCATAGGTGACATACTTAACAATAATTTCCCTTGAAAATCTTCATAGAAACACCGACCTTACCTAACCTTGTTAGTATGTTAAGACAAGCATCTTATTGCTTCGTAATTACAATTATTACCTAACCTATACCTATAATAGGTTAAGTAACAATTGTAATTACGAAGCTATAAGATGCTTATTTAACATACTAACAAGGTTAGGTAAGGTCGGTGTTTTCTATGAAGATTTTCAAGGGAAACTATTATGTTAAGTATGTCACCTATGCACGCAACTAATAAGTCAATATTGACTTATTAAATTTGCGAGGACGGGTTGCCTAGAGATGTCCCTTGCTCTTTGCATGTTATTTTGGAATGATGCAACGCAACCTATTGATACACTCTTAGGTGTTATTTTGGGATAATACAGCCTTTAATACACTCTTTGGTGTTACTATGGGATAATACAGCCTTTAATACACTCTTTGGTGTTACTTTGTGACAATACAGCCGACATTTCACAGTAGCCGTTGCTTATGTCTAGTTGAATTTGTTTCAACATTTTTTAACCAATAAAGAAAATTTCTTCAAATTTTTTAGTATTTATCCCTTAGTATTAGTCAATTTGTCATTTTCAAAATATAGTCCAAATTGGCACAACTATGGTATTTGGCCGTATATAAGCCCGTAGTTATTTTAGAAGCTTATTTTGTGGATTTTTGTGTGTTTGATCAAGCATATATATTGAACGTCATGCACGACAGGCTTTGTATGGGGAAAACATACGATTTTGTGCATGTAAATACAATAATATATATATATATATATATATATATATATATATATATATATATATATATATATATGTCGTACCTAGTAGCCAGAATGCACTTCTCGGCCTAGTATGCAAGGCCCGATTTGCCTAATAGGCCGAGTGATTTTCTTTACTTTCAATAAATTGTTTCCAATTAGTTTATTTGACTCATTAATATTATATTAGGAATATAAATTATTTACTAAATTATGTTAGTTTAGGTTAGGTTAAGATAGGTTAGGTTTGGTAGGGTTGGTTAGGTCATATATCTACGTTAGTTTTAACTCAAATAAAAAAAAATTCACACATAGTGAAATGAATAGCTTTATCATTTCATAAGAAAAAAAATTGAAAAATAAATTCATGAAAACTTGACTTATTAGGCAAATCACGCCTTGCATAGTAGGCCGAGTACGGCGTTCTGGCTACTAGGAACGACATAAAATATATATATATATATATATATATATATATATATATATATATATATATATATATATATATATATATAAACACACACACACACACACACACACACACACACACACACACACACACACACACACACACACACACACGCACGCACGCACTGTGAGTGCTCAAAAGCACCTCCCCCCCCCACATCCCATCCCAGCTTCCCCCGCCAAAAGCGTTAAATTCGTTGCTGGTGTCATCAGTGATGATGATGTTTTGGGCCGGCTCAGTTTTCCAAACAAACCGTCGTGTTCCTCTTATCTCAGCACCACCAATGATCTTCTAATACAGTCTTGGACGATAAACACATTAGCGTTCTAAACAGAGGGAGGCCGCCCCCCTTCAGTACGCCCCGGCCCTCGCCTCGCCTCCACCCTCACACCACGTAAGCAACGCATGGTATTAATATATACACAGTGCAGGCGACACTTACGGGTACACACACATTATATATATAATATATATATAAACACACACACTCAGGCACTGAATTACAGGCCAGTGTCCCTAACCTGCATACCATGCAAGCTGATGGAGAAGATTGTGCGAAGAAAGCTAGTGGAACACCTGGAGCGAAAGAACTTTGTAACACAGCATCAACATGGGTTCAGGGATGGCAGGTCCTGCCTCACAGGGTTACTTGAATTCTACGACCAGGCAACAAAAATAAGGCAAGAAAGAGAAGGGTGGGCAGACTGCATATTTTTGGATTGTCAGAAAGCCTTTGATACAGTGCCACGCAAGAGACTAGTGAAAAAGCTGGAGATGCAGGCTGGAGTGAAAGGGAAGGTACTCCATTGGATAAAGGAGTACCTAAGCAACAGGAGACAACGAGTCAGTGTGAGGGGTGAGGTCTCAGATTGGCGAGACGTTACGAGTGGAGTCCCGCAGGGGTCAGTCCTTGGACCTATACTGTTTCTGATATATGTAAATTATCTCCCAGAGGGTATAGAATCGTTTCTCTCAATGTTTGCCGATGATGCAAAAATTATGAGGAGGATTGAAACTGAGGACGATAGTAGGAGGCTACAAGATGACCTTGACAGACTGAGTGAATGGTCCAACAAATGGCTGTTGAAGTTCAACCCGAGTAAATGCAAATTAATGAAACTAGGCAGTGGAAACAGGAGGCCAGACACAGGATACAGAATAGGAGATGAAGTACTTAATGAAACGGACAGAGAGAAAGATCTAGGAGTTGATATCACACCAAACCTGTCTCCTGAAGCCCACATAAACAGAATTACATCTGCGGCATATGCGAGGCTGGCTAACATCAGAACAGCGTTCAGGAACCTGTGTAAGGAATCATTCAGAATCTTGTACACCACATATGTAAGACCAATCCTGGAGTATGCGGCCTCAGCATGGAGCCCGTACCTTGTCAAGCACAAGACGAAGCTGGAAAAAGTCCAAAGGTATGCCACTAGACTATTCCCAGAACTAAGAGGCATGAGTTACGAGGAAAGGCTGCGGGAAATGCACCTTACGACACAGGAAGACAGAAGAGTAAGGAGAGACATGATCACAACCTACAAAATCCTCAGAGGAATCGACCGGGTAAACAAGGATAAACTATTCAACACTGGTGGGACGCGAACAAGGGGACACAGGTGGAAACTGAGTACCCACATGAGCCACAGAGACGTTAGAAGGAACTTTTTCAGTGTCAGAGTAGTTAACGGATGGAATGCATTAGGCAGTGATGTGGTGGAGGCTGACTCCATACACAGTTTTAAATGTAGATATGATAGAGCCCAATAGGCTCAGGAATCTGTACACCAGTTGATTGACAGTTGAGAGACGGGACCAAAGAGCCAGAGCTCAACCCCGGAAGCACAATTAGGTGAGTACACACACACACACACACACAACACACACACACACACACACACACACACACACACACACCACACACAACACACACCACACACACACTGCAGGCAAAACATTAGAGCACGACGGCCCAGTTTCTACATCATTGATACGTTCGGCGTTTTTCTGGAGAAGTTATGGTTTGAGTGTGGCGTTTAGTGCCTGGGTGTCGTGGTGTCGCACGCAATGTGTCGTGTCTGCCACACCCAGGACTGCAGCCTGGGCTTGTTGAAGCTTGACATACGCTCCTGTAACACCTCCACTTACAGGTCCACATTGCTAAGTTGTCAATATCTTGCAACAAGAGTGGAAATATTGCATGTGAACTTACTTGCAATATCGTGAATATAAGTTACAATTGCGAACCAGAGATATATCAACTTATATATAAACTGAGAGCCATACCCAGCTCGGGGTGAAGCATACTCTAAGAGCTGCATCAGACAGTTGCATTTTGCATTTTGGAAGTCACTGCAATGAAGGTACGATGGAGTGGAGCAGTTTTGGCAATATTGCTACGCCTGCAAGGCGTCTGGGGACTAAGGAGCTAGTGATGTATATTCTCCTGGGTTGCATATATACGTTTGGAATAATCTTTCTGATATCTTAGCAACATTCTGCTATCTTGCCTCACCTCTGGTAGTGGACGAGACGATCAGCTGTGTTTCCTGTGTGTGGTACAGGGAACTACCGCATGTCGGCTGTGGTAGTTTCCGTGTGTTAATGCGGAAAATTATGTAGATATCAGATTAATTTCCAGGGTTGTAGCCATCCTCCGACACATGTGACCTTTCTTCTAGTGGTCCACATGATAAAGTCAGGTCACGGTGGGAGGGGTCAGGGGTTCACATGCCACATGATAAGGTCAGGTCACGGTGGGAGGGGTCAGGGGCCAACATGACACATGACAAGGTCAGGTCACGGTGGGAGGGGTCAGGGGTCAACATGACACATGACAAGGTGTGACGGGACAGTGGTGAAGATGCATCTAGTTCCTGCTGAATATCCTGAGGAGTGAGGCAGGTGTGTGTGAGGCAGGTGTATGAGGCAGACCAGTACCAGTACCATGGTCTGTATTATCTACCAGTATTGGCGTCACGCGACCATGTATTCCAGTATGCACTCTCCTGTTTACTGTGCATGACGATATCAACATTAACAATTCACGATACCCGAAGTTCAACATGTCTGTGGGATAACGTGAGAATGTTCAACACGAATGATACATGAGCTGCTCTTGACCAGTTAAAATAGTTAATATTTACAAGTGCATGAGGTGAGGCCAGTAGCTACAGCAGCAACAGTAGCTACAGCAACAACAGTAGCCACAGCAACAACAGTAGCCACAGCAACAACAGTAGCCACAGCAGCAACAGTAGCTACAGCAACAACAGTAGCCACAGCAACAACAGTAGCTACAGCAACAACAGTAGCCACAGCAACAACAGTAACCACAGCAACAACAGTAACCACAGCAACAACAGTAACCACAGCAACAACAGTAGCTACAGCAGCAACAGTAGCCACAGCAACAACAGTAGCCACAGCAACAACAGTAGCCACAGCAGCAACAGTAGCTACAGCAACAACAGTAGCCACAGCAACAACAGTAGCCACAGCAACAACAGTAGCCACAGCAGCAACAGTAGCTACAGCAACAACAGTAGCCACAGCAACAACAGTAGCTACAGCAACAACAGTAGCCACAGCAACAACAGTAGCTACAGCAGCAACAGTAGCCACAGCAACAACAGTAGCCACAGCAGCAACAGTAGCTACAGCAGCAACAGTAGCTACAGCAGCAACAGTAGCCACAGCAACAACAGTAGCCACAGCAGCAACAGTAGCCACAGCAGCAACAGTAGCTACAGCAGCAACAGTAGCCACAGCAGCAACAGTAGCCACAGCAGCAACAGTAGCCACAGCAACAACAGTAGCTACAGCAACAACAGTAGCTACAGCAACAACAGTAGCCACAGCAACAACAGTAGCCACAGCAACAACAGTAGCCACAGCAACAACAGTAACCACAGCAACAACAGTAGACACAGCAACAACAGTAGCCACAGCAACAACAGTAACCACAGCAACAACAGTAACCACAGCAACAACAGTAGCTACAGCAACAACAGTAACCACAGCAACAACAGTAGCTACAGCAACAACAGTAACCACAGCAACAACAGTAGCTACAGCAACAACAGTAGCTACAGCAACAACAGTAGCTACAGCAACAACAGTACCACAGCAACAACAGTAACCACAGCAACAACAGTAGCTACAGCAACAACAGTAACCACAGCAACAACAGTAGCTACAGCAACAACAGTAGCTACAGCAACAACAGTAGCCACAGCAACAACAGTAGCCACAGCAACAACAGTAGCTACAGCAACAACAGTAGCTACAGCAACACACAGTAGCCACAGCAACAACAGTAGCTACAGCAACAACAGTAGCTACAGCAACAACAGTAGCTACAGCAACAACAGTAACCACAGCAACAACAGTAGCTACAGCAACAACAGTAGCTACAGCAACAACAGTAGCCACAGCAACAACAGTAGCTACAGCAACAACAGTAGCTACAGCAGCAACAGTAGCTACAGCAACAACAGTAGCCACAGCAACAACAGTAGCTACAGCAACAACAGTAGCCACAGCAACAACAGTAGCTACAGCAACAACAGTAGCCACAGCAACAACAGTAGCTACAGCAACAACAGTAGCCACAGCAACAACAGTAGCCACAGCAACAACAGTAGCCACAGCAACAACAGTAGCCACAGCAACAACAGTAGCCACAGCAACAACAGTAGCTACAGCAACAACAGTAGCCACAGCAACAGTAGCCACAGCAACAACAGTAGCCACAGCAACAACAGTAGCTACAGCAACAACAGTAGCTACAGCAACAACAGTAGCCACAGCAACAACAGTAGCTACAGCAACAACAGTAGCCACAGCAACAACAGTAGCCACAGCAACAACAGTAGCTACAGCAACAACAGTAGCCACAGCAACAACAGTAGCCACAGCAACAACAGTAGCTACAGCAACAACAGTAGCTACAGCAACAACAGTAGCCACAGCAACAACAGTAGCTACAGCAACAACAGTAGCCACAGCAACAACAGTAGCCACAGCAACAACAGTAGCTACAGCAACAACAGTAGCCACAGCAACAACAGTAGCTACAGCAACAACAGTAGCCACAGCAACAACAGTAGCTACAGCAACAACAGTAGCCACAGCAACAACAGTAGCCACAGCAACAACAGTAGCTACAGCAACAACAGTAGCTACAGCAACAACAGTAGCTACAGCAACAACAGTAGCCACAGCAACAACAGTAGCCACAGCAACAACAGTAGCTACAGCAACAACAGTAGCTACAGCAACAACAGTAGCTACAGCAACAACAGTAGCTACAGCAACAACAGTAGCCACAGCAACAACAGTAGCCACAGCAACAACAGTAGCTACAGCAACAACAGTAGCTACAGCAACAACAGTAGCCACAGCAACAACAGTAGCCACAGCAACAACAGTAGCCACAGCAACAACAGTAGCTACAGCAACAACAGTAGCTACAGCAACAACAGTAGCTACACAGCAACAGTAGCCACAGCAACAACAGTAGCCACAGCAACAACAGTAGCCCCAGCAACAACAGTAGCCACAGCAACAACAGTAGCCACAGCCAAACAGTAGCCACAGCAACAACAGTAGCCACAGCCACAACAGTAGCCACAGCAACAAGACATAGGCAGCTCCTGTAATCTACTAAGGTCGACGCTCTTACAGTCCAAAGAAGCGTCAATCTATTGTGCTCAGAATGCCATTAACGCACCGGATTACTGACGCTGTGGAAAATAACGCTTCCAAATTGCCGAGCAATGAATGGGACAGGCAGGGCGTGCGCATTTGGGCCTCCCGAAGGCAATAACCCTTACTAAACATATACCTAAAGGTCATTTGCAGGATTTACCAAACAGCCTTTT
>WNGS01163731.1:12131754-12147369 GCA_020271785.1 Procambarus virginalis | reverse complement strand
AGAACCTAGGCTCCTTGCCCTTATATTAATTCAGTGACTTATTTATCACGCTTATCATATTTTAACATATACCAATTTTGCAGGTTGATGTACGCTACAAACGACTCCGTGCATCTAATCTGCAAGCTAGGCGAGTACAGATTACCTGTAAAGTCGAGTACTCATTGGGTATTGTCTAATCAAATGGAAGACGATTCGACGAAGCTTGCTGTCTACTTGTTAACCCGTACATGCCCAACCACTTGGGCTGGACGGTAGAGCGACGGTCTCGCTTCATGCTCGATTCTCGCTTCTTCTTCCCATCCCAATCCTTATCCTGATCCCTTCCAAGTGCCATATGGTCGTAATGGCTTGTCGCTCTCTCCTGGTAGTCCCCTTCCCCGTATATATATTGCTAGGTTATAACGCATTAGCTTAGGTTAGGCTGTGTTAGGATCAATTAGAGAGAAGTGACAATTGCGTCGCTGAGCCTCAGTAACCTTGCCTCGTCTCTCAGTAGTTCTCATTCAATTATACAATGTATGTATGTGATGTAACTATATAACCTGAGCTTGTAAAAGCACCTTAATCACCTTCAGTGATTAATTGCACACTAATTTCTCTATCAGCTATCTCAACCTGTCAGAGTAAAAAGAGAGAAATGTATGTGAATGCATGTGTGTGTATATATGTATGTGTATATATGTATATGAACGTATGTGTGTGTGTATGTATATGAATGTGTATAAAGTATGTATGGAAGCTGATATGAATTACATTTCACCTTTGTAAATGCACATTAATGACACTATGTAAAAGACACCTCGAACACTTTATGTAGGGCAAACGTAAATCTGTATATCTATGTATTTACGTATGTAGGTTAGCTTAGCATTTTAAAAGCACCGAATCACCTGTGGTTGATTGTTCAATAAACCCTTGAACTATATGTTTAACACATCTCTAACCCTGTCCATGGAGGACAGAAGAAAATGCGACATGGTTAGCATTGTAAATGTGTGGCCACGTCTGTGGTAGAAAATAATAAAATACCTCCCCACCATCCCCCACTCCCCCGACCCCTCGTCCTCCCTACCACTCTCCCATCCTCCTCACCATCCCCCACGTCCCTGTTCCCTTGACCTCTCCACCATTCTCCATTCCCCTGTCCACTCATCCCCCACCATCCCCAACTCCCCTGTCCCCTCGTGCTACACCATTACCCTCTCCCCTGTTCCCTCGTTCTCCCCACTATTCCTCACTCCCTCGTCCGATGCATTCCCAAATGATCTGATGTTCCCATCAGATAATTGGGAACATCAAATGATCTGATGTTCCCATCAGATAATTGGGAACATCAAATGATCTGATGTTCCCATCAGATAATTGGGAACATCAAATGATCTGATGTTCCCATCAGATAATGGGAACATCAAATGATCTGATGTTCCAATTACGGAAATATAAGGAAAACAGTTAAAAAAAATGAAAAATAAAAAAAAGACGAAAATAAACTATATTCACGAAATGAATGGTATGGTAAACTACACAACTCGATTCCAACGCAATGTCACAAAATAATTAAATCAAAATGAAAATAAATCGAAATCTATGAAAATTCAATTTATCAATGCAATCGGAAACATTATATTGGAATCGTAACATATTTATTATAGCGTGTGTTGCTGTTACATGCAACATACGGCACTGTTTAAAAAAAAAAACACGTTTTTACCTGTCACAGGTGTTTGGTATCTATATAGTATGTATATAAAAATCCGCTCGGATGCGAATGGAACGTTGTGTGGAAATTTCAAAGTAATCGGTGAAGAACTTTCGGAGATTAGCGATTTTGAACAAATGAACATTTATATACATTATATATATATATATATATATATATATATATATATATATATATATATATAATACTTGGGGAAATTGAGAGGATGGAAAAGAGAAAATGTTCACAATGTCATTATACCAAGAAGGTTGGGAGTAAATCTGTGAATAGAACAGCTATAAGGATGTTCTATAAGTATTGTTCGCGCAGGATTAGCAAGAAAATGGAACTTAACAAGCAGGCTGTAGAAACCAACTCCCTTCAAAATTGTGAAGTTGAAAAGATAGAAAGATAAGCTGGCGGTCATTGCATTTGGCAACGGGCGGCTCAAAAGGTGAGTGCACACACACCAAAGGCGGGACCAAAGAGCCAAAGCTCAACCCCCGCAAGCACAACTTGGTGAGGTGAGAACACACACACACACACACACACACACACACACACACACACACACACACACACACACACACACACACACAGTAATAATTCGGCCTCACGGCTGAGTGTATAGCGCGCGGGGGTTCGTAGACCTAAGTGCCCGGGTTCGATTCCTGGCCGAGACAGAATCAAATGGCATAGTTCTTTCACCCTGATGGCCCTGTTCACCTAGCAGTAAATAAGCACCTGGAAGTTAAGACATGTAGACAAATATATAAGTTATATACTTATAGTTATATAATATATAAATACAAATATATGTAGAAGGAAAAATCAATTGGATAGAAAGGCGGAGTCCAAGAGCTAATAGCTCAATTCTGCAGGCACAAATAGTAAACACACTTCTGCCTTTCCTGGCTGAGGATCGCTCAACAGAGGATATTGAAGAAGCGCCTCCGTTGGAAAATGATGTCTTTGTGCTGGAGCAGCAGCAGCAGCACTTGTGGCGGGCTTTTGAAGCCCCGTCCTCTGGGAGCCCAGAGCGCTCGCTTCTCGGCCTTCTTAACCCACCAAGCTTATAAGACTCAACAACACACTTTTCCTGCTTCATCCCAACTTTACCCAAACTAAAGGGTAGAGTTCTCGGAGGCGACTATAACGCGCATGTTCGCACACTCACCACGACCAATGCTGGAGTATGCGTCCCCAGCATGGTGTCCTTACCATGTCAAGAACAAGACGAAGTTGGAGCAGGTTCAGAGGTATGCCACTAGATTAGTTCCAGAAATAAGAGGCATGAGTTAAGAGGAAAATCTGTTTTTCCTCTCGAATTGCATACTCATGTACCCACATTCTGAGATTGGTTATAGCTTTGCATAACCACGGATTGGTCTACTTTAATTTACAATTGCCTGTTTGAAAATGTCAAGAGTAGCTGGTCAGTAAGCATAAGCCACTAGATTCATGTTGACCAAACCACACACTAGAAATTGAAGAGACGACGACGTTTTGGTCCGTCCTGGACCATTACGAAGTCGATTGTGATGATACGAGGTTGTTGTTGTCGTTTTAGATTTAGCTACTCAGAACGAAATGTTCATGTAGTACGGGCTACGGTGAGCCCGTAATGAGACGAGGGAGGCAAGGCCATTAAGTAAGGCAAGAGAGAGGGTGAGGAGACGGAAATCTCCTCACCGTCTCATCACAATCGACTTGATAATGGTCCCAGGACGGACCGAAACGTCGTAACTCTTGAAATAGCACTTACTCTGTAACTAGCTGACATTGTAACTATAAGGTGTGAAGGATAGATGTAATTGTTAATGTAATAATCTAAGATGAGGTCTGATAAAGACCTTTTGGGCCCTCTGTAATGCTTTTTCTCCTAACCTACCAGAGGATCCATAATTTACTGTTTTGGAAAAAATTCCCAAATTTTAAATTTATTTTTTCATTTTCAAATTACGTCCATTTTCTTCCATACGGTTAAATGGCCAAATTCAGACGTAATTTGTATTAGAACAAGTTGACCACATACAGAGCGATGTGCGAGGAGCCTATGCTCCACTTTCCAATTTCAGAATTGCTTTTAAATACAATGCGAAATATTAAAAAAATTGTTCACGACCTTCGTGAGACCAAAGTTGGAATATGCAGCAGTTGTATGGAACATATTAAACAGGACATCAACAAGCTGGAAAAGGTGCAAAAGGCATGCAACTAAATGGCTTCCTGAACTCAAGGCCAACAGCTACGAGGAGAGGTTAAAGGCATTATATATGCCAAAGCTAGATTATAGAAGAAAAAGAGGCGATATGATCACTACATACAAAATAGTAATAGTTGTTGACAAAATTTACAAAGAATTCTCGGGACCCGGAACTTCAAGAACAAGAGGTCATAGTTTTAAGCTAATTAAACAAAGCTGCCAAAAAACACATTAGAAAATTCACTTTAGCAGAGTGCTTGACAGTTGAAATATGTTAAGTGGAAAGGTGGTGGAGGCCAAAACCGTCACTAATTTCAAAGCGTTATGCGACAAAGAGTGCTGGGAAGACGGAACACCACGAGCGTAGCTCTCATCCTGTAACTACATTTAGGTAATTGCACTTCAATGGTAATTACCACAAACTGCCAGCCAACCACCTTCCATTCAAGAACCCACCACATCCCAACCAAGAGCCACCACCACCACCGTCACGACTGCCGTTGTGGTGGTGGTGGTGGTAGTGGTGGTAGTGGTGGTGGTGCTGGTGGTGGTAGTGGTGGTGGTGCTGGTGGTGGTGGTGGTAGTGGTGGTAGTAGTAGTGGTGCTGGTGGTGGTGGTGGTAGTGGTGGTGGTAGTAGTAGTGGTGCTGGTGGTGGTGCTGGTGGTGGTGGTGGTGGTGGTGGTGGTGGTGGTGGTGGTGGTGGTGGTAGTGGTGGTAGTGGTGGTAGTAGTAGTAGTAGTAGTGGTAGTGGTGGTGGTGGTAGTGGTGGTTAAACAATAAGCCCACACCTCATCACTTCACATCAACCAACCACACAACAATAACATGTTCTAACCACAAACACCCAAACATGAAACAAGGGGTAAAAAACAAGAAAGACAAGAGTAATACGGAAAAGGGTTGAGAGGGACGGGAGGGAGAGAAGGAAAAAAATAGAATACATGTAAAAATAACACAGGTAATTGAGGAATTCACTCGATTGTTAGCTAAACATAGCTGAAGCACCGCGGGCCGCCAGCGTGCAGGGGGTAGATAATAGTATAGAGAACCCTACCATACCCGTCTAACCTAGCCACATGGGACCACATGAGGCCAACATGCTGGGACCACATGGGGCCCAACATGCTGGGGCCACATGGGACCCAACATGCTGCGACCACATGGGACCCAACATGCTGCGACCACATGGGACCCAACATGCTCGGACCACATAGGACCAACATGCTCGGACCACATAGGACCAACATGCTGGGACCACATAGGACCAACATGCTGGGACCACATGGGACCCAACATGCTGGGACCACATAGGACCAACATGCTCGGACCACATAGGACCAACATGCTGGGACCACATGGGACCCAACATGCTGGGACCACATAGGACCAACATGCTGGGACCACATAGGACCAACATGCTGGGACCACATAGGACCAACATGCTGGGACCACATAGGACCAACATGCTGGGACCACATGGGACCCAACATGCTGGGGCCACATGGGACCCAACATGCTGGGACCACATAGGACCAACATGCTGGGACCACATAGGACCAACATGCTGGGACCACATAGGACCAACATGCTGGGACCACATAGGACCCAACATGCTCGGACCACATAGGACCAACATGCTGGGGCCACATGGGACCCAACATGCTGGGGCCACATGGGTCCCAACATGCTGGGGCCATGTAGAAGCGATATGATGAAATATCTGTTCCCAAAATGGTCCCCGAGTGCTGTCGGGAATTGGGTTAAGAGTCAGACGACTTCCAATTCTTAGGAATTGTGACGTTATTGTCCACCGTTTTCTTGACGCTGGACAACCTTAGGAGGACGGGCTGCTGGGCCACGTGCCTGTAGAGCACATGGAAGGGACAGGAGGACAGGAAAGGAGCTGGGACAGGAGACAGAGAAGGTCCATTTTGGTATATTTCCTATCCATTTTATCCTATTAATTCATAACCTTTTATGTGTGTTTCCATCCAACTACTGGTGTTGAGGCCCTGGATCCAGCAGCCTGTTCTCGCAAGCGCTCTCAGCGTCAAGAAACTGTTAGGGCGCTAAAGTGCCCTAACCTAACATACCAGAGAACCCACGGACAGAAAACGGGACATTATGTCAATTTCGCCAGCGTTACAATTTTCGCGTAAGGACGTTTATGGCCTTAGGTGCAGAATACGTCAAAATACGGCGTGCTATGAGGAGGGGGCTGGATCCAGGCTAGTGGTATAGTCTGTGGTATAGTCTGTGGTATAGTCTGTGGTATAGTCTGTGGTATAGTCTGTGGTATAGCCAGTGGTATAGCCAATGGTATAGCTTGTAGTATAAGCAGTGGTATGGCCTGTGGTATAGTCTGTGGTATAGCCAGTGGTATAGTCTGTGGTATAGCCAGTGGTATAGTCTGTGGTATAGCCAGTGGTATAGGCTGTGGTATAGCCAGTGGTATAGCCAATGGTATAGCTTGTGGTATAACCAGTGGTATAGTCTGTGGTATAGACAGTGGTATAGCCTGCGGTATAGCCAGTGGTATAGCCAATGGTATAGCTTGTGGTTGTAACCAGTGGTATAGCCTGTGGTATAGCCAGTGGTATAACCAGTGGTATAACCAGTGGTATAAGGCAGGAAGAAGCTGGACGCTCCACGTGGAGCGTCCTAATTGAACTGGATTGTCGAATTTACAAGTATTTAGTCAATTTCTGCCTTGACGTCAACTGGGATTGTTGCCGAAATTGATCTCTATCACACTGCTCTATGTCCTTACACTATACATGGGCACCAACACTGCTCTCTTACACTATACATGGGCACCAACACTGCTCTCTTACACTATACATGGGCACCAACACTGCTCTATGTCCTTACACTATACATGGGCACCAACACTGCTCTGATCTTACACTATACATGGGCACCAACACTGCTCTATGTCCTTACACTATACATGGGCACCAACACTGCTCTATGTCCTTACACTATACATGGGCACCAACACTGCTCTATGTCCTTACACTATACATGGGCACCAACACTGCTCTCTTACACTATACATGGGCACCAACACTGCTCTATGTCCTTACACTATACATGGCACCAACACTGCTCTCTTACACTATACATGGGCACCAACACTGCTCTATGTCCTTACACTATACATGGGCACCAACACTGCTCTCTTACACTATACATGGGCACCAACACTGCTCTATGTCCTTACACTATACATGGGCACCAACACTGCTCTATGTCCTTACACTATACATGGGCACCAACACTGCTCTCTGATCTTACACTATACATGGGCACCAACACTGTTCTCTGATCTTACACTATACATGGGCACCAACACTGCTCTCTTACACTATACATGGGCACCAACACTGTTCTCTGATCTTACACTATACATGGGCACCAACACTGTTCTCTGATCTTACACTATACATGGGCACCAACACTGCTCTGATCTTACACTATACATGGGCACCAATACTGCTCTCTGATCTTACACTATACATGGGCACCAACACTGTTCTCTGATCTTACACTATACATGGGCACCAACACTGTTCTCTGATCTTACACTATAAATGGGCACCAACACTGCTCTCTTACACTATACATGGGCACCAACACTGTTCTCTGATCTTACACTATACATGGGCACCAACACTGTTCTCTGATCTTACACTATACATGGGCACCAACACTGCTCTGATCTTACACTATACATGGGCACCAACACTGCTCTCTTACACTATACATGGGCACCAACACTGTTCTCTGATCTTACACTATACATGGGCACCAACACTGTTCTCTGATCTTACACTATACATGGGCACCAACACTGCTCTGATCTTACACTATACATGGGCACCAACACTGCTCTATGTCCTTACATATTTCATCTCATAATTGACATCTTAATTTTTTAATGATTTCCTCGTATGTTGATTCATGCTTGACTATAAACTCATGACCATCGTTGATCACAAACTCCTGCCCTGTAGTGCCATGGTTGATCACAAGAATGTCCACTGGTTGACGACAAGACACGACCCTCAGTCCCTGACACACTATTGTGTCAGGAAGGTCGTGGGTGACGGTTGGGGAGGTTCCCTGAGCCCTGATGGGACCATATTATTACCACACACACAGAAATCACAATAGCGTGATGCATCAGTGAACAAATCCACAAGGGCCGTGACGAGGATTCGAACCTACGTCCGAGATCTTCCCAGACTCTGCCTTAATCGACTGAGCTACGTCATGGTCAAAAAGAGTTGAAACCAGAAGTTCTACTGGACTTACTTGGATCCTGCAGTCTCTCCGAGACACAACCAGGGTTTTACACAACTCCCCCATGCACTCGAGCAATGTCAATAGGCCGTTCTACCTCTTCGCCCTTACTTCATCACACCTCCTTGTCACGGCCCTTTGTGGATTTGTTCATTGTTGCATCACGTTATTGTGATCTCTGTGTGTAATGTAAGGGCGAAGAGGTAGAACGGCCTATTGGCATAGCTCGAGTGCATGGGGGAGCTGTGTAAAACCCTGGTTGTGTCTCGGAGAGACTGCAGGATCCAGCAAGTTCAGTAGAACTTCGGTTTCAACTCTTCTGACCATGTTGTAGCTCAGTCGAATAAGGCAGCGTCTGGGAAGATCTCGGACGTAGGTTCGAATCCTCGTCACGGCCCTTGTGCATTTGTTTATATTATTACCGCCTCCCTAATCCTTCTTTGCTCAAAACTACAATCTTCTCCCAATCATCTTCCCGCTCACACACGGATCTCTTATGCTGTTTCTACTGAGCATTTTGTTCCCAGGACCTGTTACCCGCTCTTGCAATTTGATGGTAAGCTTTACCAACTAGTTTTTCCCTGGAACACGACCCGCCGATCGGTTAACAACAAGGTACATAATTACTGCTGGGTGAACAGGTGCGAACAGTTAAGGATTGGCGGCCAGTTAATCCTGCCTGGGGAGGACTCGAACCCAGACAATATCCACTACGCCACCAGGGACTCTTGTACACTACTCAAATATGGTTTACTTCACTTGCCCTTGTAGAGTATATGTTGCTCTGGACATTTGCAAACCCATTAACAACTTAGAACAAATATCACCTAATCGCTGTGTAATCAATCCTCGACTTCTCACCTTGTGAGTGCTATTATTTCTTGTGTTCTTTGTTATTACTGCTGTTGTGGACGGCTAGACTTAACTCTGCTTCCACTTTAGTATTCCGCAAAGTTCTCTACTATCGTCTAATCAATGATGTTATCTGAAGAAATCTTATGCCGACTCCAATTTACTCTCTTCTCTAGACTTAAGTTATAATACTTCCTTTGCAGTCCTCATAAATCACCCTCTTTGTAGTTCAGTTCTCGTATTTGGGGCCGTTGCAATTTAGTCAAATTAATTACAAACACCTTTTTTCCCCCAATTGCATCAAACCAAACTCCATCTGATTGCAAATTCAGTTTCGTCACCTGCTATCTATAACTTTACTCCGTCAATATTACAATCCTCACAAGCACAGCTGTGCCCTGGAAGCCACACTTTTTAGTAATTGCCAAGATGGCTTCCAAAAACGTTGAACATTTCCTACTACGTTTCAAAAGAAATTTAATTTCTTTAGTTACTTCAGCTCTACCAAAAGTCTCATTTTTATATCCGGGTGATCTATCCAACCACTTCGGGTGGACGGTAGACTTACGGCCTCGCTTCATGCAGGTCGGCGTTCAATCCCCGACCGTCCAAGTGGTTGGGCACCATTCCTTTACCCCGTCCCATCCCAAATCCTTACCCCTGATCCCTTCCCCGTGCTATATAGTCGTAATGGTTTGGCACTTTTGCCCTGATAATTCCCCCCCCCCCCCCATCCTCCTCTATCATTCTTGGCGGTATTGTTTGTGTAAAGGTGGTGGGACCTGGGGCCAGATTCACGAAGCAGTTACGCGAGCACTTACGAACCTGTACATCTTTTCTCAATCTTTGGCGGCTTTGTTTACAATTATGAAACGGTTAATGAGCTCCGAAGCACCAGGAGGCTGTTTATAACAATAACAACAGTTGATTGGAAAGTTTTCATGCTTGTAAACAGTTTAATAAATGTAACCAAAGCCGTCAAAGATTGAGGAAAGATGCACACGTTCGTAAGTACTCGCGTAACTGCTTCGTGAATCTGGCCCCTGGCCACCACGCTGGAGTAGTGGCAGGTGGAGGTCGGTTTCCCCAGCTCATTTCCCTAGTATATTGAGGTAAAATACACACAAAGGGATGAGGTAGCTCAAGCTATTCTCACCCCGTTCAGTACATCGTGTTAATACATATAAACATATCACAAACAATAAACATATTACCAAACATCCTGAGAGATAAACATCTACATTTCCTCCTTTCCACAAGTAGTATGGTACCAGACGTACACAAATACTTTTATGACCCAGGTATACTGTATAGACAATTTGCAAGAGACATGCAGATAATTCTGAGTCTTAACATAACATAGCCTTATCATAAAGATATCATAAGATATCTCATAGCCAGGTATCTTATTATCGTAAATCGTATGATTTACTCACCCGTGTATTCGTCACTTGACTCACATTCACCTGCCTCATGAAGTACACAGGTGACTTGCTATTCACCTGTTTAATGAATACTTCACCTGCCTGTCACCTGAACGTCAAGGTACGGGCTCACCATAGCCCGTGCTGCTTGGTACTTTGTGTTCCAAGCAGCTGAATCTAAAACAACCCGAGTGTCTCCAGGGGCAAGACCCGACAGCTGTCCTGCGCCGTAACAACTACACTACAGCATGAACGCAGGTGGAGTACAAAGCTCTATGAAGAGGGATCTAAGCGGTTGTAAACTAAAATATTTATGGACGCAAATAAAGTTTAATGTAAGGGAAACTGAGCTTAGTTGGACAACGTGAAGGGTATATATGGGCCAAAAAACCTAATCCGAAATAGATAGTACGTGAATCAGATACTAAATGAAATAGATACTAAGTGAAATAGATATTAAGGGAAATAGATACTAAGTGGAATGATATCTCAATCCCACCCCTTTAAAAAGCAAAACAAATAAAACAAAGTGGAAAAACTTAGTTTAAAACATTATATAAGACTATTATTCAGCGCGCCGCCCGCCACACACACACCGAAACTACGACGTTGGTACATCGTTCAAACAAGTTTTAACACCTCCTAACCAGTTATAACAACCAATATAGCAAGTTGTAACAACATTCTAATACGTCATAAACATGTTAAGCCAAGATGTAACAACTTTATTACAAGTTGTAACAAGCGGAAAATAGAGACAGTTTCGGTTTGTGTTTCCAGGGCGCGGTCTACAACAAATGACTGTTTAGGTCAGCGTCTGACCCCGACTACACACACAAACTACCTCTCAGGTCCCTTTGACAAAAACAAAAATTTTGTGCCACATAGAACAAAATTGATGTAATCTTTTGGGTCAGTAATATAATCTGTGCTAGATTTGCCAATAGGACCAGGCAGTTTGTACATAGAGGATAAAATACACCTAATTTGTTAATCTTTTATCTAAAAGAGGGCCACACTGAATGGTCTTCTTGGTTGTTGAAGATGACGACATGATGGTGATGAGAGAAGTGTGATGGTGTAATGTAAGGGAATGGAAGGTGACCACCGTCAGCCCGTTCTCCTAATGGATTTCCCAACGTCAAGAAATTATCGTACGAAAGTGCCCTTATCCTAACCTACCAGAGGACCCAAAACAGAAAACGGGACAGTATGTCAATTTTGCGAGCCGCTACCGTTTTCAAGTACGACGATTTTTTTGCCTTGGGTAAAGTATACGTCAAAAATACGACGTTCTATAAGGAGGACGGGTTGAGTGGTGAACGCACACCCCCAACACCACCACAGTGTCGGGTAAATATCTACTACTCAACATTCTCTATCGCCAGACTTAATTACATCATCTCGTGTCCACTAATCAACGACTCATGTCACATCGTCCCTATGGACCAAATCCCTATGAACATCCCACCAAACTCCACTTCTATCAACACCAAGAACATAGTACTCTCTTCCCCAAAACAAACGCTAATGACATCGTAGGCGGAGAACAGTTACACTAATCGCTTACGGGAGGCTGTAATGTCGTTTTCGGGGAAATTAAAACAGGAGACAATGGACCACGAGGTCGGGCAGGCCGCCTTCCTCAGTGGTCCATTCACTGGGATAACCTCTGTCAGCAGGATGACCTGGGGCCAGATTCACGACGTAGTTACGCAAACACTTACGAACCTGTACATCTTTTCTCAATTTTTGGCGCCTTTGTTTACAATTATTAAACAGTTAATGAGCTCCGAAGCACCAGGAGGCTGTTTATAACAATAACAACAGTTGATTGGCAAGTTTTCATGCTTGTAAACTGTTTAATAAATGTAACTAAAGCCATAAAAGATTGAGGAAAGATGTACACGTTCGTAAGTACTTGCGTAACTGCTTCGTGAATCTGGCTCCTGCATGTTAACTTGTGAACGGCGCAACTCTCCCCTAACGCCATCAAGCCACATGGCCGGCAGGTTAGGCACTCGGGCAAGAAGACAAGTAGGCAGCTTTCAGCTCTTTCCCTCGTCCGAAGGCTTTATACTGAAGCTAGACTCATCGAGGAATGTGACCAATACTGTCTCCCTTGTTGTGTAAGGATTCCTAACCTCCCTAAACGCTCTCACGTTTACACAACTCTTCATTAAAGAAATGTTTTCCGTCCTGCCAAGTCGTGCAGTACAATCCTTCAGTATTAGAAATACACTTGTTACTTGCTACCATTTCACTTAGTATCTCATATATATACGCCCATGAATGATGCTACCGATGACATTACCAATCATCAGTCTTTGCAAAGCCTTGACATATATCATCATATATTTCACAACCTCGGTTCTTTGTAAGCATTTTAGTATATATTTCAGTAATCATATTCATTTTCTTGTAATTTATGCTGATTGATTAAAATCCACAAATACAGTGCATGACTTAAAATCTGCAGATATATAATACATGACCTAAAATCTGCATAAATAATGCACGCGTGTCAGCTTTCCAGGTAACTACCCTCCTTGTCCCCTGTACTCAATGATACTGCTAAACATACGAGCTTAAAAAGCACGAACAAGTCGAGTTTTGCAGGTCATGTAATCACACCTGTACAGGCTAATGATACATGCAGGTTACAGGCAGTCACGACCTGTCAGGTGAGTCCAGAGCCTGTTCCTGTCAGAGTTCACTACCCAGTCATCCACTCACACGCCCAATGGAACTCCGCCCAGTCTAACACAACTTTTGATGACCAAACCACGACAACGATTCGGTCCTTGCTGGCCCATTTATCATACCTGCTAGATGGGGTTTTGGGAGTTGTTCTACTCCCCAAGCCCGGCCCGAGGCCAGGCTTGACTTGTGAGAGTTTGGTCCACCAGGCTGTTGCTTGGAGCGGCCCGCAGGCCCATATACCCACAACAGCCCGGTTGGTCCATGTCGTGTAACAGCTTTTTCTGTTACACGACATAGACCAACCTCTCGTCACTACGGCGAGGATACATCAAGCATTCATTCAATCACTAACGAAACCTGTTCATCTTTCCTCGATCATGGTGGCGTAAAGTTTCGAGGCTCGTAAACTGTTTAATAAATATAAAAAAAACCGTCACGACTGAAGACAGATGTACAAGTTTCGTTACTGGTTGCTTAAATGCTTAATGGGTCCTGTTCCGTAAATCCTAAGCTTCCGTGCATATATATATATATATATATATATATATATATATATATATATATATATATATATATATATATATATATATATATACATATATATATATATATATATATATATATATATATATAATCTCTTCATATAATCTCTTCATAAAGGAACATATAATCTCTTCCCACAACCAAACCATCACCAGAGAAATCTTACACAACACAGAAAGCATTGATAGATACAGCGACAACAGGCGGCTTGACATCTGCGAGGCACTACACATCAAGAAGTCAACACCAGCAATCAACAGTCAATTAATGCACAACTATATTCTACCCACTTCAAGACCCCGCTCCAATATAGAAGCATCAAGAAATATGGGCCAATAGGCCCTTCCGCAGTTACTTCCATTCATACCTTCAATTTACCCAGTTAATATCCAGTTAATATCCATTGTTTTCGTGTTCTGTCCTTTGTTGAAAGTTTTGTTCACCTCATTAAAAACTGTTGTAACATATCACCTCACCCAAAACGCGGGTATAAAATGAAAGATGAAAGCTGTTTAAATCATAGCATAGTAAAGAACTGTTTAGTGCTTTCAGGTTATAGTTGTGTGTGAAAACTAAAAGTCTTTGAAAATGTAATTAGTTATTACGAAACGCGTTCAAGTGTCGCGTCAGACTAAGAAATAAAGAATGAATTTTGGAGAATTGATTTTTCATTTACCGTCATCAGTAAAAACAAACATAAGGAAAATTGAGAAAACTCGTGTTAGAATTATTAATCTTACTTTTTCGGTCATATTTAATAACATATGTCTACTGTCTACAGGAAAGACTGCTACCAAAATATACTAATATATATATATATATATATATATATATATATATATATATATATATATATATATATATATATATATATATATAAGCAGGGAAGCTTGAGTATTGCTACCGATGCCCTCTTTAGTATTGGCCATATTATATTCATCCCTATTCAGTACCAAGAGAAGGCTCCGTGACTGCGTTGGACTTCTCATCACCATGATGAGAAACGATGCCTCCAGACAAGATGATTATGACCAGTTGACACTTCATCCCCTACTCTCACTCCACCGCTTTTCGTATAGATAGACTTTCCGTACAGAGAGGCTCGCGAGAAGATTCGAAAAAGGGTGATTGAATCCTGGCGAAAGGTTGGTCACTTTGAGCATGGCGCGGACGACGACCCATCTAGCAGCGGCTTGCGGCAGCTGACAGCTCGGGAGGACGTGGGGATGAACGCCGACGAGAGCAAAATTAACCTTATCCCATGCAAGGGAAGCTGACGGAGGCAATTCAAATGGAAATATGACGGTGACGGGGTGGCGACAGTGATGGATTCTAGCCTGCCGAGCCATGATAAAATATTGATACACTTTTTTTTTCTTCTCTCCCCCCCCCCCGTACAGGATGTGTATAAACCCCCTGGACGCCGAGACTGACGCTCTGGAAACACAAACCGAAACTGTCTCTATTTTCCGCTTGTTACAACTTGTAATAAAATTGTTACATCTTGGCTTAACGTGTTTATGACGTATTAGAACGTTGTTACAACTTGCTATATTGGTTGTTATAACTGGTTAGGAGGTGTTAAAACTTGTTCGAACGTTGTACCAACGTCGTAGTTTCGGTGTGTGTTTGGCGGGCGCCGGCACTTCGATACAAACATGCACCAGCTGCCTTATGTACTTATTGTTCCTTTTTAAACAGGTATGAACAGGTATGTATACTTACTCATGAACACACAGGTATCAAACCCAACGGTGGAATTAGTAGTCTTTTCTGCATTCTATTACAGAGCTATCAACATTATGCAGCTCACTCCGAGGGACCAGGATCTTGTGCAAGTAACCTGGGGGAGTGAGGGAGGAGTGGGGGGGGGGTGGGG
>WNGS01163731.1:12118688-12124358 GCA_020271785.1 Procambarus virginalis | reverse complement strand
AGTGGGGCAGGAGTGGAATGAGTGAGGGAGGAGTGGAATGAGTGAGGGAGTGAGATGGAAAGAGTGGGGGGGGAGTGAGGGAGGGGGGGGAGTGAGGGAGGAGTGGGGGGGGAGTGAGGGAGGGGGGAGTGAGGGAGGGGGAGTGAGGGAGGGGGGGAGTGAGGGAGGGGGGGAGTGAGGGAGTGGGGGAGTGAGGGAGGGGGGGAGTGAGGGAGGGGGGGGGGGATGAGGGAGGGGTGGGGAGGGGGAGTGAGGGAGGGGGGAGTGAGGGAGGGGGGGGAGTGAGGGAGGGGGGGGAGTGAGGGAGGGGGGGAGTGAGGGAGGGGGGGAAGTGAGGGAGGGGAGGGAAGTGAGGGAGGGGGAAGTGAGGGAGGGGGGAGTGAGGGAGGGGGGGAAGTGAGGGAGGGGGGAGTGAGGGAGGGGAGGGAAGTGAGGGAGGGGGAATGAGGGAGGGGGGAAGTGAGGGAGGGGGAGTGAGGGAGGGGGGAGTGAGGGAGGGGGGAAGTGAGGGAGGGGGGAAGTGAGGGAGGGGGGAAGTGAGGGAGGGGGGAGGGAGGGAGGGGGAGTGAGGAGGGGGGGAGTGAGGGAGGGGGAGTGAGGGAGGGGGGGAGTGAGGGGAGGGGGGAGTGAGGGAGGGGGGAGTGAGGGAGGGGAGGGAAGTGAGGGAGGGGGGAGTGAGGGAGGGGGGAGGAGGGAGGGGGGAGTGAGGGAGGGGAGGGGAGTGAGGGAGAGGGGGGGGGTTTGATGGAGAATGAGGGGGGCGTGGACTGATAAGAGACTAATCACATTCGACGTACACGAATTTCAGGTTAGGAGAGGTCCACGAGCCAATTTGGGTGCGTTATTCACTAAGGGCGAGTTTTACAAACCGAAGGAGTTGCGAGGTTCCACAAGCCAAGGGGGGGCATACGAACCGAAATAATGTAGGGGGCCTATGAACCAATGTGGTGGTTCCACGACCTACAGGGCAGTGTCACGAACCGCAGGGGTCTTCAACGAGTCAAGTTGGATTGGTCCACGATATAAGAGGAGGGTTTACGACCCAGTAGGGGAGAGGGGGTGTCCACGAGCCAACCTTACCTTGGGGTTACCTTAAGGTTACCCTGAGATGATTTCAGGCTTCGAAGGCCGCTCTGGATGGCAGGGGGGGGATACAAGCCTCGTGGATCGCGCGGATGGGGGGGCAGGGGGGAGGGGGATACAAGCCTCGTGTGGGATGGCACGGGGGAGGGGGATACAAGCCTCGTGGATGGCAGGGGGCATACAAGCCTCGTGATGGCAGGGGGCATACAAGCTCGTGTATGGGAGGGTGGCATAAAAGCCTCGTGGATGGCAGGGGGCATACAAGCCCGTGATGGAGGTGGGGCATACAAGCCTCGTGGATGGCAGAGGGGCATACAAGCCTCGTGTGGAGGGCATACAAGCCTCTGGATGGCAGGGGGCATACAAGCCTCGGGGATGGCAAGTGGGGCATTCAAAGAAAAACTTGCCAATAAAATATACATACATACGTATATACGAAAAAGTTAAGAAATATTAAAAAAAACTGGTGAAAAACGTTCATTAAGCACTTGGCATGATTCCCTCTCATTCTCCGGGTGTTCCCCTCTCTTCCGTGTACCGTTATGACCTGGTCGTTCACAGGCATCCTTTTTCTCTTGTAAATATGGATCAGTTTAGGCTGGTCCTATGCCTTAGCTGCTATATAATGTTGCAACCCGTCCTCGCAAATTCGTATAGTCAATATTGACTTATTAAATATGTGCATAGGTGACATACTAAACATAATAGTTTACCTTGAAAAGCTTCATAGAAAACACCGACCTTACCTAACCTTGTTAGTATGTTAAGATAAGCATCTTATTGCTTCGTAATTACAATTATTACTTAACCTATACCTATAATAGGTTAAGTAACAATTGTAGTTACGAAGCAATAAGATGCTTATCCTAACATACTAACAAGGTTAGGTAAGGTCGGTGTTTTCTATGAAGCTTTTCAAGGTAAACTATTATGTTTAGTATGTCACCTATGCACATATTTAATAAGTCAATATTGACTATACGAATTTGCGAGGACGGGTTGCAACATTATATAGCAGCTAAGGCATAGGACCAGCCTAAACTGATCCATATTTACAAGAGAAAAAGGATGCCTGTGAACGACCAGGTCATAACGGTACACGGAAGAGAGGGGACACACCCGGAGAATGAGAGGGAATCATGCCAAGTGCTTAATGAACGTTTTTCACCAGTTTTTTAAATGAAACTGATCTGCTATTAAACCCCAGAGCCCTCGAACAAACGCAACCGGCAATATTCAATAAAAAACGTGACACTAGAAAGGTCAAAGTAACAAGTAGATGAACTGAATCTAATGAAGCCGCAGGCGCAGATCAGACTGCATCTTCTTTGACCGTCAGAGAGCCTTTTGCATTGTCCTACTCACAAACCCAGCTAAAGCTAGAGAAGCAGACTAGCGCGTCTGTAAGAGCGATAACCGCGTGATGCCGCGAGCCAAGAGCTGCTCATTTATACCTGAAAGTACATAGAACTCGCATGTACATTTCCAAAATAAAGTTCACACTAGATAATTGGCTTAAAGTTTCCCCAACCAGAATACAGCCCGCTCCTGTGCCAGGTAAGTCCAATACGGGCTCACCATAGCCCGTGCTACTTGCAACTTTTTGTTCCCAGCAGCTGAATCTGAAACAACAAGTTCCCAGTCTGTTATTTGAACGTCGAGTCTCCGCCTTTATGAAGACACAAACTCTGTCTGTCTGTCTGTCTGTCTGTCTGTCTGTCTGTCTGTCTGTCTGTCTGTCTGTCTGTCTGTCGTCTGTCTGCCTGCCTCCCCCTGGTCATAGACACTCTTAACTTATGATAATGGCAAACATTGCCTCTTACCTTTGATCACTGCCTCTCCCACAGTATATACTTCCCTTACTACATTCCGTATGTCCTTGGAACATGTTGTGTATCATAATTCACCCACCGCATTATTCAGTATATTTCCAGCATTCCTATGACATTATACTACATCCTTCCAACACTCCCATGGCATATGTTGTATATCTTATCTTGAGGTTATCTTGAGATGATTTCGGGGCTTAGCGTTTCTGCGGCCCGGTCCTCGACCAGGCCTCCTTTTTTTGTTACACACCCTCTATGAAGCAGCCGTACCAGCTGTCTAACTCCCAGGTACCTATTTACTGCTAGGTGAACAGGTGCATCAGGATGAAAAAAATTCTGCCCATTTGTTTTCGCCTCCCCAGGGGTTCGAACCCGGAACCTTAGGGCAACGAATCCCGAGCGCTGTCCACTCAGCCGTCATGCCCGTATGACGGAACTACTTTGGGCAGCAATCATGTGCTTCTGGAATGCTTCTTTTAAGGGGTGTTGGTGACTCAATAGGTAGAGCGAATAGCTACAGTCTACGTGGTCAGCAGTTCGGGGCATATATATATATATCTATATATATATAATATATATATATATGATATATATATATATATATATATATCAGAAAAATTGCAAATTACCAATACACAAGCTAACTAGAATTAGTGAGGTTTTGCTGATGTTTTGTCCAATCAAAACATGGAATGAGTTACAATTACTGAGGAGATGGTCAATTAATCTTACAACTTTTTATTTTTTGTAAATTGTTCACAGTCAGAGTCCTATATCTACTTTATTTGGTTCCTATATCCCCCCAAGGAGTATAAATACCTCAGGTCAAGAACCCGTGCTATATCCCAAAAGGGAAAAAATCATTCTCAAGAGCGAGAGGGGAAGATACTCCAACAACCTGGAGCAGCCTTGAGGGCGGAGCGTGTAGCAGCAATTCCCTCAGCTCCACGCCGGTGGAATATCCACACGATTGAGTGCCCAATATTGCCAGCCGTGATTACGAGCTGGGGAACCCAGCGCCGGTACGGGGTTGTGTGTGTCTGTCTTGTAATAATAATACCGGGTCAGTAATTGTCTTCCCGGTAGTGTTGATCATCGTCTTCCTGGTAGTGTTGATCATCGTCTTCCTGGTAGTGTTGATCATCGTCTTCCCGGTAGTGTTGATCATCGTCCTCCCGGTAGTGTTGATCATCGTCTTCCTGGTAGTGTTGATCATCGTCCTCCTGGTAGTGTTGATCATCGTCCTCCCGGTAGTGTTGATCATCGTCCTCCCGGTAGTGTTGATCATCGTCTCCTGGTAGTGTTGATCATCGTCTTCCTGGTAGTGTTGATCATCGTCTTCCTGGTAGTGTTGATCATCGTCCTCCCGGTAGTGTTGATCATCGTCCTCCCGGTAGTGTTGATCATCGTCCTCCTGGTAGTGTTGATCATCGTCTTCCCGGTAGTGTTGATCATCGTCCTCCCGGTAGTGTTGATCATCGTCTTCCCGGTAGTGTTGATCATCGTCCTCCCGGTAGTGTTGATCATCGTCCTCCCGGTAGTGTTGATCATCGTCCTCCCGGTAGTGTTGATCATCGTCCTCCCGGTAGTGTTGATCATCGTCCTCCCGGTAGTGTTGATCATCGTCCTCCCGGTAGTGTTGATCATCGTCCTCCCGGTAGTGTTGATCATCGTCCTCCGGTAGTGTTGATCATCGTCCTCCCGGTAGTGTTGATCATCGTCCTCCCGGTAGTGTTGATCATCGTCCTCCCGGTAGTGTTGATCATCGTCCTCCCGGTAGTGTTGATCATCGTCTTCCTGGTAGTGTTGATCATCGTCCTCCTGGAACGTTAAATACAACGAACAAATTAATATAACAACCAACATGACCATGACAGCTGTGGTACTAATGTAGTTAAATTTATACAATCCTGATGTATTTGCCGCTGTATTTCCAACAGTGTTCATGTTTGGTGTTCAAACCAAGGATCTCGGTAGTACAGTTGGGTTCGTTCTCGACTCACAGCTGGGAATCACCGGTTCGAATCCCGGTCGGTACAGAAATGGCTGGGCATGTTTCTTATCACCTAATGCATCTGTTCACCTTGCAGTAAATAGGTACACAGGAGTTGGTTAACCTGTTGCAGGGTTGCATCCTGGTTGAGGGTCAGTAGTTCGACCTTGAAGGGGTAGAAGGAAGCTCGATATAGGCTTAACGTATATATATACACACAGGCTGCCTGTCTCCGACAAAATGAATGATTAAATTATAATCACAAAGTCCCACTCTCTCAGGGTCTCAAATGCGTGTAGGATCAGTACTGAAAACATTAATTAACAGGCAGGTTTCACAGTCCCTCCAGATTGTCTCTAATGCGAGTTTCGGTAATGAGTTCAAGTTTAGCTTTAGTTTCCCATCAAGTTATTAATTATTGACCAGACCACACACTAGAAGGTGAAGGGACGACGACGTTTCGGTCCGTCCTGGACCATTCTCAAGTCGATTGTCGATTGATTCACAATCGACTTGAGAATGGTCCAGGATGGACAGAAACGTCGTCGTCCCTTCACCTTCTAGTGTGTGGTCTGGTCAAGATACTTTAGCCACGTTATTGTGACTCATCGCCTGCTTATTGTGTTCCGGATATTTTTAATTGTTTCTGACCAAGAAAAAGGGTATTGTACGCTTCTGAAGTTGGGACCTGATGGTAGGATTCGGTGATCTGAAAGACGAATATTTAAAAAAAGTAAAGCTTTTCACAACCCGTCCTCGACTCAA
>WNGS01163731.1:12106188-12116188 GCA_020271785.1 Procambarus virginalis | reverse complement strand
GTCACGGCCCTTGTGGATTTGAACAGGTCTATATATTTTACCTGTATTCTAAATCAACACTAACAATCATCAAATGATTTTTTGCCAAAATTAAAACCAAATATGTGGTGGAGACAAACTCCCCCACCACACTCATCCCCACCACACTCATCCCCACCACACTCAACCCCACCACACTCATCCCCACCACACTCAACCCCACCACAGGTTACTCACCCTCCATCACTATCACATCGCCCATATTCTTTCAGCTCTTTATTCTAATTCAGCTTTATTTTACTCCTTGACTTTACTTTCCCACGACATTATTCCAACCTCGGCTTTACTCACCCTCGGCTTTACTCACCCACGGGGACACACACGTCCGGCTTTACTTACCAAGGATAATACTTCCCCACAGTTTTACTCGTTCCCTGCTTTACTTCGCCTGATTTATTATTAATACATTATTATCCTCTATCTCTCCTTCGTTATAACCAACCTGGTCTTCCATCTACTGTCGCTCTAACAGCTGACCAATATCTCTTGCTTAATAAATTGATTGATGTATGACTTTTTTTTTTAAAGCATAAACATATACTGTCCAAAAACTTGACGGTCATAGCACCCCCCAAAAAAAAAAATATGGAGGCTCTCTCTCTTTTCTCTTCCCAACATCTGTCGCCTTTCAACACAGACTTTTATTTTTTGTTCTTTTATCCGTGCGACGTTGTGTGGTACAGCTGTCTAGTTCTCTTTTGTACAGTGTGCTTTCTGTGGTAATCCCGGGGGTCACCAACCCTCAAACACGCAGCCACGTCGCTGGACCTCCACTTGTGTAAGTAAGCTGTTGTTTCTGTCTCGCTGACCGTCAAAACTCTGTCACTAAAATTGCAGTATGTGACGGTAATGCTGCAGTACTCCACGCTAGAGAATGCTGTACTGAGATGACGGTAATGCTGCACTACTGCACGCTACAGAATGCTGTACTATGACGGTAATGCTGCAGCACCCCACGCTACAGAATGCTGTACTACGATTGTAATGCTGCAGTTATCCACGCTACAGAATGCTGCAACTACGTTAATATTGCAGATTTAGAACCCAAGGAAAAAAGTATTTGATGCTGCTGATAGTATTTGAAGGCCATAAAACATTTACAGCATATCCACAGCCATTTAAAGTACATAAACATGAGTAAGTTCTCGCATCAATATTTTAGGTCGTCTAAAAGATGAATTGTGGGAATTCATCTCCACATTATGCATCTCGTCTATTACTGTTTGCCATTTGACCTTAATGACCCATGGGTTCCCTTGCTTGTTTTCATCCAACTTTTACAATTATGGACGAGTTGTTAATTTGCATAATCGGATAACATAATATATGAATGAGTTCGGGTGGATATAAATATAGGAGCTGCCTCGTATAGGCCAACAGACCTGCAGGAGCTTGCTGTGGTGCTGGGAGTTAGCCTAGGTTACCACTTTGGTTTCATTTACACACTGCGATGAAAACATGTTTGTTTCTGTCCTGCCATCCTGTGTTCTCAGCTCTCATCTGTGTTTTCCTCCTGCTGCTGCTGCATCAGTTACTAGAGCGGGACTATACTATGCGATAGTCCCGCTCCCGATAGTCTCATACAACAAGGGGGAGACTATCTTGAAATTGAAATAAGTTTATTGAGGTAAAATACACACAAAGGGATGAGGTAGCTCAAGCTATTCTCACCCCGTTCAGTACATCGTGTTAATACATACATAGACACACATCACAAACAATAAACGTATTACCGAACATTTTGAGAGGGTTAGTGTCCCCGCGGCCCGGTCCTCGACCAGGCCTCCACCCCAAGGAAACATCCCGTAGCAGCTGTCTAACTCCCAGGTACCCATTTACTGCTAGATAATAGGGCATCAGGGTGAAAGAAACATTTTGCCCATTTGTCTTCTCCTCCACCGGGGATCGAACCCGGAACCTCAGGACTACGAATCCAAAACGCTGTCCACCCAGCTGTTAGGCGTTATACCATGGGATATGTACAACCATGTGTACCCTGCTTCACGGTGTTCATTTCGAGAGCTGACTTAAGTCCAGGGCTAAAGTATTCTTGATAGTTGGCTAGTTAGCCATTGGTGTGGCTAAGGTGGCAGGCTGGTATAGGGTTTTAGCCCAACACAGCATACACAAGGGGGTTATCTTGAGAGATAAGGGGGGTCGGTAGATAGGCATTCTACTCCTGATGTTATGCTTCTCAACGTTTGCTGGTATCTCAGTGGAATACAGAAGTCTACGTTGATGGACGGTTTACGACTGTGTCTGTCTTGCTACAGTGGAATTTACGAGAACAAAGTCAAACTTGGAAGTGCTAACTAGAGATAACAAGATTATCAACGTCAAGGCGAGTTGGTCACATTGACTGTATTTGTATTTCAAGTATCGCAAGGCGCTAAGGAAATATTAATTAAATTCTTTGGTTAAAGGTATAAAATGGACTGCTGGACCCCCAAAAAGTTCACATTTTGTATAATTGAATAAACCCAATTGGCCTACTCAAAAAATGGAAAATGAATTAAAGAACATAACCTAATCTGTCCACGGCGTAAGTAATCTTAGGCCTGGTAGTAGTAGGCATCCTGCAGTCTCGGGAGACTATGGAGTCGCGCTCTGATTGTCCAGGCTGGAGTGTCCTCTCCAGGGGCGCAAAAGCCTGGGTAGGGTCGATATGGAGAAGCTGTTACCAAAGCAGCAGGTCTCCCCCTCTCCACGATTGTGAAATTGTCCAATTATAGGCAAAGGCCAATACGCTTGGTCCAGCGCCGTCGCAGGAGCTGCCAAAACGAGGTTGAGGTCAACAGCAGTGCCTAAGGGGCTCCAGCTCCAGATTTTTTCCTCAAGGTTGACTCCTGAAGTCCGTCCTAAAAGTGGGTATGGCCGCGAGGCAGCGGACGGATGAAGTCAGGGTTTTCCTTCCTCTGAAGGAAAGGAATTNGGCGTGTGGGCATGCGTCTGTGGGCGGGCATGCTTCTGTGGGCGGGCATGCGTCTGGGGCGGGCATACGTCTGTGGGCGTGCGGGCGGGTGGGTGGGCGTGAGGGCATACGTCTGTGGGCGTGCGGGCATACGTCTGTGGGCGTGCGGGCATACGTCTGTGGGCGTGCGGGCATACGTCTGTGGGCGTGCGGGCATACGTCTGTGGGCGTGCGGGCATACGTCTGTGGGCGTGCGGGCGGGTGGGCGTGAGGGCATACGTCTGTGGGCGGCGGGCATACGTCTGTGGGCGTCCGCGGGCGGTGGGGCCGAGGGCATACGTCTGTGGGCGTGCGGGACTACGTCTGTGGGCGTGCGGGCATACGTCTGTGGGCGTGCGGGCGGGCATACATATAGGGTCGACCTTCGAACATTGTCAGCTAGATACAATTAATCAGTTCACATGGTCCTTACCAGAGTTACAGTGAAAACTGTAGGGCGAGAGTTGGGTAGTTCCATCTTTACCTAACCCAATCCACCAACTGACAACTCCAACACACAAAAAAACACCATGTTAAACAAATCGTACTCATGTGCTATCATATAGTAAAGAACTGCAACCCACTTTTGTATTTTTCAAAGTTTCCAACCCTAAGCCAATTTTAATAATTAAGTTAGTCTCAGCGCTCTCGTGCCTTTGTGCTGACTGGTGCAGCTTAAGTGATGTTATTTAGGGGTCATTAGGCTCACTGTAATTGTGTGTAATTATTGTATTGGGTTGAGGAACGAAGCACCTTCACAGGAAGCCGTCTTCATAAACAATGGTAAAATGCTCGTTAATTCAGACGTAACCTGTCTTTAGGACGAACTCGTTTAGGCTGCGCAACTCCCCCCCTCCCATATCCCCCCCCCCCCGCCAAGACGTTTTCAAAAATTGTATTAAAAATGTTTTGTTCATTTATATATAAATATTATATATTGAAAACTCTATGAATTGTTATGACAGGTTAGGTTAGGTGTTTAGATTATGTTGGCGATTCTTTATATCTGAAGTACGTAGGAGAAACATTTACAGCGTTGTGGTTCGAACTAAAGTCGTCAGCGAAGCACTTGTTCAAAAAGTGTTTCGAACGTCATCAGTTGTGAGTCGTGTGTAAACCGTTTTTCATTCAAAAACAGCTGGGGTTTGGCGGGTGGATGGAATCACTTTTGGTTTTCGTCTATGTGGACGGGCTGCATTCATAGATGATTGATTCGAACACGGAAGTGAGCTGTTCGGGGAATGTTCGAACGTCATCAATAGTGAGCCGTGTGTCACGTGGTTTCCTTCACAAGCAAGGAGTTTGAAGGTTGGATTAACAAGCAATTTGCCTATTGTTTAAGAGAGGTGGGTAGTTGAGGCACGACTGCTGTTCTTTCTCCTGACAAAAATATCATAAAAATTGCCTCCCGATCACTAAGCAATAGAAAACAAATCTAAAATAACCCACATTTATTAACACATATATCGTACACACACACACAATCAAACAAACATTTCACAAGCCAAACACAAATGCTTTGTGGATAAATTATTTGGGTAACTCATCCACTAAAAGCAAATTAAACGTGACATGATAAAACAACAACAGCGCATTTAGAGTACTGGAGAGAACCGTGGCTGGAAGCCGTCCTGATCTGCATGAATATGCGAGTCGGTCTCCGGGTCGAGGCGGCAAAACATTATGAAAACACGAGTAAGTATTAACAATAGAAGCAGCCAGGCCAAGATGCGGCACTCTGCGGTCCCTCACATATGGTGTCTGCTTTACAACAACAGTCAACGTCAGCTAACAGATGGGTTTCGAACCTGTAACTGTATGCACATTATGACTTATAGTGACGTCATTCACCTTGTGTACGACGTATATGGAACGCAATAATCTGTTATTTTCGTTCAATTGGGTATGGTTTGGTTGGGTATGTTTGGTTGGGTTAAGTGGAATTGTTGGGTTGGGTTGTTGGTTTGGTTGGGTATGGTTTGATTGGGTTGGGATGTTGGTGGGTGGGTATGGTTGGGTTTGGTGAGTTGGGTATGGTTGGGTTGTGGTTTGGTTGGGATGGTTTGGTTGGGTATGGTTTGGTAGGGTATAGTTTGGTTAAGTTGGGATGGTTTTGTTCAGTTGGGTATGGTTTGGTTATTTATTTATTTACAAGAAGGAAGATTGGGTTCATGGGAGTTCTTAAGACTTAAAGTTTGACATTCATGTACAGCCACAAGTACGCATAGCATTTCGGGCAGAAACCACTATGGTGGGGTTGGGTATATTTATTTATTTATATTTATTCATATATACAAGAGTTCTTACATTCTGGTACAGCCACCAGCACGCGTAGCGTTTCGGTAGGTCCTTAATCCTGTGTTCCCTGGAATACGACCCCGTGAAAAATTGTTTAACAACCAGGTCCCCATTTTCCAGTTGAGTTAAACAGGGGGCAACAGTTAAGGATTTGCGTCCAGTAAATCCTCCCCGGCCAGGATACGAACCCAGGACAAAGTGCTCGCAAAACGCCAGGCGAGCGTCTTAACTCTACACAACAGGGACTGTAGGTTTATTTGGGTATGGTTGGGTTGGGTACGGTTAGTCAGAGGTGTTAGGGTAGATCAAATTAGGCGCGTTTAAAAAGAGTAGCGATGACGTAAAGGAAACAATTTTTGGTCAAAAACCTTTAGACCCATTGTCATTAAGGCTTAATCTCTAAGGTTACAATATACGCCAGGATCATTAAGGGCGCAGTATACCATAATATAAAGCCTGCCCTTGACAACAGAAAACGGCCTTGGTGGGGGATATCGTTGCCGGCCCTAACGGGCTTCCGTCAAATTGGGACCATTATGAAGTCTGGGGCAGGTTCCCTGTGTAGTTATAACGCCATATGACTTGAGCTCTGGTTTCCGCCGAGTGCGTCCACTCATTAGTAAATTAAAATCTTAACGAGGTCATCAGACCCGGGGGGGGGTAGAGGGCGGACATCAGTGCGGGTGTTCGGGCACTCGTTCGACTGCCCTTACTGGCCAAGGTTTCAGCTTCTCACGTTCTGTAAACGGCTGTATTTTCTCCTTGCGTTTCAAATGGTGTTTTATCTCAATAAGTTTCGAATCTCGACGAGTATTTTATCCCGTCAACTTTCAACCTATCCCCAAGCCTTGGTCGTTCAAGCTGCGGCCATCCCCAAGCCTTGGTCGATCAAGCTGCGGCCATCCGCAAGCCTTGGTCGTTCAAGCTGCGGCCATCCCCAAGCCTTGGTCGTTCAAGCTGCGGCCATCCGCAAGCCTTGGTCGTTCAAGCTGCGGCCATCCCCAAAAAAAAGAACATTCTTAATTTTCCCCCAGTGCAATGTACTAAAAAAAAAGCTGTTTTCTCTAGTGTAAATTTTTATATTTTCATTTTGTGCATAAAGAGAGGTTTTGGTCCCGTTGACAGTGATGAGTACGTGGGTGAGTACTCATCAGAGTACAACCCGTCCTCGACTCAAGTCCATTACATTCAGCGGTCGACCCCACAGACGCATTCATAAATTTTAACATGCTGTTCATTGAAAACGGGAATTTTCTCAAGTATAAATTAATATTATAATATATTAGCATATTGTGTATAAATAGGCATAGTTTAGGTTAGGTGTTTAGGTTCTGTTGGCGATTATTTGTATTTGTAGTACGTGGGTGAAGCATTTACAGCGTTGTGGTTCGAACCGAGGACGTGAGTGAAGCACTTGTTTCGGAAGTGTTCGGACGAAATCAGTTGTGAGTCGTGTGTAAACCGTTTTTCATTCATAAACAGCTGGGGTTTGGCGGGTGCATGGAATCACTTTTGGATCTTTGTTTGGAGGACGGCTGCAGAGTATGTGGATGAGGACTCACCAGTCAGCCCGTCCTCCAAACAAAGATCCAAAAGTGATTCCATCCACCCGCCAACCCCCAGCTGTTTATGAATGAAAAACGGTTTACACACGACTCACAACTGCTGACGTTCGAACACTTCCGGAACAAGTGCTCCACTGACGAATTTGTTCGAACCACAACGCTATAAATGCTTCACCCACGTACTACAAATACAAATAATCGTCAACAGAACCTAAACACCTAACCTAACCTATGCCTACATATGCACAATATGCTAATATATCATAATATTAATTTATATTTGAGAAAATTCCTGTTTTGAGTGAACAGCATGTAAACAGTTATGAATGCGTCTCTGGGGTCGACCGCTGGATGGAATAGACTTGGTCTAAGAACGGGTTGCAATGTTTCACTCACCCACATGTTCATGTAGCACGGCACAGCCAAGCCGACCAATAGTTATCCAGCCAAGTGGAGAACAGGGACACACACACACTATACGGTGCGAGGAAACACAAAATCAGGACGTCACCTGAGACATAAGATCACCGCAGGTCTAGATGTAATGGTGTACTGTTGCTGCGGGAGCACTTGTGTGATGAACGGCCCTGGCCAGTCCTTGTTAATGTGGAGGGAGGGTGGGGATGGTGAGGGTGGAGGGCGGGATGGTGAGGGTGGAGGGCGGGATGGTGAGGGTGGAGGGGGGGATGGTGAGGGTGGAGGGCGGGATGGTGAGGGTGGAGGGCGGGATGGTGAGGGTGGAGGGGGGAGGGATGAGTGAGGGTGGAGGGGGAGGTATGAGTGAGGGTGGAGGGCGGGATGGTGAGGGGGATGGTGAGGGTGGAGGGGGGGATGGTGAGGGTGGAGGGGGGGATGGTGAGGGTGGAGGGGGATGGTGAGGGTGGAGGGCGGGATGGTGAGGGTGGAGGCGGGATGGTGAGGGTGGAGGGGGATGGTGAGGGTGGAGGGCGGGATGGTGAGGGTGGAGGGGGGGATGAGTGAGGGTGGAGGGGGGAGGGATGAGTGAGGGTGGAGGGGGGGATGGTGAGGGTGGAGGGCGGGATGGTGAGGGTGGAGGGGGGGATGGTGAGGGTGGAGGGGGGGATGGTGAGGGTGGAGGGCGGGATGGTGAGGGTGGAGGGCGGGATGGTGAGGGTGGAGGGGGGGGATGGTGAGGGTGGAGGGCGGGATGGTGAGGGTGGAGGGGGGGGATGGTGAGGGTGGAGGGAGGGATGAGTGAGGGTGGAGGGGGATGGTGAGGGTGGAGGGAGGGATGAGTGAGGGTGGAGGGCGGGATAGTGAGGGTGGAGGGCGGGATAGTGAGGGTGGAGGGGGGGATAGTGAGGGTGGAGGGAGGGATGAGTGAGGGGGAGGGAGGGATGAGTGAGGGTGGAGGGAGGGATGAGTGAGGGTGGAGGGAGGGATGAGTGAGGGTGGAGGGAGGGATGAGTGAGGGTGGAGGGAGGGATGAGTGAGGGTGGAGGGAGGGATGAGTGAGGGTGGAGGGCGGGATAGTGAGGGTGGAGGGCGGGATGGTGAGGGTGGAGGGGGGGATGGTGAGGGTGGAGGGCGGGATAGTGAGGTGGAGGGAGGGATGAGTGAGGGTGGAGGGAGGATAGTGAGGGTGGAGGGAGGGATAGTGAGGGTGGAGGGAGGGATAGTGAGGGTGGAGGGAGGGATGAGTGAGGGTGGAGGCGGGATGGTGAGGGTGGAGGGGCGGGATGGTGAGGGTGGAGGGGCGGGATGGTGAGGGTGGAGGGCGGGATGGTGAGGGTGGAGGGGGGGATGGTGAGGGTGGAGGGGGATGGTGAGGGTTGGAGGGGGGGATGGTGAGGGTGGAGGGCGGGATGGTGAGGGTGGAGGGGGGGGATGGTGAGGGTGGAGGGAGGGATGAGTGAGGGTGGAGGGCGGGATAGTGAGGGTGGAGGGAGGGATAGTGAGGGTGGAGGAGGGATGAGTGAGGGTGGAGGGGGGATGGTGAGGGTGGAGGGGCGGGATGGTGAGGGTGGAGGGCGGGAGGTGAGGGTGGAGGGCGGGATGGTGAGGGTGGAGGGGGGGATGGTGAGGGTGGAGGGGAGGATAGTGAGGGTGGAGGGCGGATGGTGAGGGTGGAGGGGGGGATGGTGAGGGTGGAGGGGAGGATAGTGAGGGTGGAGGGGCGGGATAGTGAGGGTGGAGGGGGATGGTGAGGGTGGAGGGGAGGATAGTGAGGGTGGAGGGCGGGATAGTGAGGGTGGAGGGGATGGTGAGGGTGGAGGGGAGGATAGCGAGGGTGGAGGGCGGGATAGTGAGGGTGGAGGGGGATGGTGAGGGTGGAGGGGAGGATAGTGAGGGTGGAGGGCGGGATAGTGAGGGTGGAGGGGGATGGTGAGGGTGGTGAGACAGGGAGGGCCGCCGCCTGGTAGGCACACACTCTCCAACATAATATAAACAGGCAGTAACTGTCTCATTCCACATTTCATATTGTTGCAAAACCTCCGACAGCTGGACCCTTGTAGCAGCTGGCTAGTCATCACACCTTACATCTGTGGCTCTCCCTCTTTGTTCACCTTATTCTCTTCACTCACCGCTCCGTAAAAAATGCAACTGTTTTGCCTCACCAGACACGTACGAACCCAAGCAGCCCACCTAACCACTGACGCCCACGAATAGAAAAGTCAATATTAAGGTGATTCAATATTAATAACACGTCGCATTTTGCAGCAATTTGATTGATTCCGTTAAAACTGCGACACGAAACTGCTATCTGTTGTTGTTGTTTAAGATTCGCTACCTGGAACAAAACGTTCCAAGTAGCACGGGCTATGGTGAGCCCGTGAACTGATTCATCAGAGGCGACCTGCAAAACGCTGTGCCTCTCAGGGTCTCAGATATCCATTACCTCTCAAGACGTACTTTACCTTCTCTTGATAACCTTAGCTAAGGATCTCATCAGCGCACCTAATTCTCCCTTCGCTCCTACACCCTCACCCCCCCCCTCCGCCCCCCACATTAATTTACATTTCTCTGGATACTCACCTTTAAACTCTGAGTTTTGGGCCGTTTCTAATGATTCCTTTAAACTCTGGTCTCCCGTGTGCCTAGTTCTTCGTTATATATTGATCTTGAGTTTTATTTTCTGTCAGTCTTCCATCTCTTCTTTTCTTTCTTCGCTCCTTCGATTATTACG
>WNGS01163731.1:12060835-12079396 GCA_020271785.1 Procambarus virginalis | reverse complement strand
AGCTTAGTGACAGGGTACCTGGGAGTCGGCCCCAGACAAGCTTAGTGACAGGGTACCTGGGATCGCCCCAGACAGCTTAGTGACAGGTACCTGGGATCGGCCCCAGACAAGCTTAGTGACAGGGTACCTGGAGTCGGCCCCAGACAAGCTTAGTGACAGGGTACCTGGGAGTCGGCCCCAGACAAGCTTAGTGACAGGGTACCTGGAGTCGGCCCCGGCAAGCTTAGTGACAGGGTACCTGGGCGTCGGCCCCAGACAAGCTTAGTGACAGGGTACCTGGAGTCGGCCCCAGACAAGCTTAGTGACAGGGTACCTGGGAGTCGGCCCCAGACAAGCTTAGTGACAGGGTACCTGGGAGTCGGCCCCAGACAAGCTTAGTGACAGGGTACCTGGGCGTCGGCCCCAGACAAGCTTAGTGACAGGGTACCTGGAGTCGGCCCCAGACAAGCTTAGTGACAGGGTACCTGGGAGTCGGCCCCAGACAAGCTTAGTGACAGGGTACCTGGGCGTCGCCCCAGACAGCTTAGTGACAGGGTACCTGGGAGTCGGCCCCAGACAAGCTTAGTGACGGTATATATATTTATCTAAATACTATTAAAAATTCTACCTTGCTTAATTATATCTGAATAATATCACTGTGATTCTTTATTTTCCTTCAGTGAGCAGATATAATTAAAGCCTTAATTTAAGTCTGACATATTATATAGTTATTTTTTTTAAATTAGCACAAAATGTACACTTGATTTAATCTTATTTTTAACAAAATTCATATTGCAATGCCTCCAATAAAAATGTATACAATTTAACAATATAAAACCTGTTTTATGGCTTTCATTTTCTTAACAATTCCGATGCTAAAAATGCGAGAAATACATCACTCACAAATAATGAAAATACATTATTTTTTAACACTGCGTATTTCCATAAAGTCACGCAACTCCCTGAACGGCAGCTAAATATAATTTACTGCACAATGCGCGCAGGTTTCACCTACGTGGCTCCCACAACAAAGTGGAAAAAATATTGAAATGTCCAATTTTGTACCACACTGCAGGAGTACGGCCGACGCGCCTCTGGTGTCGTGAGTCAGTCACCCGACGTGAGTCAGCCACCCGACGTGAGTCAGCCACCCGACACGACTCATACTCTCAAACTATTGGAGAACTTTTTTTTATAGGCGAAGAAAAAAGATCTCTTAAGTGAACGCCCCTCAGCCCAGCATGCCAGTTAAAAATGATAGTTCCTGCATTATCATTGGCTGGTTCATGGATTTCAACACCGGCAAGTGTAATGAGATGAAAATCAGAGGTGGTCAGAGGAGATAAGCAACATCACATATCTACACAATGAAAGGGATCGTGGTATGCTGCCCCACCCCAGTGTGGGGGGTCGTAGTATGCTGCCCCACCCCAGTGTGGGGGTCGTAGTATGCTGCCCCACCCCAGTGTGGGGGTCGTAGTATGCTGCCCCACCCCAGTGTGGGGGTCGTAGTATGCTGCCCCACCCCAGTGTGGGGGTCGTAGTATGCTGCCCCACCCCAGTGTGGGGGTCGTAGTATGCTGCCCCACCCCAGTGTGGGGGTCGTAGTATGCTGCCCCACCCCAGTGTGGGGGGTCGTAGTATGCTGCCCCACCCCAGTGTGGGGGTCGTAGTATGCTGCCCCACCCCAGTGTGGGGGTCGTAGTATGCTGCCCCACCCCAGTGTGGGGGTCGTAGTATGCTGCCCCACCCCAGTGTGGGGGTCGTAGTATGCTGCCTCACCCCAGTGTGGGGGTCGTAGTATGCTGCCCCACCCCAGTGTGGGGGGTCGTAGTATGCTGCCCCACCCCAGTGTGGGGGTCGTAGTATGCTGCCCACCCCAGTGTGGGGGTCGTAGTATGCTGCCCCACCCCAGTGTGGGGGTCGTAGTATGCTGCCTCACCCCAGTGTGGGGGTCGTAGTATGCTGCCTCACCCCAGTGTGGGGGTCGTAGTATGCTGCCTCACCCCAGTGTGGGGGTCGTAGTATGCTGCCTCACCCCAGTGTGGGGGTCGTAGTACAAGACCAGCCAACATCTCACCCTTCCTCCTGCCCGAGTATGCAAATATAAAAGCTTGTCTCCACCGTGAGGGGAAATAACAGCAGCATCCGCGGGCGGTATTGGGGAAGAGACGCAATATTACAGCGACTCAAGATTTGCTTTGGATCTGAACAACAGACGAATTGGTACACCGGATGACCGGAGCAGAGGAATGGTTGCCAAACAAATAAGGAGAGGAGGCCATGGTGGGCTCGACCAGATGAGGAGGGAGGCCATGGTGGGGGTCGACCAGAGAGTGATGAAAGTGGGGAATTGTCTATGTTGGGTCCGGAGTACTGGCGGTGCATACAGGGGTCCTGTGTTTCCACATATCTCCCCCCACATATGCTGGTTAGCATTGTAAATGTCTGGCCACGACTGTGGTAGAAAATAATAATAATAATAATAATAATAATAATAATAATAATAATAATAATAATAAAATAACACATCCTATCCAAGAGCCGCTGGTTCTTTATCACTCACAATCTGTAAACTTCCCGTTTTCTTTCCAGCGACGTCACAACATATTCGTTCAGTTCATATCTTTATGCTCGACTCTACATTATTTGTTGTGGCCGTGGTCGAGTCTATATAAAATACTAACTTGGGTGTTCGTTAATACCTTTCACGTTTGTCTTAAGCCATGTTATTTCTGGCCAGTTTTACTTATGTTTTAGTGTAGTGTAGGGTTAGTGCTCACCTAGTTGTTGTTGCAGGGGTTGAGCTCGGGCTCTTTGGTCCCGCCTGTCGTCGACTCGAGCGATACAACCCTTCCCTGAACTTATGTATACTTACCTGGTTGATACCTGGTTGATGGGGTTCTGGGAGTTCTTCTACTCCCCAAGCCCGGCCCGAGGCCAGGCTTGACTTGTGAGAGTTTGGTCCACCAGGCTGTTGCTTGGAGCGGCCCGCAGGCCCACATACCCACCACAGCCCGGTTGGTCCGGCACCTTGGAGGAATAAATCTAGTTTCCTCTTGAAGATGTCCTTGAAGATGAAGATGAAGATACTTATGTATCAGTGACTTACGGGGTAAGTGAGGTATAGCTCTGTATGCCCCGCCTACTAGCCATGTGCATGTTGCGTTAAAGCTTCACTATTCTGTCACTATCTTTGTCGAACCTTTCCTTAAAGATGGGGCAGGAGGTGGCTTCCACAACTTCTTCCCTTAGTGCAGTCCACTTGTTGACCACCCGTACTGGGTACCAGTATTTCCTTACATTTCTTCGACTCATTTGCAATTCCTGCTTCCATGTGTCCTCTTGTGCTACTTTCTCTCGACTTCAAGAACGTCTCCTTGTGCACCTTGTTTATTCTCCTCAGTATCTTCTACGTTATCATATCTCCTCTATTTAAGGTTGTGAGATCCAGTTCCTTCAGCCCATCCTAATAACTTAGCCCTCTAAGCTCTAGCTGTAATGTAGTAGCAATCCTCTAAATTTTTTCAACTTTAGTTTTGTTTCACAAGGTATGGATTACAAGCCCGTGCTGCATATCCCAGTACTGGTCTAAAAGCTGTGTGTAGGCCGATTTGAACACGTCCTCATTTAAGTTTCTAAACGACGTTCTAACGTTTGTCAGCGTCCCATATGCTGCTGATGTCACCCTGCCTGTGTGTGTGCCACTGGTGTTGGCGATGGAATTATATCCACTCCCATATCTATCTCTCTGATTCCTGCAACTGCCTTCCATTAATAGTGTAGACACCTTCTGGTCTTCTTTCTCTCTTCCCGTAGAGTAGAATTACAGCAACCATTTGTTTGTTCACCCTTGGAGTTTGTTAAGGTCATTCTGTAACATTCTGCAGTCATCCTCTATTTTTGCATTCCTCATTGTTTTAGCATCGTCCGCTAACATGTACGAGCTCACTCCCTCGGGTAGATCATTAACATAAATTAGTAACAGTAGTGGTCCGGGACCGACCCTTGGGGACCCCACTTGTTACCTTCCTCCAGCTGGAGATCTCACCTCTGACTCTGTCTTCTGTCCTTCAGGTCTTCCCTTATCCAGTTTAGTATTTTCCCAATTATCCCAGCTTGATTCTCCATCTTGTACACGGATGCCACTGTTCATGAGCAACAGTATCAAATGCTTTTGACAGTCTAGGAAAATGTAATCTACCCAGCCGTCTTTTGTCTTTCGTATTCTAGTAACCTTGTCATAGAACTATCAAGTTTGTCAGGCATGACTTCACTTTTCTAAAGCCATACTGTCATTCTGTTGGAAAGTTTATCCTCTCTAGAAGCTTCACTATTCTCGACCTGATTACTAACACTTTTCAAGGAATACTTGTCAGTGACACTGGTCTGTAATTTAGTGCCTCCTGTCTGTCCCCTTTTTTGAATATTGGGACTATATTTGCATTTTTTCATAATTCTAGAAGAATTCCTGTGTCGCGTGTTCTATTAAAAAAGTGTGTTCTATCTCAGTGTGTGACATAGTGCCTCTGCAGCCTCCGTCAGTAGCCATAGTGATATTAAGTCTGGCCCAATTGATTTTGTTGCATTGAGTTCCTTTAGGCGTTTTTTTAACCTCTTCCACAGCGACTACCATGTCATCCAGTGTTTCCTCTGGCCTTTCATCACTCAACTCTGGTCTCCACATTGGTGCCATTGTAAAGACCTCCTGGAATCTTTTGTTTAGTTCCTCAAACACCATTTTCCATAAGACTTCCCCTTGCATCTTCATCCATACCATGTGGTTTTTGACTGTAGTTTTTATCCTTACACGACTATAAAATAAGTTTTGGTTGGTCCTTAGCTTTTGCTGCTATGTCATTCAAAATCTCTATCGGTCTCCCTCCTGACTCTGGTGTAATCTTTTCTGGCTCTTTAGTGTGTATTTTCCTGAGATCCAAGCGCTCTCTCTCACTACTTTTTCAGTTTTTTTTGTTCAGCCGGCGGCTGAGCAGACAGAACACTGGACGCGTGATCCTGTGGTCCCGGGTTCGATCATGGGCGCAGGCGAGAAACAATGGGCAGAATTTCTTTCACTCTGATGCTCCTGTTATCTAGCAGTAAATAAGGAGTTAGTCAGCTGTCACGGGCTGCTTCCTGGGGGTTTATGCCTGGTCGAGGACCGGGCCGCGGGGACACTAAGCCCCGAAATCATCTCAAGATAACCTCCTGTACACCTCTGCACTGCCTATTACACCAGGGGTTTACTCAGTTTTTTCATCCACCTGCTCCTTGAGTGGGATGGACAGCTCTATTGCATCTGCACATTACTGAGCAATAACTTCCATCATTTAATTTGTCGTCTTCCCTTCCAGTTCCCTCTCCCACTGGACCTCACTCAGAAAATCCCTCACCTTGCTGTAGTATCTACGTCTACAGTCTCTCATATTCCTTAGTGTGTTTCTTGGTTTATCCTGTTCCTTTAGCTCTATTATGAACTGAAGCACGATAGAGCAGTGGTCACTTGCCGCGAGTGACCCGGTGATCTCATACTCTATCTTCTCCACATCTGCCTCATTATGGGTAAACACCAAATCTAGTGTAGATAGTCTGGTCGAAGAAGGGTTAATATACTCAAGGAAGGGCCCAGAAAACAAAAGGCTGGCATTCCCAAAGGGAAACTATGAGATAAGAACATTCCTATCAGATATAACTTGGGAAACAAAGCTCAGAGGAAAATGGCTCAAAGACATGATGAACTACTTCACACAGAAGTGTAAGAAGGTAGCAGACAAGATTCTTCCAGTCCAAAAGGAAAAAAATTAAATGCAGACGAGAAACCCATGGCTTAATCAGATATGTAAGATAGCAAAGCAACTAAGTACAAGGGCGTGGAGAAACTATAAATAGAACACTAGAGAGCAGAGAAAGATACCAGAGCGCTAGGAATGAATACGTCAGGGTGAGAAGAGAGGCAGAAAGACAATGAAAATGATATAGGTTGAGTCTTTGCCTTGCTGTCTAAATTGTTGCACAGCCACACATCAGGAGAAAAACAACAGTGAAGGAACAGGTAATGAAACTGAGGATTGGGGTAGACAAATTCACTACAAACGACAAGGAACTCAAGAAAGAAATTCCAGGACATCTTTGCAGTAGAGCAAGAGGACGTTCCAAAGATAGGAGAGGGAATACCTAACCAAACACCACTTTATGAGTTTGTGATTACCAGTGGGGACGTGAGGAAGCATCTGCTAGAGTTGGAAGCGACAAAGGCTATAGGCCCGGATGGAATCTCACTATGGATACTGAAGGAAGGAACATAAGCTCTGTGCCTGCCACTCTCCACGGTGCATAACAAATCACTGGTAACAGGTGAACTGCCAAAAATTTGGAAGATGGTCAATGTAGTCACGATATTCAAGAAGGGTGATAGACAGGAGGCACTGAACTACAGGCCAGTGTCACTAACTTGCATACCATGCAAGTTGATGGATAAGATTGTGCGAAAAAAGTTGGTGGAACATCGGGAGTGGAAGAACTTTGTAACACAACATCAGCATGGGTTCAGGGATGGCAAATCATGCCTAACAGGATTAATTGAATTCTATGACCAGGAAACAAAAATCAGGCAAGAAAGAGAGGGGTGGGCAAACTACATATTTTTGGATTGCCAGAAAGCCTTTGACACTGTACCACACAAGAGACAAGTGCACAAACTGGAGATGCAGGCAGGAGTGAAAGGGAAGGTACTCCACTGGATAAGGGAGTATATAAGCAACAGAAGACAGCGAGTCACCGTGAGGGGTGAGGTCTCCGAGTGGCGAGGAGTCACCAGTGGAGTCCCTCATGGTTCAGTCCTTGGACCTATACTGTTCCTGATACAGTATATGTAAATGGTCTCCCAGTGGAAATAGACTCGTTCCTCTCAATGTTTGCTGATGATGCAAAAATTATGAGGAGGATTAAGACAGAGGAAGTTAGTATGAGACTACATGATGACCCAAACAAACTGAAGGAATGGTCCAACAAATGGCTACTGAAGTTCAACCCAAGTAAAATATAATGAAACTAGGTGGAGGAAATAGGAGACCAGACACTGGATACCGAATGGTAGATGAAGTTCTTCACGAAACGGGCAGCGAGAAAGATCTAGGAGTTGATGTCACGCCAAACCTGTCTCCTGAAGCCCACATCAAAAGAATAACATCAGCGGCGAGGTTGGCTAACATCAAAACTGCCTTCAGAAACTTGTGTAAGGAATTTTTCAGAACCTTGTATACCACGTATGTAAGGGGACACAGGTGGAAGCTGAATACCCAAATGAGCCACAGAGACACTAGAAAGAACTTTTTCAGTGTCAGAATAGTTAACAGATGGAATGCATTAGGCAGTGATGTGGTGGAGGCTGACTCCATTCACAGTTTCAAATGTAGATATGATTGAGCCCAGTAGGCTCAGGAACACCTGTTGATTGACGGTGGAAAGGCGGGACCAAAGAGCCAAAACTCAACCCCCGCAAGCACAACTAGGTGAGTACAGTTACTAATCTTGCCCCCCCCCCCCCACCACCCAATCAATTTAAACCTCTTGTCTCTACAGTATGGCATCTGTTGTCGGAAATCTTTATGAGTTCCTCGACTTGAATTCCAATTCAGTACCTATTAAACGAAGATATATATCTGATATACATTGTCAGGACGAGTAATCGATAGCTCCCAGGATTCATTCATCCACACACACACACACACACACACACACACACACACACACACACACACACACACACACACACACACACACACACACACACAGCGGGCCTGACAGCTGAGTGGATACCGCTTTGGATTCGTAGTCCTAAGGTTCTGGGTTCTATCCCCGGAAACAAATGAGCAGAGTTTCTTTCACCCTGATGATCCTGTTACCTAGCAGTAAATATATACCAGGGAGTTAGACAGCTGTTACAGGATGCTTCCTGGGTGTGTGTGGGGGGGGGGGGGATCAGTTGATTGACAGTTGAGAGGCGGAACCAAAGAGCCAGAGCTCAACCCCCGCTAGCACAACTAGGTGAGTACACACGGCAGGAAAGCTTTCTCTACACAGAAACACTTCTTTAATCTCGTATTCTCCCCAAAACAAACTTTACAGTCCCCCATAAAGCAGGTTTTGTTTAAGCTTCTCAATTTATGCCTCGTAAATTTTCCGAGAAACAGACACTTAGAAATTTACACAGCTGGATTTCACAGGCTGAGAGATTTTATACATTTTAATTTATACCGCAAGTGACGCAAATGCGCACTTTTATCAGGAGCGGCGCGCACAGGAATTATATCTGGCGACGGCCAACATGTGCTGAGCATTATGACATAATACAAGTACCATATATAGCAGAATTTATATTAAAATCAACGTGTACAATTAAATTATATTTAGGTGAATGTATCCATTCACATTAGGGTAGGAACACCATAAATACCCGGACAAGCCAGTACAGATATTGTTCTCAAACCAAATATATCATGTATACGTTTATATATATATATATATATATATATATATATATATATATATATATATATATATATATATATATATATATATATATATATATATGCGAACACGCCTGAATGGTCCCCAGGTGTATATGCAACTGAAAACTCTCACCCCAAAGTGACTCGAACCCATACTGCCAGGAGCAACGCAACTGGTATGTACAGGACGCCTTAATCCACTTGACCATCACGACTGCCAAGGAGGTGATAGCCGAAGCTATTGAAAATAGCTTCGGCTATTTTCAAATTTTATTGAACCAATCCCCCCCTCCCCCGTGCCGGCCGGGGGGGGGGGGTGGGTTCAAATAGCTTCGGCTATCACCTCCTTGTCCAGTCGTGATGGTCAAGTGGATTAAGGCGTCCTGTACATACCAGTTGCGTTGCTCCTGGCAGTATGGGTTCGAGTCACTTCTGGGGTTGAATTTTCAGATATATATATATATATATATATATATATATATATATATATATATATATATATATATATAGATATATATATATATATATATAAACTTTAGACACACCCACCAGGGGACTCGAACACTGGCCATCAAGATGGCAGGTACGCACTTGTATCCACTACATCATTCTTCAGAGCACTAAAGAGGTGGGAATTCTGGGGTATTTAACCAACCAGATATCCCATCCTCTCCAGGCAATGAGACAGTGAGGGATCTCTCGCGTTTTTCCATCAAGCCTGTTATATGGGAGAATTCGGTGCCCATGCTTATTTTTAAGTGCCATATAAATATCTAGACTATATATATATATAGTCTAGAATCAGTTGAGAGGCGGGACCAAAGAGCCGAGACTCAACTCCCGCAAGCACAACTAGGTTAATTCAGCCAGCCCGCACTTAATCTCCATGAGGCACTAGTCAAATATACTCAACATTAATCCTAAATACACTAGACGCGCAAAGTATATACTACGTTCAGTACGTTAATACAATATGTTGTATCATGGGAGTTGAATGTAGTGTATTGTAGTCGCCCAATCTTTTGTACTGTAGCCTGTACCACCTCACCCCAAGCGAATATAAGCTTTGGTAGAGCATGGGAAAATTTGTCTGAGAACGAAAGGAGTGCCTTGCGATACGTATTCCAAGGACACCACAATATAATGTGAAAATGAACTTTGGAGAGTTGATTTTTCAACTTACCTCGAGAGTGGAGAAAACAGAAGAAATATTGAGAAGATTCGTGTTAGAATAATTAATCTTACCCTTTTGCTCATATTCAACAACATATGTTTACTAGAAAGACTGCAACCAAAATATACTAATGCATATATGTACTCACCTAGTTGTGCTTGTGGGGGTTGAGTTTCGGCTCTTTGGTCCCGCCTATCAACTGTCAATCTACTGGTGACATGACAGGCGCCTGACAGCTGGGTGGACAGCGCTTCGGATTCGTAGTCCTGAGGTTCCGGGTTCGATCCCCGGTGGAGGCGGAGACAAATAGCCAAAATGTTTCTTTCACCCTGATGCCCCCGTTACCTATCAGTAAATAGGTACCTGGGAGTTAGGCAGCTGCTACGGGCTGCTTCCTGGGGATATGTAACAAAAAGAAGGCTTGGTCGAGGACCGGGCCGCGGGGACGCTAAGCCCCGAAATCATCTCAAGATGTTCCTCAGTATATTGAGCTCTATCATATCTACATTTGAAACTGTATATGGAGTTAGGTGTGTGTGCATTTACTATTTGTATTTACTATTTGAGTCTGCAGAATCGAGCTATTAGCTCTTGGACCCCGCCTTTCTAACCAATAAATTTTCCTCTATTATATCTACTACATATATTAATCTCTAACACGCACAAACACATATCCCTAGGAAGGCGCCCGTAGCAACTGTCTAACTACCTGTTACCTATTTACTGCTAGGTGAACAGGGTCATCAAGGCGAAAGACACTGCCCATTTATTTCCATCACCGGGGATCGATCCCCGGTCCCTAGGATTTCGGATCCCGAGCGCTGCCTACTCAGCCACCAGGTGTGTGTGTGTGTATTCACCTAGTTGTGCTTGCGGGGGTTGAGCTCTGCTCTTTCGGCCCGCCTCTCAACTGTCAATCAACTGTTTCTACTACTACTACTATTTTTTCCCCACACCACACACACACACCCCAGGAAGCAGCCCGTGACAGCTGACTAACTCCCTGGTACCTATTTACTGCTAGGTAACAGAGGCATCAGGGTGAAACAATCCCTGCCCATTCTTTCTCGCCGGCGCCGGGAATCGAACCCGGACCACAGGATCACGAGTCCAGCGTGCTGTCCAGTCAGCCACCGGCCCCTGTGTGTGTGTGTGTGTGTGTGTGTGTGTGTGTGTGTGTGTGTGTGTGTGTGTGTGTGTGTGTGTGTGTACAATCCGCTTTATGAGTTATATACGATTATACCCCTAGTTACTCGACGCCCTCTTCTTTAAGTTCGGGGAATCCCTTCAGAGGGGGACACACTGCCTCACAGCCCACCAGCAGAGCATCTCTATGGCTACCAGACAAACACAAGGACGTAGGGACCAACAACATTTCTATTCGAATCATGTCTTGCTCAGTGAAGTTCTATGATAAAGAGACTAAATTTGGACAAGACAGTAAGAGACGAGCAGACTGAATACTACTGAAGTATTTAGCGTTGTCCCGGACAAGAGGCTTCAGTACACGCTGGAGAACCAGGCCACAGTAGCTAGGAAAATACTAAATTGTGTAAGGGAGCAGCCTAATAGGACACTAACTGCACAAGTAGATAAACAGCCAATGAGGAAACGTCATCATTGGCATTCCACGGTGTTCAGTGTTGTTCTCTGTAAACAAAAATAAATAGCATAGCTTATAAATAGGATTCTTCAGTGACAGTATTTCTTGACGATCCAACAGCTGATAAGGAAAATGAAGAGGAGGAAAGAGTGCAGGAACCTCTTGAGACTGGCCAGACAGGGTCACACATCTGGCTACTGGACTTGAGTCAAGTACCTGGCTACGAGGGTGGGGGCAGCAGTAAGCAGACCTCAGTAAGGATACACAATAAAAGGTTAGAACTTAACGGGGGATCTGTCAGATTAAAGGTATTGGGATAGACAAAACTGAACCAATCTGCGGAAGTACACAAACAGAGTCCCATCAGCAGCACGGGCTGGTGAACATCAGGAACACACTGTGCTAGAGTATGTACCACCAGCAAGGAGCCTCACAAATATATATAAAAAATTGTGGCTATAAAGACGTATAGTTAGGACTGGTCCCAGAACTGAGAGGATTGAGCTTTGCGGACAGATTGTGGAAACTAAATTTAACGACTCTGAAAGAATGGATAAATATAGAAGACGTGATCCAAGCATTAAAAAATACTAAGAGGAATGGCTGAATTAACAAATGTTTATCTTTATTAGTAAGTTAGCGAGGGCATAGTGGAAAGCTGGACACCACAGTAATGTGAACCACTTTGGAAATGAAGCCCAAAAGTTGAAGCTCGGTCCTGCAAAATATTATCGATGTACTGTTATGACTACAACAACCCATCCTCGACTCAAGTCCATTACATTCAGCGGTCAACCCCACAGACGCATTCATAAATTTTAACATGCTGTTCATTCAAAACGGGAATTTTCTCAAGTATAAATTAATATTATAATATATTAGCATATTGTGTATAAATAGGCATAGGTTAGGTTAGGTCAGGTGTTTAGGTTCTGCTGGCGATTATTTGTATTTGTAGTACGTGGGTGAGGCATTTACAGCGTTGTGGTTCGAACAAAAGTCGTCAGTGAAGCACTTGTTCCGGATATGTTCGAACGTCAGCAGTTGTGAGTCGTGTGTAAACCGCTTTTCATTCATAAACAGCTGGGGTTTGGCGGGTGCATGAATCACTTTTGGATCTTTGTTTGGAGGACGGGCTGGACTACAAAGTCTAATGAACGAATCCACAAGAGCCGTGACGAGGGTTCGAACCTACGTCCGAGAGGATCTCAGACGCGCCTTAATCGATTCTACCGAATTTTGCAATTCTTATGCCGTGTCGTAACTCAGTCAATTAAGGCGCGTCTGGGATCCTCTCGGACGTAAGTTCGAACCCTCGTCACGGCCCTTGTGGATCTGTTCATTTGATGCATCACACTATTGTGATTTCTGCGTACTACAAAGTCTATATCAGTCCAACTCAAAGTTCTAACCTACACCCCCTTTAAAATACAGGTTTACAGGAAAAAACATTGAACTTGTGTGAAAATATGAAGGGAGCAAATGGAAATGAAAAATACATTGCGGCAGTTACAAAAATGGGCAGAATGTGTGGGGTGGCAGCAGTGATTTACACAGAAAATAGAACAGAAAACACCCGGAAACCCGAGAGAACACGAGGCAAAAAAAGCCAGTATAGGAATTTTCCTGGAGAAAGCAGAAAGAGCCCATCATATAAAAAGCCAAGTAACTACTTATAGGGGGACTTCAATAAAGAAAATGAATACATTCGGAAATAACAATCGTCGCGGAGGAGAGAGAGAGAGAGCAAAGGTTGTGGTAGAGCAACTTCCCGACTCAACATGTTAAGAACATACCAAATAATGAGATGACCTACAGGCTCAGGCTAGAGATCTTAATGTTATGGTCACAAACACAAAAAGTGCACTTGAGAATGAGCGAATACAGCAGCTTGACGACCTTTGAGTACGTGGGCTCAGGAGGGGACAAAGGGTGAGGACGACGACCATGCATATGGCTAAAGAAAGACTCAAAACTTTAGAGAACTCTTGCAGGCGATGAGTCACAATAACGTGGGTAAAGTATGTTGACCAGACCACACACTAGAAGGTGAAGGGATGACGTTGAGAACTCTTGCAGCCAACAGTGTGAAGAGAACACAAAGAGGTAAATCCCACCATGAGGACTTTGAACAAAAACAGTATAAAACCAACCAATAGTTTGACAAGACACGTCTTGAAGTAAGGAGGAACAAGAGGGCTTGCAAATGACAACTGAGAGAACAAAAAACAAAACACAAGAAGAGAAGAATGAGTACGTGAGAGTAACAGGGTCAAAGAAGCAATATGAAAATTACATTGCATCCAAGGTAAAGGATCAACCCAAACTAATGCACAATCGCACTGTGTGTTCCGGCGAGAATTTTGCAACAGTTTGTTGTAACTGACTTGTGTTGGCCAGAATGTTGTTATTTGGTGTCTTCGTGCGTTCCCGCCCCTGCAAAATTATGTGCAACGTATGTCCCATATATAGTAGCCTTAGCCTTCAAGAACACCAATCCAATTAATTCAGACTTTAATTCTGACTTTAACCCTGCCTTTTGCCCGAAACGCTATACGTACTAGTGGCTTTAGGTATTGTATGTACTAACTCTGTCTAGAAATCCAACATTATGTTTGTAACTAATCCTATGTATGTACTTTTACCTGAATAAACATTTGATTTGGTTTGTCTTCCTACTTGTAACTGAAGGTTCTGGAGGAGTGGGAACACTGTGGCCACTAACTGAACATCGTCTCGTGGCCTTGGGTTTGAATAGATGATTTTTAATGTGACAACCATTTCTTTACACAGAAATCACACGAACAAGATGAGAATGAAATAATCAACGAGAAAATCAGCTGTAGCTCTGGGGTGACTAACCCGCGACCGGGAGACTTATCATACCTGGGAGTCTCTGGGACGGGAGTTCGAGTCACCTCAGAGCTCTAGTTGATTTTCTCAACCATTTCATTCCTAGGACTTGTGCGCGCGTCCAGCTGTCTGTCGAGCAAGTTTGAAAGCGTTTGTGTAGTATTTACCTGTTTCCAGGTGTATTGTGTTAGTCACTGAGTCTAGGAATGAGCTGTGAGGTGCCGCGAAATACAGATGTCTGAAAATATTTCTGTGAGAGCAGCAATTATCGACGAAAATGGGTTATATCACAATCTAGAAGCAATAGAAGCCACCTCAAAATACAGCCCAATGTGTGATAAGACTGAGTGCTAGGAATCTTGGCACTTAATTCGACGAACAGTCGAAAAGGAGGGGCTCAGGAGCTAACACTTTCCTGATGACACATCCAGAGGACGATACAACAAATGCGTAATTAGCATAAAATACTGGCGTAGTGATTTTAGAGCATTCCATTGACCTGGGCTCTAACCGCAGACCCCCAAGCTCTATCGATCGAGCTATTGAGTAGTCTTAGTAAGGAAACTTTCCCTATTAAGACTACTAAATAGCTCGGTCGATAGAGCTTCGGCCAAGCACGCGTGGGGGTCAACGGTTCGAGTCTCCTACAGCCCAGGTCAATGGAATGTTTATTTCCACGTTAGTGTGGATGGCTATTTATATGATTTTAGAGAAGTTTAATGTAAACAGTTTAGTGTTTTGACTTAATTTTTGGTGGCAGCCCATCAATATTTTTTTTTAGCGAGTTGAGAACCTGATCCTTTGTATGACTTTTGTTTATTATATATATATATATATATATATTATATATATATATATATATATATATATATACTCTTTCATACCGGTTTATAGGGTTTTTCTTTACAATTGGGTCAACACAGTTTTCATGTTGCTCTCCCGACGATTTTTATACCGAGTTTTCCACTCGGGAAAGAGCCAATAGTACTCTATTGGCTCTTCAAAAGGGTTACACAACCTGGGCCTTGATTGGGTTCTAAATGGAATCCGATCCTTTATAATTTAGTTTTATACTTAAATTATTTGTCTTAAAGCCTCATTAGTACCGTGGGATATATTTAATTCTTGAAAAATAATAAAACACGCAAGTCTTGTTAGCTTGTGTTTGTCACACAAGCCAAGTATACAAAATTAGTTTTCACGATATTTTACCTCAGCCTAATTATTGACTAAAGAATAAGAAAAGAATAACGGAACTGCTTATGCAGACACGAATTTCCCGTCAAAGAAGGAATAATTTAAATAGGGAGATTGAAGAAATCGAGCGGAAATTGAAACACTCATATGAAACTGAAGAAAGGCAGTTAGAACAGAAAGCAATTCAGGAAATAAAGAAAAATCCAAAATACTTCTTCACATATGCGAAATCAAAAGCAAAAACTACTGCCAGTATTGGACCTATTCGTACAAGTGAAGGTTCATACACGGAGGATGACAAAGAAATTAGTGAAATCCTAAAAAAGCAGTATGAGGACATGTTTAGCACTCCAATAAACAACATGAAAGTAGAAGATCCAGACAATTTCTTTATGCGGGATATCCAAACCCCTGTAAATATAACTGATATCAACACGAGCGCACTAAATTTTGAAAGAGAAATTGAAAACATGCCCATGCACTCGGCCCCAGGTCCAGACTCATGGAATTCAATATTTATAAAGAAATGCAAAGTGCCGGTAGCACAGGCACTCAGTATAGTGTGGAGGAAGAGCTTGGACACGGGGGAGATACCAGATGCACTTAAAGTAGCAGACATAGCCCCTCTACACAAGGGAGGGAGCAAAGCATTGGCAAAGAATTATAGACCAGTTGCACTAACATCGCACATAATAAAAGTATTTGAGAGAGTGATTAGGAGTCAGGTCACCAATTTCATGGAGACCAATGACCTTCACAACCCAGGCCAACATGGATTTCGAGCGGGAAGATCGTGCCTCTCACAGCTACTTGAGCACTACGATAAAGTCACTGAGGCATTAGAAGAAAAACAGAATGCTGATGTGATATACACGGACTTCGCAAAGGCATTCGATAAATGTGACCATGGCGTGATAGCACACAAAATGAAGTCAATGGGAATAACCGGTAAAGTAGGACGCTGGATACTCAGTTTTCTGTCAAACAGGACTCAGCGAGTAACGGTCAACCATATAAAATCTAGTCCAAGTGCAGTTAAAAGCTCTGTACCTCAGGGTACAGTCCTTGCACCGCTGCTTTTCCTTATTCTCATATCAGATATAGACAAAAATACAAGTCACAGCTTCGTATCATCCTTTGCAGACGACACAAAAATCAGTAAAAAATTACCTCGGCTGAAGACATTGAAAAACTTCAAGCTGATATTAATAAAGTTTTCGACTGGGCATCAGAAAATAATATGATGTTTAACAGTGACAAATTCCAGGTACTCAGGTACGGTAAAAATGAGGACCTTAAACATAATACAGGGTACAAAACACAATCAAATGTGCCCATAGTAGGAAAACAACATGTAAAGGATTTGGGAATAATGATGTCTGACGACCTAACGTTTAGGGAGCATAACCAAGCAAATATTGCGACAGCCAGAAAAATGATAGGATGGATTACGAGAACTTTCAAATCCAGGGATCCCATCACAATGCTTGTACTCTTCAAGTCACTTGTGCTGTCCCGTCTTGAGTACTGTTCAGTACTCACTTCCCCCTTTAGAGCAGGAGAGATTGCTGAAATAGAGGGAATACAGAGAACATATACGGCACGCATAGACGCGATAAAGCACCTAAATTATTGGGATCGTCTCAAAGCTCTCCAAATGTACTCACTAGAAAGAAGACGAGAGAGATATCAAATAATATACACCTGGAAGATACTGGAGGGCCAGGTCCCAAATCTACACAGTAAAATAACAACGTACTGGAGTGAACGATATGGAAGAAAATGCAGAATAGAGCCAGTGAAGAGCAGGGGTGCCATAGGCACAATCAGAGAACACTGTATAAACATCAGAGGTCCGCGGTTGTTCAACGTCCTCCCAGCAAGCATAAGAAATATTGCCGGAACAACCGTGGACATCTTCAAGAGGAAACTAGATTTATTCCTCCAAGGAGTTCCGGACCAGCCGGGCTGTGGTGGGTATGTGGGCCTGCGGGCCGCTCCAAGCAACAGCCTAGTGGACCAAACTCTCACAAGTCAAGCCTGGCCTCGGGCCGGGCTTGGGGAGTAGAAGAACTCCCAGAACCCCATCAACCAGGTATCAACCAGGACTGACAGGCTATATAATTGTAATAAACATGCGTAAATTGTCACTTCCGAAACAAACTTTCAACAAAATTACATATTACATATAATTCTTTACTCTGTTTAACATTGCTAATTTTTGATAGCATATACCATCAATAACATGTGCAAATGTCGCGCAAACTGATATTTAAAAATCACTGATAAAAATAAACAATATAATCTCCCAGCAATTTTGAAAAACTATCCTTCCAAATTCTAAAAACTATTATGTTATGATACATAACAAATTTGTTCTAATCCAATATTCTATGTTTAGTTTTAAGCATATTTCAAGGAAATGAACAAATCTGAAACATTCAATAATATGTTTATTGTGTACTTGCATTGGTGTCACTTCCATAGCCTCGATCTCTGAATCTGATTGATGCTTTTCCGTAAAAAAAAAAAAACCGCAAATGTGAATCCGAGGTTTACCTGCACACGGCCCTACACACTTGCCCAGTCATACACAGTCCAGCCTCCAGTTTAGATCGTACTTTTTATAAATATGTGCACCATAGTACAAATATTGATGAACATAAGCAATTAGATATTATAACTTTGTACTATTCACTCTATAAAAGTCCGAATAAATGCAGCTAAAAAAAAAAAAAAAAAAAAAATTCCTAAGCTTTGTTTAGCACACATATGTACTATATTAGGACTCGGATAGCGTGTATTAGGCCTAGGGAAGTTTGATTAGTCTACTCTGCTTTTTGCACATAAGTGGAAAATCGGTGTGCGGTTTGTCCAAATGCAATAGTACAGATTTCTACTTTTCTATTGCGCTGTATGTCGATAAATGTACTATGGTCCTCATTCTTCCTATAAGTACTACCACAACAGGAGGATGGGCCATCATACAGAACGCAGTATCAGCATAAACCCACCACATTGTTGGTTTATGCAAATTCACCACATAAACCCACCGCAATGGGTGGGTGAGTAATGCTGAGGAAGATGGAGCAAGTCTAGAATTTACAAGACTATAACCATAAAGGATAAAGGTCTAAGCTATAAAAGGTAAGAGGAGAAGGAACGGAAGACATATGATCACAACGTACAAGATACTTGATAAGGACGATAGCCATGGTGTAAAGGAACAGTTTTTCCACACGAGT
>WNGS01163731.1:12047226-12059835 GCA_020271785.1 Procambarus virginalis | reverse complement strand
ATATATATTATATATAATATATATATACATATATATACTAACAATCATTATATAAGTAATAACATATATATATATATATATATATAATATCCTATAACATATATATACTAATATCATATATATATAAATGTATATATATACTATAATGTATATAATATATATAATTAATATTAAATCATATATATATATATATACAATCTATATATAATATATAAATCATTATATATATATATATCATACATATATATATACATTATATATATATACATTATTATATCTATACATTATATATAATATACAGTATATATATACATTATATAGTTCACATTATATATATACATTATATATATACATTATATATATACATTAGTATATATAACATTATATATATACATTATATATATATAAACATTATATATATTCTATACATATACTATATATATATATATTATATCATCTAACTTATATATTATACATATATATATATATACATATAGTTATATATATAATAACTATTATATATATATATAATATAATTATATAGCATACTACATTATATATATACATTTATATTAATATATATATATTATATATATATATATAATATATATATTATATATATATATATCATCATATATATATATATATATATTATATATATACACCATAACCCAGCGTAGCCCATATACCTGTAGACTCATCCGGTGTTCCCGTCTCGCTCGCCACCAGACCCGTGTAAACACTAGCGCCAAGCCAGAGCTATTTCTGCAGGGACTATAATGAAGGCTCTCAACACTATCCGGTATCCCAGGCTACTTGGCAAGCCGGCCAGGTCTCGAGCACTAGCAGTTTGATTGCCCATTCGTGCCCTTTGGTGTAGCTTCATTCAGAATTGTTTACCCTGGCTATATCATCTGTATTTACAACCATTGTGTTGTCACTGTCGCTGAAGACACCAGGAGTAGTTTTCTTCTTTACGGGGATGTTTAGACAGATCATCTACACCCACACAAGAGTTGATTCACCTGGCGGAGACGAGCACCGCCGGGTCCTGTCCGTCGGACACAAATAGCTGTGCAGCCAATATGTCAAGTGTATCGTTGTACCTTATGGTGAGTGAGTGAACCTTTGGCGAATGGCCTGACACACTTTGGTGTGTCGCTTCCCCCTAGTTTATGGCGAGAGGCGACCATCCCGTGAGAAAGGTGTATCCCGTGTAGGAGAGGGCTGTAATTTCAGGGACATATAAACAGAAGCAAATTCCGGTTCACCGCGGCCCCTTCACCCACCCAAGCCCCCGGAGGATACTCAGGTGCGAGGCGTCAGGGGCGGGCAAACGGCAGGAGCACTATAATTTGAAGGTGCACCTAATTACTCGCCCCTTAACTGGCTCTGACACCACGTCATATCAAAGTTAACTCGGTCTAAAGAATTTCAGCCAGGTCTGTGTGGTTACCAGTCTGCTGCAACCCCTACCAACAACCCCCACCCACATCTCCCCATCTGTTCCCCCGCCATCTCCCCCTCTCCTCACCTCCACGCTTCCCTTTCCCACTCACCCAGGTCTTGACTTCCTCCTGCAGCAAATCTTTTAACGCATTTCCAGGAAAGGCTATGTCTTTTTAAACCCCCCCCCCCCACTCTTTGGGGAGAGCAGGCGCGGGGTTCGTTAAAAACACATCAAGAAGGGCCGTCAAAAATGTCTTGGCTAAGGGCCGTGGGAAGAGGGCTAACACAGGCGGTGGTGGCTGCTGCTCTGCCGCTACTGCTGCTGCTGTAGCGACTGCTGCTGCTGCCGCCGTGCGGGACTTTGGGTTCCTGTAGTAAGCCGGATCTATAACCTGTACCGCTATGATCATTATGTTAGTGATGTCACACCTCGTGCACACGGCTCAGGTTCGCTGTGTTAAGAGAGCAGCGATGACGTTGGACGGTATATACTTCTCAGGTCTTGGACACTATTCCGTCTCTAGTAGCAGTAGCCCTTGGAGTGGTGTCTAAGATTGCCAGCCCGCTGTTGGCGGTGGACCCACACCTTGCGTCCCATCGTCCTGGTGGGATGCTTATCCCCCCCCCCTTCACACTGGGTCCACTCCTTGAGAAAGGAGTAATATAATCTTTGATGACAATTTCTATACGCCCCAAACAATTTTTACGTTGTGATCATGTCTCCTCTACAGTTCCCCTTGCCACACATAGTATATACAGCCCGGCGAACTACTACTTTACTTTCCCCAACTTTAGTAAAATTCTCAGCATGCTACAGAAGATTTCCGTAATATTATGCAAAAGGAGCAAAGGGGAGAGGAAGGAGATTGGTACGGAAACAGCACCTACTGCAGGACCCCAAGACGAAAGTCTTGAAACTTGCACCAGGTGGTAGAGCAACGGCCTGACGTCTTACAGGTGGGCACTCAGGCCCAGATGGTGTGCAAGTGGCTTGGGCAGCGTTCCTCTACCCTATCCTTACATCCCAGCTACCTGCCCTCCCCCCTATCCTTACATCCTAGCTACCTGCCCTTCCCCCTATCCTTACATCCTAGCTACCTGCCCTCCCCCCTATCCTTACATCCTAGCTACCTGCCCTTCCCCCTATCCTTACATCCTAGCTACCTGCCCTCCCCCCTATCCTTACATCCTAGCTACCTGACCTCCCCCCTATCCTTACATCCTAGCTACCTGCCCTTCCCCCTATCCTTACATCCTAGCTACCTGCCCTTCCCCCTATCCTTACATCCTAGCTACCTGCCCTTCCCCCTATCCTTACATCCTAGCTACCTGCCCTCCCCCTATCCTTCCATCCTAGCTACCTGCCCTCCACCCCCCTCTATCTCTTTTCAAGTGCTATAGTGGTTGAGGCTCGGCACTGTCCTTCCTCACCGCCTAACAGTTCTGCAAGTGAAGACACGCAGGTCTTCAGAGTCTCATATCACATTACTCACCAGGCGAGCTGGTCTCCTTGGCAAGAAAATGGATAAAGACGAGGATAAAGGACCAAGCCAACACGGCTATACAGCACATACCTTGAGGTGCTTCCTTCCGGGGCTTATAGTCCCCGCGGCCCGGTCATCGACCAGGCCTCCTGCTTGGCCTGCTTGGGAATGTGTCCGGCCCAGACCACCGAGGCATCGATCCCCACCAAGTAGGAAATCGTGTCAAGACCCACATTGATGAACAATGGGAACAAGGGACAGTAGGGAAGGAATAGTGACCAACCAGCTGGACTATCGAACGCCGACCTGAAGGAAGTGAGGCCGTCGCTGTCCCGACCAGACGAGTGGTTGGCCGTCTAGCTAGAGACAAAACCCAGCATTTTGCAACCTTTCTCAACTATTTCCTCTAACTTAGTTCTATTAACTTGTGTACTCTGCCAATGCAACACACCTTCCTGACCGCTGCTCCTGACCGCTGCTCCTGTCCACTTCTCAACATCATTTACCTGAAAAGAAGAGAAAACATTCAATCACAAACGATTTTTCACCACAAAATCTATATGTATATACACATGTATACATTCATACCTGTATACCGGACACCCATACAACACACTACTGTATTAAATGAAATACGTACTCCTTTTTCAATTGTATTTTTCTTCATGACTAAAAATATACGGCAGTTAAGGGGGGAGATAAAGGTCACTTTTCAGTATAATCTGTGAACCTGCTTGTGAATGTGTCCGGCCCAGACCACCGAGGCATCGATCCCCACCAAGTAGGAAATCGTGTCAAGACCCGCAGGCTAAGGTATTATACCGTGATACATGCAGGCAGCACTCTGGGGAGTGTTGCCTGGCACTGGCTGACTCTGTGGCACAGCCTGGCACTACTGACTGTGGCACAGCCTGGCACTGCTGACTCTGGCACAGCCTGGCACTGAAGGCTGCGTTGCACAGACTATCTGGGTATATGTTCAGTATAAACAGCCATAAGGCAAGTCCAGTGTATACAAACTGTCTCATGGCCACATTAGACGTCATGGTGTGTTGTGGACAATGACACGACACCACCAAGAGGAAACTCTTGTAGTTCCGATGGGGCGCGTCTGATGCCCCGAGCGTCGTCGCCCCTAAATCAACAACTCGTTCCGACTCTCTGCTGACTCTCGAGTGAACCACCGAACACGACACAACGAGTGATGAAGCCAACAGTCATACAGACAAATATTTGTCGTCGTCGTGGAAAATTAACTACAGCACCGCGTGGTGGGCGCTGAGTGGTGGGCACTGAGAGCTGAGTGTGTGGGGCACTGAGAGCTGAGTGTGTGGGGCACTGAGAGCAGAGTGTGTGGGGCACTGAGAGCAGAGTGTGTGGGGCACTGAGAGCAGAGTGGCGGGCACCATCTGTGTTCCCGCCATAACGAGGGTGTCCAGTGTCGGTAACGTCCACAGGAATGACGTAGTCTAGCAACAGAACTGCAAGGAAAATGTCTGTTTGAAAATTAACTGTCCTCAAAACGTCACAAAAATGAAGTACTATATTACCCGAACCTAACCTATCCGAGGACCCACGAACAGAAGACGTGACAGCCCGTCAATTTTGCGACTTGCTCTCATTAATAGTATGTCGTATTTCGGCCGTTAAAATATTAGGCCAGGAACATTTTTCGTTTCAGGAAAGCTAATTACCTTAAAATTGTGCTCGCCATCATTTCCAAGACGACTAAATATCTTGACGTGTTGAGTCTTGCGGAAGAAAGAAAATGGCCTTAAGGCCATTTTCTTAAGGACAACAAAAAAATCTCCTTTGCCAAGTATTAAGTTCCTTCTCCAGGCTGCGTGGCACCTGGTGCTGAGGGCCAAGGACCTAATTAGTGACAGTAACCCTACAGGTGACGTAGGCTGGCTGCAAGTGTACATTTGTGTGCTGGACATTGCTTACCTTTTTTAATTAACACTTAGAAAGCTCCTTAGCACTTGTGTGTTACCTTCTAAATAGTTAAATCATTTACACGATACTGCATTTGTGGTGTGACGGGCCTATCATACACTTAATACACTCCATGTAAGATTTACAGTACATTCATAAAAAGTAAACAAGATTGATATTAATAATATAAAATAGAGCAAAAGTTTATGAAAAGGTTAGACGCTCCTGGTTACTGCCTTCAGCTACGAGGAGTAGAGGTGTGAGGGTGTCGGAGCTCAGTTGTCAAATCAGGGATCACCCTGATTTGACCTCTCTGAAGGTCAAATTTTCAAGACCTAACTGAGGGGAGACCTCGTTTCCCCTCAGTTAGGTCTAGGAATCTGTGTCTTAGACTTCAGGGTGCCTAGAAATCTTACACCTAGAGGCTACTTCACATTGCAGACTGGGAATGGGTTATAGCTAGATATCCCCTCCCATGTGTTGGCTGGATAGCAGTCCCTCCCACGTGTCAGATTAAAGCTGGATAACAACCCCTCCCACGTGTCAGATTAAAGCTAGATAACATCCCCTCCCATGTGTCAGATTAAAGCTGGATAACAGCCCCTCCCACGTGTCAGATTAAAGCTGGATAACAGCCCCTCCCACGTGTCAGATTAAAGCTGGATATCATCCATTTGTTCCCACGTATTAGGGCCTTGCCCCTCGATCTTGAAGTAATGGTTAAAGATAACTAATTCTCAAACATAAAATCACATTGTCTATGAATATTTACGAGAAAGAATGTTTGCATCTGTCGAAGGTTGGAATCCAGACGCTAGGGGCTAACCTCGCACAACTTTGCAAGGGGAATAGTCTGGAGTATGGGACGGACATAAGTTGGTCCGGGTTGCCTGAATTCAAGACCAGCATGCCAGGGTCACCTTCTGTCCCCCGCGAGGATTTCTGGCACTGCCCGCTGGTTGCACTTCGCTAAATATTTTGAAAACACAAATTTCAAAACTATTTTGTTCTTAATATACAGCCCATCCACCTGTTGTAGTAGCACTAGTAGTAACGGTGAGGACCACATTATATATACTGATGTGCAACGAAATTACAAAGTAGAGATCTGAACTATTGAGTTGGACAAACTGGAAAACTATTGTTTACTTGTGTTGCTTTGACAAACTAACCTTACCTAACCTTCCTAGGTCTAATAAATGATATCTGAGGCTTAATATAGTACAGATGTGCGCTATACCAGGCCTAGGAATATTTGTGTTTTAGCTTCCCTTTAAAGTAATTCCTCACTAGTCAGTATACTACTATCTAAAAGCTAAGAACGTACCAATTCTGACTATTGACGATCTAAGCAGGAAGATGGGTTGCAATATAACACCATTTTTCAACAATCTTGGGGGAAAAAAATTTGTTCCTATTTTTACCATAATTGCACAAAACAGACGATTGTTACAAAGCTTCAAAGGCTTTGCCCCTTTCTCTTTGCAAATGGGTAACTTATATTTTGTAATATTTCATACTGCTAGGCTCTTCCCATCAGTGGACCACCCACATGCCAATGGTAGACTATTATTTTATTTTTATAAGAGGCAGAAATAGTCATGAATGGAGTCAGAATGAGACACAGACAACACAAAGAAACAGAGGCAGACACAGAGAAAAAGGCAGGAAGAGAAGGAAGAATAAGGGGATAAGACATGTTTGAAGAGAAGAAGAGTAGATTTTTGAAGAGAGGTGAGAGAAAAATAGGGAAGGGGGAGAGATAGATAGCGGGGGGGGGGCGGTTTTGGAAGAGAATTGAGAGGTGGAAAGGTGATAGACGTGGAGAAAAAGTTTAGGAGGAGAGGAGAGGAGGGAGGGGGATACTGGGAGAGAGAGAGAGGGGGGGGAGTGGGATAGGACAGAAGGAGAAGAGACCCTGACATAGTCTGGTACCTCCTAGTTCATAAATATACACATAACATTGAACAGAATGTCTGTCTCTACAAGGCTGGAGGCCAGATGCATGGGGGCGTGCCTCACCCCAGTCTGCAGGGCCAATGGTCTGGGGCACGGGACGGACATAGGCTAGTCGGAGTAGGCTTAAGTTAAATATTTTAAGACATATTTGCATTTATAGAGACCTCGGTGTGATTTTCACCGAGTCACATGTTAAATATTTGGCGTGTTTTTAATAGTTTTGTCAATGCTTCGTACAAAATTTTCCGAAAGATCCATGCAGTTGTTTCAGTAAATTTTAATAAATTTTCTGAGAAGGGAGAGATGGGGGGGGGGAGAGATGGGGGATAGAGATGGGGGGAGAGATGGGGGAGAGATGGGGGGGAGAGATGGGGGGAGAGATGGGGGGGAGAGATGGGGGGGAGATGGGGGGGAGAGATGGGGGGGGGAGAGATGGGGGGAGAGATGGGAGGGAGAGATGGGGGGGAGGGCAGATGGAGAGGACAAAGGGATGGAGGAAGTGAGGGGTCGAAGGGGAGGGGAGATGAAGGGGAAAGGGTGAGAAAAAAGGGATAAGAGACCCCTTTCCTGCAGAATATTTCTTCTATCTATACTATAAGAAACAATATTTGTCTTTGTCCAAGGTTGCAGAGCTGATGCTTGAGGCTAGCCTCACCCAAATTTGCAAGGGAAATGGTCTGGGGTATAGGATGGACATAGGCTGGTCGGGGTAGGCCTAAGTGCTTTATGAAATATTAGTATTTAGAGAGAATCCTCAGTCCCTCCCTTGCCAATTTACCCCTCCCATGTCAGCTCCCCCACTCCTCCCTCCCACACTCCTCCCCTCCCACACAGGCTCCCCCCTCCCACGTCCACATTAGCATAAAGTTAATGACCTCTCCGAGATAAGGAAGTCAAGCCCCGCAGAGAAAACTTGAGGGAAGCAAATTAACTATAGTCTCCAAGTTCTTGGGAGAATTGCTCATTGAGAGTCATCTGTGGCATCCAATTGTGCCACAGATGACTCTCANCCAGAGGTGTGAAATTGGGCATACCAGGCCAACTTTTGGTGCGGAATACAGCAGTGTAATCAAAAAAGTAGTTTGGGTAGCCATTCAGCTACCAATCCATCCTAAAATCAGTTCCAAATTTTGTCGTGAGAAATTTGGAGACCACTTACTCATCACCAAAATGTCCTAAACGCCATGATCTTTTGCAACGATGTATACCAAGCACAATATTATGCAATGATGCAATAGCAACTCTTTTGTATCCATATGTCCAGAGGTGGCCCACTTGAAAGTTGGCCAAAAAATTGTGCAAAACTAACCGACTTTCAAGGCAAAATATCTCAATATGCGTCATTCCCAAGTTGGTTTTGAATGACAATTGGATAGAGCAGATTTTTCTGTACAAGAGTAACTTTTATTTAGGTTGGGATCGGAATTCCTAGTTCAACCAGAGGACTCTGAAAATGACGCAGCCACAAATAGGTGAGTACACACAACCCACCCTCCTACCTATTCCTTGAAATAATTAAGGTAAACTTGCAGCCTCTTACAGACCCATAAACACATCCCAGCATCTGGCCAAGAAAAGAAAATGACTCACAATAACTTGCCTGAAATTTAGACACGCAACGCGACGTTTCGGTCCATCGTGGACCATTACGCGACTTAATGATCCGGGACAGAGCGAGACATGCATTTCATTTCATTATTATGCATCCCATACCCATCCCGTGGGCGGTGGTGTAAAGGGTTACAGAGGCACATAATCGGTTCAGGAACTGAACCCTCTAGTTCGTTTAGCTAAGCAAATAATCTTTTGACGCTAATTACACAATTATTAATGTTATATATACATGTACACATACTCATACATACATGTACATATATATACATATACGAGACGTCGCCATTCTTTTTATTTCCAGATGTGTGCGTTGGGTGGCTGGCCAGCACAAAACAGAAGACTATCTTTGGACGACGTAAACACCGCCAGCACCAACTTAGGCACGAAAACTCGCAATTCCGAAAGAAAAGACAATTATTCAGTGGAAAACAACATACGCACGAAGCGGGGAAATAGGGGGATTGAATGGGAATGGAGAGGAAGATGAGGAGGAGAGGTAAACAGGAGAGGTAAACAGGAGGAGAGGTAAACAGGAGGAGAGGTAAACAGGAGGGGAGGGAACAGCCTATACTGTCAACAGGAGGCAGTCACCCCTAACACCCTCGCCCACGTCAACAACGAGACAGTCCCCCTGTCAGAATAGAGCCAGAAAATGCAGAATAGAGCCAGTGAAGAGCAGGGTGCCATAGGCACAATCAGAGAACACTGTATAAACATCAGAGGTCCGCGGTTGTTCAACGTCCTCCCAGCAAGCATAAGAAATATTGCCGGAACAACCGTGGACATCTTCAAGAGGAAACTAGATTTATTCCTCCAAGGAGTTCCGGACCAGCCGGGCTGTGGTGGGTATGTGGGCCTGCGGGCCGCTCCAAGCAACAGCCTAGTGGACCAAACTCTCACAAGTCAAGCCTGGCCTCGGGCCGGGCTTGGGGAGTAGAAGAACTCCCAGAACCCCATCAACCAGGTATCAACCAGGTATCCCTCATGCAGCGCCTCTCAGGACTACCCAGTCCGTTCCTGTGCTCAGAGAAGACTCTCGGGCCCCGCAGGTGACTCTCGGGCCGTGCAGGTGACTCTCGGGCCCTTCCAGGTGACTCTCGGGCCGTGCTGGTAATCCTCACCGCGCGTACAGAAAAAAATATCTCCAGTATTTTTGTTGTTTCAATCACTTCGAAATTCTGAAATATTCTTGTATACAAATTCAGAATTTAGAGAACTCAGAGAGAAATAGAAAAAGCGCGTGGCGTAGAAGGCGCCTGGCGTAGAAGGCGCCTGGCGTAGAAGGCGCCTGGCGTAGAAGGCGCGTGGCGTAGAAGGCGCGTGGCGTAGAAGGCGCGTGGCGTAGAAGGCGCGTGGCGTAGAAGGCGCGTGGCGTAGAAGGCGCGTGGCGTAGAAGGCGCGTGGCGTAGAAGGCGCGTGGCGTAGAAAGCTGGTGACGTAGAAGGCGCGTGGCGTAGAAAGCTGGTGACGTAGAAGGCGCGTTGACGTAGAAAGCGCGTTGACGTAGAAAGCGCGTTGACGTAGAAAGCGCGTTGACGTAGAAAGCGCGTTGACGTAGAAAGCGCGTTGACGTAGAAAGCGCGTTGACGTAGAAAGCGCGTTGACGTAGAAAGCGCGTTGACGTAGAAAGCGCGTCGACGTAGAAAGCGCGTCGACGTAGAAAGCGCGTCGACGTAGAAAGCGCGTCGACGTAGAAAGCGCGTCGACGTAGAAAGCGCGTCGACGTAGAAAGCGCGTCGACGTAGAAAGCGCGTCGACGTAGAAAGCGCGTCGACGTAGAAAGCGCGTCGACGTAGAAAGCGCGTCGACGTAGAAAGCGCGTCGACGTAGAAAGCGCGTTGACGTAGAAAGCGCGTTGACGTAGAAAGCGCGTTGACGTAGAAAGCGCGTTGACGTAGAAAGCGCGTTGACGTAGAAAGCGCGTTGACGTAGAAAGCGCGTTGACGTAGAAAGCGCGTTGACGTAGAAAGCGCGTTGACGTAGAAAGCGCGTTGACGTAGAAAGCGCGTTGACGTAGAAAGCGCGTTGACGTAGAAAGCGCGTTGACGTAGAAAGCGCGTTGACGTAGAAAGCGCGTTGACGTAGAAAGCGCGTGGCGTAGAAAGCGCGTGGCGTAGAAAGCGCGTGGCGTAGAAAGCGCGTGGCGTAGAAAGCTCGTGGCGTAGAAAGCTCGTGGCGTAGAAAGCTCGTGGCGTAGAAAGCTCGTGGCGTAGAAAGCTCGTGGCGTAGAAAGCTCGTGGCGTAGAAAGCTCGTGGCGTAGAAAGCTCGTGGCGTAGAAAGCTCGTGGCGTAGAAAGCTCGTGGCGTAGAAAGCTCGTGGCGTAGAAAGCTCGTGGCGTAGAAAGCTCGTGGCGTAGAAAGCTCGTGGCGTAGAAAGCTCGTGGCGTAGAAAGCTCGTGGCGTAGAAAGCTCGTGGCGTAGAAAGCTCGTGGCGTAGAAAGCTCGTGGCGTAGAAAGCTCGTGGCGTAGAAAGCTCGTGGCGTAGAAAGCTCGTGGCGTAGAAAGCTCGTGGCGTAGAAAGCTCGTGGCGTAGAAAGCTCGTGGCGTAGAAAGCTCGTGGCGTAGAAAGCTCGTGGCGTAGAAAGCTCGTGGCGTAGAAAGCTCGTGGCGTAGAAAGCTCGTGGCGTAGAAAGCTCGTGGCGTAGAAAGCTCGTGGCGTAGAAAGCTCGTGGCGTAGAAAGCTCGTGGCGTAGAAAGCTTGGTGTCCGCTGCAAGGTGGATAATGTAGAGAAGTTAGACACGACAACACGCGGCCTGGGCCCGGGTCGTGTCCCCCCCCCCCCCACCGTACTTCAAACATGGCGGCCAATGGTTGAAGTAAGGGCGGAGAGAGAGAACGGCTTATTGACATAGCTCGAGTGCATGGGGGGAGTTGTGTAAAATCCTGTTTTGTGCCTCGGAGAGGCTGCAGGACCCAGTAAGTTCAGTAGAACTTCGGTTTCAACTCCTTTTGACCATGTCGTAGCTCAGTCGATCAAGGCAGCGTCTGGGATGCTCTCGGACGCAGGTTCGAATCCTCGTCACGGCCCTTGTGGATTTGGCCTACGGTTGTCTGTATTAAACAGTTAAGAGCTCCGAAGCGCTACGAGGCTCCCTAAACCACAGTTCGGGGACCGACTGTGTGGTAAATATAGCCGAAGCCGCCATGATTGAGGAAAGATGTACAGGTACCAAATCCACAAGGGCCGTGATGAAGGTTCGAACCTACGTCCGAGATGCATCACGCTATTGTGATGTCTGTGTGTAAAGATGTACAGGCTTCGTACGGTGACACACTCATGCTCTGACGAATAGCTTGTGACGAAACACATCCAACAGAAACGATCACAACTGAAATGCACCAACACGCAATTATTTTTATTTTCGTTCCTTTGCTCTGTATTTGAGGTTTTGTGTGCGAGTGTTTTTATCAGAGCCAAGCACGCTGTGTGTGTGCGGGGGGGGGGGGGGTGGCTTCAGTTATTTCTATAGTGCGTATAGACATATATCCCCCTCCCCACTCCTCCCCCATTTCCCCCCTTCTCTCCCCCATCTCCCTCTCTCCTGAGATCGATCATTCCTTTCTTCCTCCCTCCATTACTATCCTTCTCTTCCTGCTTCCTACTTCTCAATCCACATATCTCACCTTCACGCCCCTTCATACACCCCTCCTCCTCCTCCTCCCATCCCTCTCCCCCCTCCACATGGAAGTACCACTCGTCGTACGTGCCTTCACACACTACACGACCAGACATGTAATGTGCACGATGAATGAAGGACTAGCAACTACACTCCAAGGACCTCCCTCCTGTCCTCGTCCAGCAACTGAGCCGCGTTCACCCCCCCATCCCCTTCCGGCCTCCTCGTCATCATAATCATCAATACGTAGACGATGATCGACGCCGCCATCACCAACACTGCCAGCACTCAACACCCATTATGTCAACACAGCAAGCGATCAAATACCGTTTATTACCTGCTTGATGGCGTTCTGGGAGTTCTTCTACTCCCAAGCCGGCCCGAGGCCAGGCTCGACTTGTGAGAGCTTGGTCCACCAGGCTGTTGCTTGGAGCGGCCCGCAGGCCCACATACCCACCACAGCCCGGTTGGTCCGGCACTCCTTGGAGGAATAAATCTAGTTTTCTCTTGAAGATGTCCACGGTTGTTCCGGCAATATTTCTTATGCTTG